>JAZHYW010009614.1:0-306058 GCA_037355805.1 Ixodes ricinus
CCTGGAGAATACTTGAGTTCCACACCTCCGCACTCAACCCGCTTACCCCTAGTCATACATGAGACGCTACCAATGGGCCAGCGTAAAGCTAACGTCCCTGTGTTGGCCGCACGGTCGATTGCCCTAGACTGCCTGAATGAAGCGCATGAAGGCTGGATGCAGGTATATACCGATGCGTCAGTAGACAGGACAAAAAAATCGGCGACGGTCGCGGTCACCATTCCGGACATGGGTTACGACGTCTCAGGCAGAATTGACTTTGAGACCACATCCACGACTGCAGAATTAGTTGCCATTTGGGCAGCCCTTGAATCAATCAAAAATGTCTCACCTCCAGCGAAAGCTGTAATTCTCACCGACTCCAGGGGAGCCCTTCAGCAGCTTCAACGACATGTAAAAATCACTCCATTATTGGCAAGGGTAGCACTCATGGCGGCAAGCATTGAAGACCTTGGCTGGAAGTTGGCCTTTCAGTGGATACCTTCTCATGTTGGAATCCCCGGCAACGAGAGAGCAGACGCACTTGCAGCTAGGGCACATGACGACCCGTCCCCAACATTTCTTTTGGATCGTTTTAACGAGGCTCACCGGTTACTCCGGATATCCCTCAGACAACAACATCCACACCGAGGAGTGGCGACCGGAAGACCTCCCGCTACTATTCCGCATCGACTCCCACGTGCCGAGGCATCCTTGCTGCACAGGCTTCGAGCTGGATGTGCGTATACTTCCAAACGCCTTCACATGTACGACCGCAAGTCAGACCCGTACTGTCCATCTTGCGGTGACCCTGAAGACACAGCGCACGCTCTTCTTCTATGCCCAAGCCACGACCAGCATCGGAAACTTCTGATTCAGCGGTATGCGACGGCCGGCCTCTCCCACTCCAATCTTGAAGACCTTCTAAATCCAAACGGGACTCAAGGAGTAGCCGAGAAGGCCTTTCGTGCTCTCCTGGCTTATCTCCGCGAAAGTGGACTTTCAAGCCGGCTATAGCGTAATTACGCACTAATCAATTGTGCCCGATCTGCTTCCTCCACAAAGTACGGATGCCCGTTTAAACGCGGCTATTCAGAGTCACGCTACTCGCCTGTTAGCTAACGATACAACGCCCCGTTCAAATGCTTCAATCATTCCTTCTTTTCTTTTTCTCTCTCTCTCTTTCCTCTCTATTCCTCCCATTCCCCAAAAGCTAGGTAGCGACTTGCCCCTGAAAGGAGGCCCACATTTCTCCTAGCTCCCCCCTTCCCGACACCCCACAATAAACAACAAACAACAACAACAACGCCATCTAGACGCTGTGATTTGTAACAAGCGTTTTCCTTTTATATATGTTACCCGGTAGCAGCCGTCCCCTAAAACGGTGGCGCGTCGAACGACGGGAGGCTAAAGCCTTCTTATAAAGGCGTTTTTACAAGTACCACCAACCCTTGATATGGAAATGCGCAAGACACGTACGTGCGGCGAGCGGGTGCTCCGCCGCCAGTCGCTTCGAAGGGCCGCTCGGAACTCGGTCCTCGTGCATTGGCGCAGTTGACGCTACTTGTAAGACAAACGCACACAGATCCAGGGGCTTTACGGGAGGTGACCGGTGGGTGTAGAAGGGAGGTACTGCTCGTGCAAGCATCGTCTATGGGTATTTTCATAACTGAGTTATATTTCATCTTATGTTGTACAGCAGCAAAGGCTACATGCGCAAGCTCCTTGCTCTAGGGCACATATCGGCGGCACAAGCTCTCGTGCATCAAGTGCAGCTACCAACGCTATGAGCTAGCGCTTCTAGCCTTCGCTGCGGTACATACATGAAGCGAAACGAAGTATGGAAAGATAAAACACAAGAAAGACTATGCGAGGGTAAAAACGGAAAGCACGAGAAAAGCCGTTGTGGAAATGAGGTCGCTCCTCTCCACTTCAGCTTCAGTTCCTATATACTCCATTCACCCCAACGTTACTGTTCACCCTTAAACCTGAAACTGCAGCCAAAGCCACAAGCGTGAACTAGCCCGCTCTCCTGGCTTTGAGACATCTGTTTCTACCACGAGTTCTCGTTTTGCGCATGAACGCTTCAAAGCTGCGACCGCCAGCTCTCGTGCTTGTGGCATTGACTGCTGTCTCAGCTGTGAACAGCGAACAGCTGTGAACAGGTGAACAGCAACGTTGGGGTGAACGCAGTAACGAGGTAGTATCATTGCCTCCTTTATCCTGGCAAAGCCTGGCAGATCGCCACGAGACGCGACCGCCGAAAGTAAAAAGGTAGAGCGGCGTACAAGAGTCAGGTAACGGGCGCCCCGCTGCAGCGAGACGCGGAAACACACTTTTCCCGAGCGACGGAATGCCCGCTCGTGCTGCTCGCGTTCTCGGGCTACCCCTTCTTTTCTCGTTGGGTTTGAAAACCATGTTTCGGGTCCTCGCCGCTGCAAAAGCTCTGCGCTGAATACCAGACTCCCCGAGAAATGCTCTGTGCTACCAGATCCTCGCGCTCCATATCTGCGACTGGGCACTCTAGGGCTCCGTCATCGAACGGCGAGGCTTTGTGAATAAAGAGGAAGTTATGTTAGTATTGACTGGCGGCCATAACTGTGTGCGCAACTGCTGAGCACGTGCGCAAGCTTCCACAGTCCTTTTTCAGCGTGCATTCCTCACCATCATGATTACCGGTCTTGGCAGCATAGTAATGTGAGCTCGTTCTGAACAGGCGCTTACTCAGAACTGGGCGAAAAGAAGATATTCACTGGACGCCACATTTGAGCGCATGCTCAAATATGGCGTCCAGTGAATATCCCCTATTCGCGGTGGGAAGCTCGCTAGGGGCGCTTCTGTTTTTCTCACTATGGGTAGGGCGCATCCTATTCACGCTGTGATGTCTTAATATTCATAGTACATCGAAGCTTGGCATTGCACGTGCTTGCACTAGCACAGAAAGTTGAAGTATCCTCACTCTGGGTTGTGAAAACATTCCACCTGGCGGCGATACCCAAACATCTCGCCGCGAATATTAACGATGGCGCGGACGTCTTCTAACGCACCTGCAGCGTCTTGACTGCATCTGCGCCTTCCAGCGGCAGTGTTTCTTTTCTCGCTCGGGAGTAAAGGCTTGGCACCTTGAAATTCGGAAACCTACCCGCGTTCAGTGTTGGTTTGTATCCGTTTTCAGGTCGTTCGACACGCAGGTGTCGCTCGAACCTCGGGCTCAAAGAGTGAGCCGCAATTGCAAACGGTAGCGACGGCGGCAAACCGCCATGTTGTTCGTTTATCTGCGCTGAAATGTGCCTCTCTCAACGAGGCGTTTGAGTGCGCTGAACTGTGCCTCTCTCCACGAAACGTTTGAGTGCTGCTCGACGGTACGAAAATCACTACGAGACAGCATTCATCAGTGCTAGTAATTTAGAAGTACTACGTAAGAAGTATTTTTCGCTCCTCTTATTATCGCATTGGTCTTCACTCGCCAGTGCACTGAGTAGACGTACTGTGATTGAGACTATCGCGGCGGTTTTCGCAGGCGCATGGAGGGCCTCTGTATTTTCAATTTCCAGGTTTCGTGCCAAAATAGTCAGTGCCAAGTGTGGCCCCCAGCGTTCTGTATTGCACTGTGCCAAGGTTATTCGACATTGAATAGAAACTAATGCTGGCTACTACATAGGGCGTGCATGTCCCTCCGGCCGCATTCAATGCGAAATGCATCTGCTAGGATCCGCACCGTGACGCCAATGACTTGTTGCACGTTTTCAAGCTTGTTAGCACACAAGCTCGTTGTCTTACATTGTAGGTGTACCCCTGCGCGCTTCTGGTCTTCTTCTTTGTATTCGCTTCCCGTACATTTTTCTAAATGGCTCTATTAAGACATGCCCATATTATCACTAGCGTATTAATACTAATAACTCGTCAAAAATATAGTATTTTTCGATCTGGGTGCGTTTCAAGCAGAAAAACGCGACACCTCGAAGCTTCTGGGACGCCAAACGTTGTGGCACCCTCGCGCTGTTAATTCACACCAAGCACGCTGAACGCTTGTTTTACAGAGGCCCTTCTGTCTCACCGCAGGCACAAAAACAAAGAAACAAAGATGAATATAATTCAAATTGGTAGGAGTGCTCGTACAACCCCACGTAGAGTAATCAAAGCCTTTAAACAGCCTCCTGTACGTTCCTGCAAAGTCATCACAGTCGGAGAAACTCAGCAATTGGGTCCGAGTGCGAGGCCGGCTGTCCTTCGAGGCAACGGCTAGACACGAGGCTCGGTCGAACGCTCGGGTGAGAACGCCCTTGTTCAGTCTGTATCTGTGTTTAATTTCGCCGCAATGATGTGAAAGTTCTACGGGAAGGAGGACGGTTGAGCTGACCGTGGCTGCAATTTTACTTTCCTCCCCAAAATGCAAAACCGCTCTGTTTTGCGCCTAGAAACAGATGGAGAGGAGGAGACGAGAGCGCGAGGGGACGTCAGAATGACGAGCTCTGGTTGGAACGTTTAGTGGCTAGACCTAAAGCTGCCTTTGTCTTCACTGCCCACGGCTATATTTTTAAGGTTTTGAGAACGAACTTACTTAGAGAATCGGCCAACCAACACACACCGATGGGCAGGCGTAGAGTCGACATCGCCATTTCATTCACCGAGACTGCCTTTCAAGCATCTGCGAAACAAGAAGTTAAGTTCGCCGTATCTTATTAGTTCCACCCAAAAAATGAAAAAAAAAACTCTCGTTTTTAATGTCAAGAAAAATCACAATAAAAAAAAATAATAAAGATAATAAGCTCGGAGAAAACAGCCTTCTGCTCTAGTGCCCCTTTTCTTAGCGCGACCCAACTCCCGAAGTCTCTCTCAGCGCTCCTCCGAGCCGCTTTTATCTCGGGTTGGCGAAGTCGCGCTACGTCGGTCGGGATGGTTTCCAGCATCGCGGCGCGATAGAGGCCCCCGCCAAAGCTGCGCTTTTCCCGCGGTGTGCCCCTTCGCAAGCAGCTCGCCAACTACTCCCCGTATAGTGTACGGAAGCGAAAGTAAGGAAGGCGGAGGCGGCGTTCGTAGGCAGGCTATTGCCGGCCCCGGCAACCGGTGGATGGAATCTGCCGCGGCATTGCGCTCGCTTGTTCATTCTCGCTCGGCTGCTCTGTGATTGCCTCCGGTGGTGGATGGCCCCCTCTCTCCTTCCTCCGCTTCTGCGGTGAGCAAGCCGGGGTCCACGATGTTGCCGTTTTTAGGGTGGGCCCCGGACACCGCGTGCGCGCGTCTGTACCCGCCATTCACCGTCGGTTGACTGGCCCCTGACATTTGGCCTGCAGGAATGCCTGAAAGGTATACGCGTATAAGTCAGCGCTTCCGTTTGTTGTTCAATCTCGTTCGAAAGGTGTGTCTGTGTGTGTGTGTGTGTGTGTGTACATGTGTGTGTGTTTGTGTGTGTAAATGCGTGTGTGGGTGTGTGTAGCGCGCGCGCGCGTGTGTGTGTGTGTGTGTGTGTGTGTGAGAGTGTGTGTGTGTTTATGTCTATGTGTGTGCTTTTTTGTGTGCTTGAGAGAAAGATGGGTAAGGGAGTTTCCGGCTCGAGGGATATATACAGGGAGTTTAAAATTGCTTATATATAAAGCTCTTTTTGAACCCCTTTCGAATTCCTGTAGCTTGGTGTGGAGCAATATAAGCCCGTCCAACCTGAATAAATTGCATGTCCTCAGAAAAAAGGATGTTCGCCTAATACGAAATGTGTCTTTTGACACACACACTCCTCCTCTATTCAAAGAGCTGCATTTAACATCTATTCTTGATTCATATGATTATACTCTCCTCACACGATATAGATCCGCCCTTCGATGTAATGAACCATTTTTTACTCGTATTTCAAATTTAATTTTCATTTCCAAACCTCATGACGTTAGGAAAAGGGAGCGCTGGAAAATTGCGCTAAGTCGCACGAACTCTGGGTTTCAAATGTTAAGCTATAATCTTCCGTCTGTCTTAAATAAAGTTGAACAACATAATTTGTCAAACATTGAAAACCTACATCTAAACGAGACCCGAGAACTTTGTTTTCAAAAATAAAAAGTATATTGTCTTTGTGAGCGGTAAATACATCCGTTTTATTTATTTTGCCTCCTGTATTCATCCAGTCACTAGATGCTGTCGTTCTTTGTGTATAAGGACAAAATCCTTCCTCTGGCAGCAAAATTCAGTATATAAGTGTTGATCATATAAGTGCTTTCTTTTTGGCCATCCCATGTCACTGTTGTTTGGATTTCTCTGGTTGCTGTTGTTTTCGTTACCGTATGCCAATTGTAAGGCAGCAGAAGTATTGTCAAGTCAGAACTGTTTTGACTTTTTGCCTCTAAGCCCCCAGCACTGTCCTGTTAATAATGTAAATAAATTTGATTGATTGATTGATTGATTGATTGATTGATTGTTTGATTGATTGATTGATTGATTGATTGATTGATTGATTGATTGATTGATTGATTGATTGATTGATTGATTGATTGATTGATTGATTGATTGATTGATTGATTGATTGATTGATTGATTGGGTTCACGAGAGAACGGCACCGCCTTTTCGGCCCGGCTAAATAAACTATGCCCCGCGGAAAGCTCGAACTCCGTGAGAACGTAACACTGGATAAAACGCGAACGTTTCAGAACATGACATTAGCTGTATCAAAAGACAATTGGAAAAAAATTTTGAGCCGACACTAACAGATATATGACGTTTACACACGCTCAGTGCAGGCGGTGACGCGCATACAACTATCAGCCGCTGTACCCAGGGAAAGTAGAGACCTTTAGCAAACCGTTTCCGTGTTCCGCGTACCGCACTACCGGAGCCTTTGAAGCAGGCTTTGAAGCGGTAACTGCAAAGAAAAAAGTGTATTTTTAAACAGCCTAATTGGGACAAGCATGTCACAAAACAACTTTCCGCCAAAAACAAATTTTTTAACAATATTTATTGCGCGAGATTAATTTTAGTTTGCGGCTATTTCGACCGTTTTAAATCGCGCGCCACAAAGTTGGTATTATACGTCACGTAGTGGCTGCTATACGTCACGGAGTGACGAAAAACAGCCACTCCGCGCGCGTCGAAAGAGCGGGAGTTTTAAATGTGGAGAAGTTGTGACCCCGACTAGATTACGTCCTGTGGCGTAAATATTGCGAGAAAAAATTTGTTGTTTCGTGGAAGATTTGTTTTGTGACATGCTTGTCCCAATTAGGCTGTTCAAAAAAACACTTTTTTTTTGCAGTAACCCTTTAAAGCGCGCGCCAGGGTGATACCGTGACCGCGGGGCGCGCGTTTAAAGGCGTGCTTCGAAGCCTCCAGTAGCGCGGTATGCGGAACACGGAAACGGTTTGCTAAAAGTGCACGATGTTAGGTAAACACGCCTACTGTGTTTAGATTCATGCGGTTCTTGTGGATATTGCTTTACTGTTGATCGCGAGCTCGCACTGAAAATCTAGATGGGCGCTGTACAGTATTAAGCCCTTTGAAAATATAGAGTATTCCTTGTTTTATTTGATTCAGAAAATGTATATATAAGCTAAATCCTTATGCTCAAAATTTCAGCCGTCGTTCTGAAGCCCCTCCACAAAATTAATTTTTCCTGAAGTTTGTCCAAGCTTTTACTAATAATCGCCTTCACGTTAAAATTTATTTTGTGGATTTTTTTTCGGCCTGGCGCTGCATTTTTAAAAGAATATTGTAGTTTCGCGGATGCACATAAAAAGGAAGGGAAAAAACGAGAGCAATTGGGCCTCCACACATGATAAATATTCATAGAAATGCCTATATCACTTAAAAAAATTTGCGAAGCAAAGTCCTTTCAGGATATATATCAAATTTCCTCTTTAATAGGAGCGATGATGCAATGCAAAGTTTGACGAAGACTCTTTTTAATAAAAATTTAATCACTTGCTCGAAAACAATTGAGGTTGACAACACTCCGAAAATACGATAGCACACTTTTTTCTAGAAAAAAAATGTTTTTTTTAATTAACGAATGTTTTGCCCACAACGAACAAACACTAAATAAAATTGTGTAAAGAAAGGCGTTGCGGTAATTGAGGTTGGTGCATAATGTAGGATGGCACGTACCATGTTCTTATCTTTCCTTTTGCAGTGCATTCTTGCATTTGTCTTCTTTTTTTACATTTTGAAAGCAAACTAGGACGCTAATTTAAGCAAAGACGGCCCCTTACGTGACAAAGCGAAGCAGGAATGGGTTCTTGTTTCAGAGAGGATTTACACTCTTTACAAATAAATTACTACATAAAGTGAATAGAGTTAGCTAAGCGAAGCTCCGCTAGGTCTTATAATGTAAATATTGAGACCGCCTTCGCTTTCGCTCTCTTGGAATATTTTAGACGCCGCAGTATTCCGTGCTTAGAAATGTTAATTTATATTCAAATAAGATATTTCTACATGAAGCCGCTGCAAAAAGTGAAAAACCGCAGGGTTGAACATGCTTCTTAAAAACTTGCATAGACTTGGTAACAAAAAGTATATGACGATAAATCTGTAAACGGGGTTAGTTTCCAGAAATGGCTGCTGATCATGGGGTAATGAGATGCTAATTTCTTAACTTCACAAAAGTTTTCCATTCAGAATATTGCAAGAGATAACCGCTATGTGCTCTCGATACTGACGTGCGAAGACCCTCAAGCAATGCTAACTTCTAGGAACGTTATTGCGATTATTATGACTTGGGAGACTTAGGTGAAATTAAATACGCCTTGGCAAAGGGAGCTGTTTGGACTGAGCTAGTTTTTAGCTTTTGACCAAGCACAAGATTTTCTTCTTCACATTGTACTCCGTATCTCTCACCAAAGAAGGTTTCGGTAAGTAGGCAATAACTTAGTAGACAGTAAATTTAGTGTACTGTCGTGGTTGCTAGTGTCTGGCTATGCCAGGACAGTTTCTTGTGATTTTTTTTAAGCCTGACGCGTTTTTTCACAGTACCTCCTCCACTCAAGTCCCAAACTTTTGTCCGGCCGTCCATCCGTCCATTCATGTAATTTTCGCCAAATATGACAGGATAATTGATGCCACGTCAGTTTTCACGAGCCGTTTCTTATGTTCATGTTTATACTTATTTATTGATGTCCACCAACGGCAACATGCCTTCCAGGTGGTGCATCACAACAGGGACCACAAAGAATCACAGGCACACACATCAGACACAGTAACATTATACACACAAAAACAGCAAACTAAAAAAAAAATCAGAAAACAAATTTACGAATTCTAATGTAGTTCCGACATTGCGAAGTTTTTAAGACGGCTTACATCCATGAGCCTGTCAGTTGTTACCTTATGCACCGTAAAGGAGAGGAGCACGTCGGCGGCGTTCTCATGTTCGCTATTGTTCGTAGAGAGCCCAGATTGTAGAGAGGGTCCAACTCAAACCATGGGGAGGGTTTGCAAGTAGCAACGCGCATGCGCTGCGCTATCGCGAGGCGAGGGGGAAAGCAGGCGGAAAGGCGGAGACGCTCACGGACGACCAACGCGTTCGTCACCCGTAGCTCGTATTGCAGACGCGGCCCAAGAACCACGTGACCCCCGATGGAGCAGTTGGCGATTCTCTCAATCCAGGCTCTTCGATTGTTCGCTTCCACCAACGAGGTAGAAAGGCTTAGAGTGATAAACCGGAAGTTCGGAAGTGGCACCCCCCCGGTTGCCGCCATGTTTTACGCAAATGTGACCACTCGTCACGTGACCTCCCAAGAGCCGTGACGTCACAGGTAAGATGGCAGCGCCCAGAGCTGGCGGATGCGAGTTTGTTCGGTGCGCGGTAGCCGTGATGTGCAGCTGCTTTCCGACGATTTCGGGCTTTTTCGTGCTCGCTGACGCAGGTATAATGTGAAAATATGAAGGAATGAGACTTTATACCCTTTTTGCGCAAGATCGCTCTGGATCATCTGGATATTAACACCTGTGAGACAGCATCAGCCGTATCGCCGTACCGGTGCTCGGATTCGGGATCTGTTCGAGGATCGATAGAACTTTGAGTGCTTTTAGCATAAAATTTTCGCATTCTCTTAGCTTTGTTTGAACGTTGGAATGTCTGAGAATCGACGCGAAAGGTATACGTCGCGTTAGGGCCTAGGAGAAGTTGTTTCAGCCCTGCGTCACCGAATAACCATAGCAACTTTTAGCGAGGAAGCTCCTGCGATCTTTAACCTTTTGTGCTAATCGACGATTCTACATTCGATCGCTTTTCTTCTTTTTTTGTGAGTGCGAAGTGCACACTTATTTTCAGCTACGAGGATGACGTTTTATTGAGTGTGGGGATGAATAAATCGTTGCAGGCACCTGCTTCAAAGCTATTCGACTTGCAATAAGAACAACTGTTTTGGTGTATGCATAGATTAACTGCACCTTTTTCTCTTTCGTAGGATTTATTGCAGCAATACTTTTTTTCATCAAGAGTGCATTGTATTAGTCGGTCAATTATTTACTTGTTCTAATTACCTGGATAAGATGATTCATATTTGTGTTCATCCCTTGCCTGAAGAGCAGTCTTGTTGAAAAATGTTGACCATTCCTTTCGGTCTCTTCAATATACTTTTTTGAAAAGTGTGGGCTGCCTATACTTCGTATCATTGTAACTTGGAAAAGGGCAACCGCCACAGCCCCCTCGAGCCAATCAGAGAGACGGAGCGAAGGTGTGTGACAAATCTGTGCAGACGAACACTCTGAATGACATGTTGTCATGTGCCTCTCTCCAACGTGCATATTGGCTCACCGAGACTGTAGCCTTTGCCGTTTGCCAAATTGTGATGAAACGAATTACAGTAGCTACTACTCTAATTACCCCAGGCTTTCATACTTTGGGCATTTGTTCGACAAGAATGTTATGTCCGCCATCACTGTGAACTCGGCTCAGCGCCTATTGGACTCGAATGCTGCATTAGCATTCGACGTGAACTGGGGCCCATTTGTGTGCTTTACGCCGAAAAAAAATGGTGACAGTTGTGTTGCTTGATGGGGTTCTGCAAAGGGTCTATTGTGTCATACGTATAGGAAGTGTCCTGCTATATAACAATGCATCAACACATACTATTAAAGTATATGCTCAGAGGTGTGTTTGTTTTTGCAATTAACAAGTTACAGCAGTGTGCTTTAATGTTATTATCATGTGTGTAGTTTTAAGTATCCTCTCTGCAATGCCTACGAAGGCCCCTGGAGGGAATAAATTAATAAATAACATTTTCACATCACTGGAGTTGGTTTTCGGATGCGCCACATGTTCAGGAGAAGTGGAACGAGTGCAGCCCAATGCAACAAGTCTGCCAGTCTGGTATGTCCCATTAATTAATATTGAAGGGTCAGAGATGCGAGTGTCCTCAAAAGGACCTGCGCGATGCAGTGAACACAATTCTTGGTGTATAGACTCTCAAGGCGTAAAGGCAAGCGGAAATATGTTTATCTGGTTAGTGTATCAAATATGTTTATTTCCACTTGATTGCATAATTATTGATTCTTAGTAAATGGTTCCATAACGAGTTCTTTCTGCGACAGTCTCCTGTCAGGCGTTCAGTCGTAGTACCTGTGGACCTTGTTGTCGGATGACGCTCCTGGCACGTCGGTGTTCAGTTTGGTCGAGTAGCAACTTTGACCGACTGATGCCGTCTTGTAATCATACGTCATGTGCGGCCACTGACATCTGATGCACTGAAGCTGCAGGGCTGGCTTCTAATCCGCAAAATTTTCCTGGTAGTTTTCTGCATCAATGCAGTAAGCTCGGGCATGTATTGGTTATGTGGCTGTGCCTTTTGCTGTACCGTTGACTTGATAGCTGGCAACAATGTTTGTTTGCTATTCAAGCCATTTCACTTCCATTTCGTAATGGCGATTTATTCTGCATCCCGCGACCACTGCAACTTGTGTAAGTCTCGTGTGGCAAAGTGAAGTCTGGTGATGCTTGCAGTCCACTTTTGAGAGCAACCAACCATTCTATTTCTTCAAGTCACTCAGCGGCATTCTCCCTCAAAGTTGGAAATTGTGTGCTTCGTGGCGTGGACACAGATAATTAGTGTCAGCAAATTATTAGGTATTGTCCTTGGACGACAACCGACACCAGATCAACTGTCCTTGCATTGCCGCTCACCTGCTTTGTCGTGCTTACCTCCCGTCCAGATGAAGTGGATCACGAGCTTCGGGGTAATGTCGGCACCAGGGACAAAGACCGCCGAAGATAATCCTCAATCTTCCGCGGACGCTCGTCGAGACGTGGTCGAGGGTCGTTCGGCACGAACCCTTGCAGGCCAATTCATTGGTACGGGCACCTCCAGTAGACATGGTCGGCCTCATGCAGTGGTAGCAGAGTGGTTTTCGGTCGGCCATTCGCAGCACCTCCGTTTTCCTCGGTGTACTTTGTTCAGCGCGGACCTACACTGGTTCTTCCCGATGTCGGGAATGCTTCGGCGTTGGGGTGTCTCGTTGAATTGGCATTGAATAGTAACAGGTAGCCGGTGGTGGTCGTTGTGACTTTGTGGCATAAGTCGCCCTCGGTTCGTCAGATGCCGCTTCGCTCGAAGAAGTCTCCAGTTGAAATGCCTGTCGAACTTCTTCTGAAACAATCTCGGCAATCAAAATAAAAGCCGGGCAACTGATGGCAGGAACTAGCTTCCTTATCTCCTCCCGGACACCGTTGTGGATGATGTCACGGATGCCTGGGGGGCTGGCGTCGAAGCAGTGTTGCCGAATCGTGGGAAATTTCCCATATTGTGGGGGAAAAGCATGACAGCTAGGGAAAAAGAGAAACCAGATTTTAAAAGCATGTAAAACGTGGGAAATATTTTTTAATAAAAACAAAACCGAAATTTTGTAATTTTCTTATCTACATCAAACAAGAGAAAGGAAGCGGCACTAACTACTCAGACCGTTTGCTGTTTTGAAGAGCCAAACTAATTCATCACTAGTTACATCATGTGCGTGGTGCCAGCCTGCCGGTACAGTACTGCCGGTTTGCGAACTTTCCTCACCGCTAGCTTCGTAGAAACGTACTCTGTCAGTGCAATAGATCATGGATTGCACAGTGGGTTGCACATCACGAAAACGAGCAGGCAATTTTAGTTTAGTGTAGTTAATGGCCCACTTGCCTTCATTTAGTTCTCCTGGTTCATTCAACCAATGTATAGTGGGAAGAAGAAGTGGAGGGGGACCAGTTTGCCGAATGTCAACGTCTACATTTCCCTAATGTATGCGACGCAAACTTCTACAAAACAAAAACATACGTGAGGTGTTGCTGCATTTAAATATACTTGGCGTCATGCGTATCTTAATAACGACTTCTGTCACTAAAGTGGTTTGGTGGGAAAAATAGAATTTTCGCCGCTGGACGAGGGAAAAAGCGAATTGGCAGTGCGGCAACACTGCCGGGAATCTTTGTCCCGAGTGGTCACACTCTGTCCGAGCAAAGCAGCAGAGTTTGAGCGGCACATTCGTTTCTTACATTGCCATGGTGCCATGGGCAGCCATGGCATCATGTGCCATAGCTGCCCAAGGCACATGATGCCAACATAACCGAGAATATGTTGGCGACACAACAGCGCAGGCGCTTTTGTCGCTACCTCGTTCAGGGCTTGTGTTGTCAGTGCATGACTGAACTAGATACATATGCATATTGTAAAGTCGTCAATTACTTATGTGTCAGTGAGTAGGCGCAACTGAAGGGACCACAGTCACTGTGTGTTTGTTATACGTTTATTCAAAATTTCACAGAAGCCGTGATGAGGAGCTCCCTCGGTGAGCATAGAAATAAACAGGGTTTTTAGTCATGATTGAAAAAAAAACGGCTGCAGGTAACGACACACACACTCAAAAAGTCTTAAAAGGGGTTATGAGTTCACATTTTCCCACACGACGTGAAGATTTAATTTTAGAAGAGCTGTCTGGAGCTAGGAACTTCTGGGCAGTTATAATTATAGAAATTTGAATACGTGTTATTTTTTATTTACCGCAAGGAGCTGTAACGAGTGCAATTCATAAGATAGCTAAAATCAAATATCCAACCTTAGTTTACTAAAACACGTTTACACAAAAACGTTTTATATATCTAAATCAAATTTATTTTAATTAAATAACATTTGTTTTAAGTCAAATTTATAGTGTTTTAATTCGTTCTGTCACAAAATACTTTTTGTTACTGATGTTTTCTTTTTTTGTTTTAATGTGGAAGATGGATTTTCTAATGGCTCCAAGTCACTGCAAAGAACGTGGAAAAGTAAATGACTGTCAATGTAGATGTGCCATAAAGTGGCAGCTTAATTAAGGACTTTTATTCTTAATGTGAACATCTTGTTGGAGCAGAAGCAGACTGATTTTATTTTACTTTGTGATAACTCCTTATTTGTAATAATATATATCAAAATCTAAACATGAGCAAAACAGCCTCTAACCACTTTTTCCCTTTTCTTAAAAGCCAACAGTCGAAAATCTTTCTGCCAGTTTCCTGCACATTGCACCACTGTGGCTCTGGGGTGAGCAGTGCACTCTGGGAAAAATATGAGCAGTCTCTTGGCCGCTACAGAAGTCCGAAGCAAAAGCAGAAAGCATTCAACAATAAATTGTGGCCTTTGTACTGAAACATAGTTTGCAATTCACCCTTTTTTTTTAATGTTCGCAAGGCAGTGATTTTGTAAAACAAGTGGGACGAATATATATGACAAAAGCGCTTACACTAGCCAATGTAAGATCAAGTTGACGTATGTCCCGGTTGTCTCCGTCAAACACTGTCCCTGCCGGCTTGAATGTGCGTGTATCTGCGCGAACGCATTTTTTTGCTTCCTTTTGTGTTTTGCTTTACTTGCAAAGGGGCACCAGATGGCTCAGAAACAAAGCTGAAGGTAGAACCACAACTGAACGCTCCGAATAACTCAAATGAGCACAACACTGCTAAGGTGATAAGTGTGGTTCAAATATCGCTCGCTTTATGATTTTTCGATTTTATCGAAAAATCCTATGCATATGAAAAGGCCGAAACGAGAGACAAACGGCAAACAAAAATATATTTTATAATTTGTTTTGTGAAGCTTTGATCTAAATCGTCAAGCAATACTGGTGTAATATAAACCCCGCTTTCAATCATGATTTATATCATATTATTTTTATTCTTCACCCTGAAGGGAAGCGTACGCACGATTAGCGTTGAAAGTCGCTTAAGGTGCGCGAAAGCGTTAGCGCCTAAAAATGATGTCTGCCTGCCTACTTCAGAAAGCTCTCGCCAACGATTCCTCGGAAACGTTGTTTATTTACTGGGAGGAAATACACCCCGTTTCCTTGGCTAGAATCTAGTCGCCGAGTATTCGCGGCTCCAGTAATATCAACTTTCTGCGTAGCGATAGCGTCGAGAAACCCCTCAAAAAGTATTTTTAGCTACGACCGTGCACGCTTGCTCCTTGGTTCTCGTCGACAACATAGCTTCACGCGCTTGCTACTTAAAATCAACTAAACAATTATTGACAACCGATGCCACAACACGATAAGGGATTACGAAGTACGCTAAGATATCTGAATGGTTATCAATATCCTTCACCCGCAAAAATGAAAAGCAGTATATCGCAGCACATGTTCCTATCCTAAACTCGTAGCTAAACCCACCGACTGTAGTAGATTCATAAAAAAAATAAAGATAGTCGCAAAGGTAGCCTCAGCAAACAATGGACGCAAATAATTGCTTATACGCTGTCTGTCTTTATTCCTAAGGTCAAAGAGAATATCAGAGCCCTCCCATTTAAAAAATATCAGCAAATTCTGATGGCATTACAAGGATTATAAAATCTGATGATGATCGCATGCTGGTGGGCGTGCAAGCCCATATTCGCCCCTGCCAGATACATTTACACGAACACCGAATCTTCGCGCATTACCAATAAATTGCTTGCCATCAATCGGTCGTGCTAATCACTCAGACAGAACGTCAACATAGCAGAGGCAATATACACTCTCTACTTCGTTCAGCATTAGCCAAAATTCACACAAAAGCGTATCCCTATTTTATAGTATCACAAGTGAAACTGCGCAGGCTGCGTATCAATAAAATGTTCGAAATATGACAAGCGCACCCCTATCTCTACAACACTATTCCACGCCTTTGTCGACATTTGTTGCCAAAGTCTAGTCATATTGTCCTACAACGGATTTGATTGAACTTGGCTACAAAAGTTTACCAGCCAATCACCGCAAATTATTTATTGTTTACTTCATACGTGAACCCGAAGACTACGTCTTACGCACATCGGGCAAAGTTAATGTCAACTCTTATCAGCACTTCGACGAAATTCCAAGCGACGACACGAAGCAACTTCACAGCCAAGCTTGACAACCTATGGAAAGTCTTGGAGAGTTTTTCCCCGAAATGAATCTGAAGACTAAGTATGGCCACAGAGACGAGTTGAGCTAACGTAAGAAAAAGAAAAAGATATCGTTTACATGAATAATTTTGAATGCCAAATCGTTTCTTTCGGCTCCGGGAGTTTGGACTGCCCTTGGAATATGGCTGCCCTAATACACGTGTTAAGTCACAAATTCAGCCAGGAAAGAATAGTTATTTGCCTTCACTAACATTAGAGCACGTCGATGTATGGTTATAAATGTTTAGCAAAGCGTGCAATCCCCACAGCCCCGAACGACCGTGCTTATTACTTTGGAATGCAAGTAAAAAGCGCGAACGCTGAGAATGGCACCGACGAGAAGCCCCTTCCGAAATTCAGTCTGGCAACTTTGATCGCTATCATCATCTGTGAAACAGCATCTGTGCCATACCAATGGCAGCCTTCTAGTGACTCATAAAGAAAGACGTTGAAGATGCTTCTAAGCGGATGATGCGAGGCCTGTACATTCGGGGGTCCGTACGACGCGACGTAGGAATGAAACACAAGAGCTACGTAAGCGTTCGTCTCTAATAACTCAGATTCAGTCAATCTGCGGGCGGTACACAATCGGCTTTAAAGCACTTTGGTGTATTCGCAACTTTCAGCGATGGTGGTACCGCGGTGTGAGATTCGCGTTCCCTAGCTCCTGGATGATTGACCTCATAATAAATGGGCTTGCCTACACCTTCCTGGCGTGAAAAAATAACGTAAGGCTCTAATACATCTCGTATATAGCAAAGCTAGAATTACTTACGCGTCGCAGACCCAGCCTCGTACCGCTGTTGTACGACGATCATCCAGATTAGGGTGCCTACATGTCTGTCTGTCTCAGGGTGAAGACATCCATTGTTGCATTGAATGTTCAGCGCGTGACGCTCTCGCGCACTCGGTGCGTGACCTGGGCGCTAAAATGGCGTCTATGCATTAGCCAAAGCAACGCCTCCAAAGCTACGCGCTCGAGCTGATTGACACCGGATTGCGCGTACTTCAAAATGCATAAAAAAACGATTGGGCGTAAAAATGGCTGAGATGTCACCACTCAAGCAAAAGCGCGCGTGTGTATGAAGGCACTCTAATCCAGATGACAGCCATTTTGATAGGCACAAGTGCGCCCCCTATAGGTCGTGAAAGTTGCGAATAGAATTTTCTCGAGGCATCTAAGTGGGTGGGAGCTTTGTTCTGAATGCAGGTTCTTAGTCACCATCGAACTGAAAGTGATCGAGAAGAACTCACACTGAAGAATTCCTCGCGTGCCGTTGACTTGCAAAGGTGACGGTGCCGATACAAGTTCATTTCCAAAACTGCTTTACGAACCACCAGATGGCACTGAATTTCGGAAAAGGTCTTAGTTCGGAGCACGGTGTAAGATACATTCTTTAGGTGAGGACACGGCGGGGCCGAACGCGCGGCGCGAGGAATCAGATAGTGTTCGTTCGACGAGCATCAGAAAGGCTGCATTATTCCGCGGCCACCGTGCCCGCGGCTGGCAGTGCCGCCGGCGGCCAAACGGCGAAACTGTGTGAGAGCGAAAAAATCATCTCGTTGCCATGACACCCCGGTACACCGTGGTCTTTCTGCACGAGCGACAACGTCGCTGGAGCTCTGCGCGTGTGGAGCATGAGGCGGCACGAGCCGTCTTTGCCGTGCCCACGGGTCGACGAGTCATCCGCCGGCGCCGCTTGAAACCAAAGTGAGAGAAAGAAAGAGAGAGAGTGAAAAGCGAACTTAATCTGCACTGCACGAGGAGCGCGCTGTCCTCACCTGAAGAGTATTAGAGAGTTTTAGTAGATCGTTCCGATACCTCCGATACCCCCGATAACGATACTATATATGTAAGCGCAAAGGCGGAGGCAGAGCATCGGGTATCGTTATCGGGGTCATCGGAACGATCTACTAAAACTCTCTATTATCTTACACCGTGGTTCGGAGGCAGCTTTATGGGACAATGAACCAAGCTTCCGCCGAGTGCACGTTCATCTCGAGCGCCGTCCAAATTCATGCACACACCGTCTTCACTTCTTATGAATTTCAAGTCAATGTTGTGTCTGATGATAGTGCACCGACACACCATCAAAAAAGAACACCAAGCGGAAGTCTAATTGGGGTTATTTCATGCAGAAGAGGTGTCGGAAAAATCGCAAAACGGCACGTCAGATTGCCTTGGCTGTCAAAGCGTATTTAGCAAAGCCAGAGCGGTGGCGCCATCTGGATTCGAAGATATCTCGAATCGGAGGTGAAATTATACTGTGATGTGATATTCAGACCGGATCGGTAGCCGAGCGGGCAAGCGCACACTGACTTTAGTGCCCACCAGCTCGGAACACTTGGAGCTCGCGCTGCAGAGCCCGGGACCCTGGGTTCAATCTCCATCCTTGCCTGTTTCGATCTGTGGCTCTAATCTGGATACTTGGCGAAGAAGTCGGCGAGGAGTTCGACGTTCGTGATTGGCTGGCGCCTCGCTTGATCTTGGGGCCGTCCAATCACGGCGGTCAAATTTCTCGCCGTCATTTTCGCCGACAGTCCAGATTAGATCCCCTAGCTGGATTAGCATCGTACTGGAGCGCGGTCGTGCATCACTACTGCGTGATGCACGTTCAACTCCTCAGGCTAGAAATTGTACTGCACTGGCTAAATTTCTCATCAACGGCTGAGGCACCAGGCGCCCATTGATGCCGACGAACTTCCGGCTGTATAAACATTCACACAACATTATATACACAATACTTAAGACCGAGCGCTACAAACACTATGAGCTAATGGGGCCAATAACGCTTCTCAGAAGGCTCTAGATCACGGAATTTATCGGGCTTCTGTTTTTGCGTTACCGACAACCGACCCAAAGCCCCACTCCGCAGGTGCTGAACGACTCGTCAGGTGCTCAAGTAGTTTTTGATTCTGGCGTAACGCTTGAGCCATCATCTCCATCACTGTCCACGCATCGATCTCAACTGACGAGTCGGGCTTGCGGTCGTTGTTCGACATTGTAGGACCCCGGCTTGAGTTCTCGGACGTCTCGAGCCTCGACGAAAAGTTACTCTCACTGTGTCACAGGCGTGGTTTTGGTTAGGCCTCGCAGCGTTGAGACTCCTTGTCCTCCTTGTTGAACCATCGAAACATGTGGCCGATCGATGTAAGTGGTAGTTTACAATCCCACTTTTGGTTGTTACAATAAAAACAAAACACTGAATTCTCTATTTTACTTAAAGACGAGAATACGAGATGATATACTGAATCGGAGCGAGCCCGAGACTCATCCGGTGGCCTGACGCGAACTCACACTCTTATAGACGTACAAAAGCATGATGGTGGGAGTATGTCAGTTCTGATTTCTATGGCACATAGAATGGCTAACATATGGTGACAAAATTATCTCCGGCAACGCCTCAATCGTCCCAGAAACATGTTTGGCTTCATGCGCACGTATGCTTAGAACATGTGTGCAGGCGGTTGGTCATGACCAGTGTGACGTCATACAAGGATCAAAGAAGCCCCAGACAGTGTCTCCGCTGGATGTTTTTGTACAGTATATTTTCAGTGGAACCGTGGCTTAGTAGCAAGCGCAGAAGACAATGAGCACGATGTTTTTAAAACAAAAAATTCTCGAAAGCTTTTTTTTAAGCCGGTGTTGGGTTCAGAGGAACCGTTATAATTCCAACTGCTTAGTCAGTACTGTCTGTATGTGTCTGTATAATCAGTATCTGTATGGTCAGTATTTCTAAATACACAAGCGAATAAATAAATAAATATCTCGACGCACCTATTTTTTGCTTACACGACAGAGAAGAAAGATATCACGTCGTGACTGTTTAATCGAGGATGGCGTTTACACTTAGGGATGCTACAATCGCCCACTTCGACGTCATTTAATTTTGAAAAGATATTGGCCCGAGACGAATCACTTGAAGGGCGTATGAGAAACGAGAATTCTATCGTTCTAAGAAAAGCGAGCGAGCACTGCTGCCGAAAAATGCGGACCAAATAAAAAGAAGTGTACTTATTTATTTTATTTATTTTGGACTTATTTCGTCCTCCGCCCTGCTTTGGGGTAAGTTTTTCGGTGATCTGATCTTAAAAAAAAGTTTTCGAAGTCCCCTCTGATTGACGAGAACAAGCTCTGATTCGATGTGTTTTTATTCGTTTTGTTTTTGTTTGATCTGATTGAGAGTCTTTTTGTGTTCGTCATTTCGGAGTTTGTAAGTAAAAACCAAACTTGAGAAAAAAAAACATAGGAAAACATACATTTCGGTAAATACTGGAAACGCAAAAAGTGGCCTGTAACTTAATTACTTAATTACTGTAACTTAATTACATTTCACGAGTAGCTTTTACAATTCCGATTCCTTGTTTTCGATTGTTGCAAGAGCTACTATCGAAACATTATAAGCCTTAATAGTTGATTTGAGTGTGTATTGTTGCGTATATTCATTCTTACGCTAAATTACACCTCAATAATAGTTTTTTTTTTTTTTTGTAAATTCTTGTACATATTCGTGTTCTTGTCTCTTTTGAGTTCGTAGCTCAGGGGTGCTGAAACCCGTGCCAGATCTGTTAAGCTTTTTTGTTTTTTGTTTTTTGTTTTTGCTCTTCTGTTTTTTTTTTATGTTTTCGGACAAGATGAGCTTATTTTGTTTAGTATCTCTACGACGCATCCAACTTGACACGAGCAGTCGACACGCATTTCCCGGCAGTCCGACCTCATCCCAGTAAGCACCTCCCAAAAACAAAACCAAAAAAAAAAAAAAGAAGCGGATCCCGAAAGAGAGTCTTTAGGCAGACGAAGAGCCAAAAAGAGCGACTTCCCGCGGGGCTGCAGAGCCCGCGCCTATTCTTTGGTCTCGCTTCACAATGAACGGGCCCTAATGATTCGGTGGTCCCCCCTTTCCTTCCCGGGGACCCCGACGACGTACGGAACAGGAGCATCGAAAGACGCTCACGTAATCCATTCTGCGGTGTCGTTTTGAGCCGGGCTATTTATAGGTCTGGCTCCTCCTGTACTCGCTCCGAAGCGCAGCTCTTAGCGAAAACGCACTCATTGATTTGACGTCAAGGAGGCGAGCCCCCCAGTTAACAATCGATGCTGCATCGCTCTTTTCCCCGACGTTTGTCGCTCATTACTTTTTTGTGTATGTGTTTCTGGTTTTTATACGTTTGTTGTATTCTGTATTCGCGGACTGTCTGTGGTGGTTTCCCCGAGTGTTTGAAACTCGTACTCAGCGCTTCGAATGCGACTCTTTGCCTTGCATTCCCTTTCTGTTCGTGTGAATGGCGCTCAAACCTGCGGTGAGTGGGCGAGTGGGAATGCTGAAGGCGTTCTTTTTTTTTTTTTTCGGGATACGAGGGGAAGTGGAGGAAATGCACGCAATGAGTCATGACTTGGAAACCGTCAATACGAGGGCGCGCATCAACAGGGTGGAGGGTGAGCCAGGAACAAATCGCACTAGAGAGAGTTTGGCTCGATTGAGGGGAAGCGAAGATATGCCTCGGGTGATTTGGAAACCGCACTTGGGAACACTCGAAGAATATCTCGAGAGTTTATAAAAATGAGAGGGTTGTGCGGAATTGCGAAGGTTTTTGTCGAAAAAAATAAAAGTGTAAAACAGTTTTTTTTTTAGGTCTTGTTTACCAATGAGCTTTACTGGGCCTTTCGGTCATGTCGAGAGAAAAAAATTCATAGATAATAAAAAATGCGAAGTGAATACGCTACAAAAATTATGCGAAAAGAAAGATTTTACAATAGCGCAGTGAGATAATTAATATGACTATCAACGTGATAAGTTTCAAACCTAAATGTGTGAGCACTAATCTTTCTAATTATCACTCCTTGTTGAGACTGGGCAGGTTGTGCAAGATATCAGTCCTTAGACAATTTTGTCGCGTATATATGAGATGTCAATTCGGCTGGAATTTTTTTCTAAGCCCTTTATTGCTCATTGTATTTATTTTAAATGAATATAGCGCTCAAGCATTTTTTTAAAGTTTTGTATACGTTTTGATATTTGGTTTGTATGATCATTCCCGACTGTACAACTTTAAAATATTCCTAAAGTGCTATGTAGATAATAGTTTTTAGTTCTAGGTGGCAAGTAATTTTCTTCTCGTACATAATTAACATTATATTCACATATTTGTAAAATGATTTACTCACACGTCCTATGCTAAACCGCTCCGAAAATAACATCCTAATATCGAAGTCTGAACGCATTTCCTGATAGGTGTTCGATTAGCAGATAACCATACTTCAAAATAGACTGTACATTTTTTTTAAATAATCCCACCTGTTTACATTTGCCAGTCAGCTGCATATTTTTGTGAGATCCGAATCTTGGATCATTGTTGGCGTCACTGTAGGTGGAATAAATTCCACCATCGTCACCTCATGATCTTGCTTTGTGGGGTGCTGTACTTAAATATAGTCGATTAATGAATCTCTCAAACAAATAAAACCATCATCCCTCACTCTGACGGATAAGGTCTGACTGTACATCCGTTCATAAATTGTCCCTTAAAACTTCCTCGGGCCAAAGGAGCACATACGAATTAAGCTTCCAAGTGATGGGTTCCTCTCGCCATATTATTTATTGCACATTGTCATCATTAGTACTAATATTCGTAGTCTCCTGTTTCATGAGTATGTAACTAAGGTGTTATTATTTTTTGCGTTCTCAAGTATAGTGTGTTTTATGTGTCCTATGTCATAACTGTTGCATATGGTCATCATCGCAATTACCATTCTCCTTATTCTTGTGCCCTTTGTGAATATGACAAAGTTGCAATGCGCTTTGATCGATGCCAGGTGCTGTAGGTACGTTACGTACCTACTCACCTGTATCTGCAAAAATTGTAAAAAATAACTAAAAAAAAAAAGAAATAATTTTTGGGAACCCACTGCCAACCATGGCGGACGCCAGGAATCGGAAAAAATAATACTAATTAGCGAAATATTTGCCTTAAACTGGCTACTTAACTTTTAACTTGTGAACATAAACATAAGTTCCAATAGGAAACTTGCTGAGCGTCATAAAAAACTCCCAAATCAGTTAATTTTACGATGACTTGATTGTGAGAAGAGATGAGGTCCGCTAAATTTACAACTCATGCATTAGGCGCGAGGCCGGTGATGCGAAAACGCGAATGATGAGAACAGATAAAACAATTTAGTCGTTAGTTGTTTATACAGCAGTAGTTTAGTCTGCCAGAACATGGCGACATTGTTGCCCACTGTAGATGAGCAATTAGCCAGTGCGGTGCAACCGCTAGCCTGGGGGTCTTTAACGTGTACCACGCGGTAGTGATACACGACCGCACGCCGTTACGATACTCATCCAGATCGAAAAGGGCAGGGGTACCCAGGATCTTGGGTTCTGCGCGCGAGCTTTCGCTCTACATGCTCCGGAGCTGCTGTTGCGCTAATCCACTCGGCCACCGATCCCTTTTTTTAAATCATTATTACAGCATACCCAACACAAACACGTTCAGGCTAAGCGTACAGTCTTTTGATTAGCACATCTCAATTAATACATTGGGAGCAATTTTGGAGTCTCTCACACTTCCCAACTCGTTCAGGAACAATATCCTGATGTGCATAGGTTCTACGTATTTGAGTCACAAATTCTATAAGGTATACGCCTCAACCGGTCGCGGGTTGAGGTCCGCATGCCTCACCGCCATCCGCGAACACCAGATGCTGTTTAGGCCTATTAACGTTATAAGGTCGTACCACACAAGTTCCTGGAAAGTGGTTAAAGAAAACGGATCGAATGTGCTGTAATTTTGAGGTCTTTTTCCAGGGTTCCCTGCAACACATCCCAAAACAACATGGTATCCCAACAGAAAATAAACACGGGCTCTATAGTTTCGGGGCTTTACACAGCAAGCAGTTGGTGCTCCAAGGAACAAAAATACCTTTGTTGTGAAGCCACACTTTTGTGGAAAGCGTCGAGGTATGAAGCTTAAAAAAAAACGTTTGGCACTTGGTTGGATTGTCATTCTCTTGACGCGACAAAGAACATGCTGACCGGTTTCCTGGTTGTACAATGCACTATACAAAGGCTCCGGGAAAAGAGTGTCATGCGTTTGACAAAGATTTTCTAGTTGTGCAAGACAAATATTTTCTGGAATATCGCGTCCGCCAAAAAACGTTATGCTTCAACGACCTCCTTTAGGAATCTAACAATTCTTGTTGGCTGCTCGCCATGACTCGAGAAGAAAAAACAAAGGCAATTGCCCGGCCAGTTTTGTCTCAAAAATCGCGCGCATGAAAGGCTGTTCAGTATCCCGCAGGAAAATGAATCGCGACATGAGCTGCCGGACAAACGAATGCACTAAACATAATCCCTCCGAAGGAATGCGGCGGAACAGGTTATATCTTCACATTGGCTTCCAGTTTGATTTCCAGGTCAATGTAGCACAAATCCTATAATCTTTCCTCGTAATACTTTGAGCACAGTGTAACATTTGAAGTACATACATGAGCCTAGCAACATGAAATATGTTGCAAGCCGTTGCTGTAGCGAAAATTGATAAGTCGAGGTTTGGTCACCGTGATACCCGCTTTTTCAATTCAGCTGTGGCTTCGAACCAGTAAACACTTGGATTACGCATGTGCTGGAGCTGTACGCCGAGGTATTTCGCGGGTGTTGAGCCCCACTTGATCCCTTCAAACTCTGAGGGCTTTGTGGCCCATGTACCGTGCCAAAATCCTGAACATTTTTCTAAATTTACAACCGCACCGGTAATATCGCAAAAGTGTTTAACTAAATCAGTAACGCTGTTTGCACTTTTTTTTCTCTACAAAAAACGGTACATCATCAGCATACGCCAATATCTTGACTTTTATAGAGTGTAAACCCATGAACGTTTCTGTTGTTAGCAACGCTCAAGCAGAAAGGCTCAAGATAAAGCGCGCATAATAAAGGCGAGAGCCGGCAGCCCTGACGTACTGAGGAGAGCAGAGGGATACTGCAAGTTACGCTACTATTTACAATTCGTCGCGTAGAACAGCCACTGTATGCCATTTGTACGCCTTCATAAATAACGGCTCCACCGTTGATGTGCCGCAAAATGGCCCAAAGAAATTGATGACATACGCGGTCAAATGCTTTTCCAAATCAATCTGAAGCCTGGCAATCTGATCCTCTTCGTCTGTACATCATTCCAAAATGATTCTGGCTACGTGAACGTTTATTTGGATTGTCCCGCCCCTATGCCACATGTTTGGTGGTCACCCACCAATTGGCAAGTTACGTGCTGTAGCCTTCCATTGAGTGTTCTTGCTAATATCTTATAATGTACAATACATAGAAGTTGATAACCTCCTACACGTCGTAGCTTGTCGGCGTTCTCTTATTTTGGAATTAACATGTGTGGGTTCTAGAAAAAGATAGCGGTAATGGTATTCTTCGATAAGATTCCTCTGTGACAGCGAGAAGAATGGGAGCGAGGACCTTTCTAAATTTCTTCTATAAACTTGAACAAAGCCCGTCTGGGCATGATAGATTTTACCACTGGGCAAGTCGCCTATTGCCTTTTCGACTTCCTCCAGGTTTATGGGTCCCTCCAGCCATTCCTTTGTTTCGTCATCTATTTTCGGCATAAAAGACAAGAGTTCATCAATTTTATCATCTTGTCGTTCTGGTGGGAGTTCAAAAAGTCGTCGATAATCTTCCACGAAAGCATCCTCAATCCTTGCTCTGTCTGCCACTTCTCTCTATTTCCACTTCTCTCTATTTCGAGAATTTCTTTGAACAAAGCGTACGTTCTTTCCGCTATCAAGGCGTGTTTGGTGGGTTGCTCATTACAAAGATACCGCTGTGCCCTTGAACGTACTACAGAGCCTTCGTATCGCTCTTTCTGGAATTTCTCGAGCGTGATTTGACATTCGCGATGTCCTGTGCTCCCCAACTAGGGCATTCACACTCAGCCTCACACAGAGTACGTAAATTCTGTAGTAGATTTCGCTTTTGTGCCCGAGCGCAAAACTTCAGCCTGCTCGATCTTTCGGGTGCTGACATTTTTGCTTGAGCCTTCAACCGCCTCTATCCTTCCAATAGAACATGCTCATTTTGCTCTGTCATTTTTCACAACAAGTCAACTGCTGTAGCTACAAATGTTTCGTCATTATGCAGACTGGTGTTCAGCTTCCACAACCGCCTATTAAACTTTGTCTTGGGGATTTGATTTTCTCCAATTGCGACCTTTACAAGGCAGTGGTCGCTGAAAAAACACTGGTTTTATACAATAAGAGCTGTTTTTATGCACAATGTCAGCAGAAACATAAACACGATCAAGCCTGCGTGCGAAGATTCTTAAAAGTACGTAAATTGATTTTTTTTTTTTTTTGTTTCGCTTGAGATGGGAAAAACATCTTTCAAATTGTTGTTTGCTATTATTTCACTCAGCAGATTGGCGCTGACATCGCTATTACGCGTTATTGGAAATCTATCACCTGCATCGCATACACAATTATAGTAACCTGGAAATATAGTGGCCTGGTTTGATTTGCTGCAATGTGACATATCGTGGAAAAACAGGGTTCGGTCACTGGTTTTACTCGAGGCATAGACACAAATATTTAGCCACTGAGCGTCAAACAAATTAAAGTCTCATATTATAAAACGTCTATGAGCATCGGTGATGAGGCTCCCATCAGAGAGAGTAACAGATTTCTTGAGGAACAAAAAACAGCCTCCTGCCGTGCCAACTCCATGCGTTACACACACTTCGTGCGAAGTAAGAAAGGGATGTTGCGCCTTCGTAACTTGCTCTTCCTCCAACATTTTTGTTTCTTGTATGGCTAAAAAGTCTGCTTGCTCTTCGTAAAGCAAACGTAATTGCTGGTACCGTTTACGAGTAGAATTGAAATCTCTAACATTGAGTGTACCCAGCGCTAAGCCAATAGTGGAAAAAGTGGGAAATTTGGACTCAAACATTATTGGGCGGAGGAGGAGGTTTGTAATGAAAAGCGGTTTACAACAACTTCACGCAAAACTTACATAATCCATAGCTGTGATGACAAGCAGGAGTAAATATTCAAATGAAGGAAAGAACTGTCGGAATCTGTACTCTTTGTGAACACAAACAACACCCTGCTGCGAGGTTTGCTCTCGTTGGTTATCCGGCGGAGCTCGGGGCTTGCGTTTCTTTCTTCCTTTCGGCTTGCTCCAGTCAGGCCCCTCGAGGTCGAAATCTTCCTCCTCGACGCGATCTAGCGGTCGCTTGAAGGGATCCGAGCTGTCGTTCATTTCCGACTCAACTTCGGAGGCATCGTCTAAAGAGCGGTCGTTCTCGTCTGCTGTCTTTCGTCGCTGTCGTTTTGCGGAGCCTGGAGCGGACCTGTCGATGTCTACGCCATTTCTGACGCAGGCAGCTGTCCTGTCGGCTTTGGGGATTGATGAGGTTGTGTCTTCGTCTTGTGATGCGCCTCATTTGTCAGTACCTGAAGGTGTTTGGGTATGGATGGTGGTTGGGTGCCCAGTGCCGTCTTACAATTTTCGAGGCTTCTTCTTCATCATCGATGAAGAATTCCGAGTTGTCTCCCTCGGGAGCCGGTCGCATTACAGTGGCGTACGTCCGGATGGAATCTTCTTGCTCGTGACCAAAACGATGTCACTTATCCGAGGAGGAACGCGACATTCTCGGCGGATGTGGCCTGTTTTCTTACATCAAAGGTCAGAGGGGCGTTCTTCCGGGGACAAGAGCGAGAACGTTGCTGCCGAACAGACGCAGCTGGAGTGGGAGGTTTTCCTTGGAGACGCCTTCCTTCAGGTTCCATCTGACCAGCCTTGTCGTCGTCTGAACATTCTGGAAGCCTTCCGTCCTCCGTGTGTCTCGGGATACTTCGTTGATTTTTCTGTAGGACTCTAGGGCCCTCCGACTGTGTCTTCGCTTATGTGAATAGGTATCCAGTGGAGCCGTATCCGTACCCCGCAGCCATCGGAATCGATGAGCAGGCACCTTTTTGCTTTCACCGTAAGTTCTTTAGCTTCCAGAAAGTTTTCTCTTCGCTGTCAGGGAGTTGAAAGTGAAGAGCCAGACATGGTTTTTCTGGTACGCGCCGGCTCCATTAAGGTCGTTTGGAACGCCGTGGCGTTCTATTTCTCCTCAAAAATCGTCAATCTTGTACGGGCGTCCGGAGATCTCGCAATGAGCGAATACAGTGCTGAAAAGTTCAGTACCTGTAAGCAGTGGCGGCAGAACCACTCGATAGCTGTATTTGAATGATATCGTAAGTGTTGTGTCATCTCCAGTGCGTCTCTTTGCAGACGATTTTGTTGATTATCAAAAAATACGAGCGAGTGATGATGTCAACATTCTACATGCGGATATAAATGCAATCACCGATTGGTGCAAACTGTGGGAAATGAATATGTAATCGTAAGAAAACTGCCCACGTTCCATTGACGAGACGACGAGTTCCATCCCTCAGTGCTTATACTAATCTAATGACAAGCCACTCGCCTACAAGTACAAATATCTCAGTGTATTTCTAACTTCGACTTTAAGTTGGAATAGGCATATTGACTATACTGTCTCTAAAGCCTCGAGAATGCATGGCTTCCTCGCTCGTAATTTTAAGCCTGTACCACGTTCCTTAAAAGAAAGACTTTATTTTTCACATGTCCGGTCAATTAGAATACGCTTGCACTATATGGGACCCTCACACTGCTGTTCAGATAACCAAACTTGAAAGAATACAGAACCGGGCTACCCATTTTGTTTTAAACAAATATGACAGGCGACTTCGTATAACTTATGTTTAACGGAGCCTGGGATGGGAGGAGATAAGCTTTAGAAGGAAGAGCTTTGGATTGAAATGTTTTATAACTTATTTCATTGTAGGACTGGGATAGAAAGAAATGCCTACCTCCACCCGCCAGATTACATATCGCAACGAAAGGATCATGTTTATAAGGTTAAGGAAATCCACTGAACAACTGACGTCTTTATGAACTCATTTTTGCCTAAAACAATACGGGATTGGAACAATTGCCAACCTTAGCAGTCAACATTGTTTCTAACAATATGTTTTATTAAACACTAACCTCCTAGTTTTTACTTAACTTTTTACATTTTTATGCAGCCTGCACTTTTTTCTGATGCTAAAATATTGATGGCTTGTGTATATTGCTCTTTGAACCTTTGCATACCTATTTGTGTTTTTCATTCCCAACTTCCCCCTACCGTGATGCAACATGGCGCTGTAGGCATCTAAATAAATTGTTAGTAAATAAAAATAGGTATCCTGGGACATTTCAGAAGATGAACCAAGGCCGGTGAAATTCCTTGAAGACGCTCCACGGGAGCCCATTTTTTCGCGACCGTATCGAACGGCTTCATGCGCTTCCCTTTTGCCATTAATCCCCCGTAATTATGAGAAAATTATCCGCGTGTTCGCATTTAAACTTCAGACATTAAACGGCGACGACGACGACGACGACGACGAACTTGCGATGCAGCGCTTGTCGTGCGATTGTTTCGCAATTACATCCCTTCCGCTCCATGTTGCGCGCTTGAAGATCGATGGGCCGGTACCACCAACGACAGTTCCGAAGTAGCGGCCTTACGTCCGTCGTGCGCTGCCATCAAGTCGTACCAGCTCGCGGTACGTCGCCATATTGAGAATGACTTAGGACATGTACTTCCTGTGATCTGTGAAACATTCTTTTTTGTCGATCAACGTATTTGCAGTTATTTAGAGGTCACAAAAAAATTAGGTTCGTAATATTTTCTATTTTTAATATTGAATGCGTGTCTTACGGATCCCCCAACTTTGAATATATTTGGTACACATAGTTTGAACGTCACGGGACCATGGGAACGGAAGTGAGAGCGACTGAAACCGGCCTATTTTTGACCGACTGTTTCAGGGCGGAAAGAAAGCGAAGTTTGAGCTTCAAATTGTGTTCGGAGAATATTTGGGCATCTTATAGGTCATGTTCGAATAAAAGCTTCGGCGAGAATATATACCCCGTCACTGCCTCTTTAAGTTGCTGTTGAACGTTTTAAGTCAGAGCTGTTTATACTAAGAGAATTTGGCCTTCTTAAAGATAATTTGACTGCCTGGCAGCCACAGCTACGTAGTCTGACAACCGGGGGATGACTACTTCCGTCCGCCATTTTGTGACTCTGACTCATAGGTCATCTATGCAATTTCTCAGGAATAAACCAGACAAAGAAGTAACGCCATTTTGTGTTATCCGGAAATCTGCTGGTTCTAGAGGGTCAAAAAGCTGTGGCATGCGTCCAAACTCTCTCAGTATAAACGGCTCTGTTTTATATGCGCGCCGTTGGCTACGCTTATAATGCAATTAATCCAAAGGTGCACGCGAGCTGGACAAGAATGACAATAACAATCTACTGGAAATGGGAAGGTCCCTGGTTCTATACCAGGACCAGGTAAATTTTTTCGGTTGCTCACCAGTCACCTTGCTGTGTTCGGAGTTTTATGTTTGTCCTTTGTCCCTCCGTTGGCTACGTTTTTGTGGGTTCCGTTTTGTTGATCCCCGGTCAAGGTCCTTTGCGTTGTTGGTCGGTGCTATGGCAGTCAAGTTGAGACGAGGGTTGTGCGCGCCCGCAAAATGAGGGCAGCGAGACAGCGTCGGAGAAGGAACCCTTTTCTGACGCTCCGGAAAAGGAAGCGAAAATTTTTAATTGTTTTTGCGGGCGTAGAGTTGATCGAGGAGTTAACTTGTCGACCCTAAAATAGCCCCGCCCAACTTCTCGGCTTATTTTCTCAGTTGTGCTGGTGTCGGGTCGCCAAGCACTGGTCTATTCAATGACTCGGGCATATGCCGCTGTAAAAGAGTGGCTCAGTCTCTGCACTAAGAATTAAGAAAAAGCACGCGAAGCGAGAAGTTAATACGTTCGAAGTGAAGTTATTAACACTTCGTCTGGGTGCCCTTTTCTGTAATGTAAATTGTAACCTTTGTTGGTGTCAATAAAAACACATTGCCACAATGGTCGATTAAAATACACCCCAGTCGTTAAGCCGGGGTCACACGCCTCCAAAATAGTAGAAAAGCAGTCTGCAAACCCGAGTCACCGCAATATCCGTGGTTCAAATGCCTTGTGCCGAGTTTTTCCTTGAACTCGTTGCCACGCGGCATTCTAAGCGCCTGATCTCGTGGTCACTCGCGTTCGAATCAGCATGCACACTGAGTTTTGTATGATGTATAAGCAGTGTTACCCCGGCTCTACGCGTTCAACAAGACCGCACATCTTTTCTTCTTTTTTTTACTTCCCCGATGCTTTTAGCGTTGAAAAATACCATGAGTTTTGACCATATCAGACAGTCCTTTTGTTGGAAAGCTGAATAGTAGACTTCGCAATATAATACTGCTGTTACATAGCTATAATGAGTAACTACCAGGTGCCGGCTTCGCTTGAAGCGATTGTCTCAGCTGTAGCGATTCCTGTATCAGTGCTCCCTAACGGGAGTCCAGAGTTACGCGTTTGATTCTCACGTGCCGCGTGCCGGCGCCTCGCCGCTATTCGCCAAAATCCGATCACGTGAGGAGCCGGATCAAGTTCCGTGCAGCAAAGAAGACGTTGCACGCGCCTGGCCTACTGTTCCCCTGCTTTTGAGCGCGCCGCGCAGCCTCGAACGCGCGGCGCTGCTATTCGCCGAATTCAGTCACCTGAGGAGCTAGATCCACATGCCATGCATGAACGCGCAACTCTGGCTCCCGTAGAGAGCCTATGCAGGAACTCTATCTCAGTTGAGACTGAAGCGCGGAAGGCACCGCCAAAGTCAGCGCACGAGCAGAACGAGACTCAAACGGCGTCTCAAGATGCTCCCGGGCCCCAGCCTTTGCAGTGCTTTCTTTCACCCAGTCACAGCTGAGACGCTATTCCAGCAAGCCGGCCCATGAACCAGGAACCAGGAAGTTTGGCGTACACGACGTCTATCAGGCTACATAACTGTATATCTCGGACGTCGTGTTCCGTTACTCAAGAGACGTGTCACCGGAAAGTACTTCTGTCACAAAATCTAAAGGCTATTGGTACACGATGCCGGATGTAACAAAATCTTCGCTAGTCAACGTCTTCAAACAGGGCAAAGGAAAATGTTTGCCCAATATAACACAATCATGGGAAACATTCTGGGCTTCACCTTGGAAGGTACTAAAATAATAATAAAAGACGAGAGCTCCGAGGTAAGTTATATGTAGCGACCGCGCAAACAGCATGCAATTCTATAAACATCTTGACAATAATGTCTGAATATCGCTGGTAAGGCTACCTAAAACCACACTTTGTAGGCCATCAGAAGCAAGCCGGAGCACACCGCCACCGCACTCGAAACGATCAAGACGATTTACAAAATATCCGATTGGAAATACATCTGCATCTTCGATAATCTTAAATCCACGGCACAGCATACCAGTGTAATTGATGGTTCTATCACACCGAGTAAACAACCAAACTAATCAGCCGATAACGTTTTAGCGTTAAAAATACTTCGGCTCTAGAAATACTCTCAAACCTAAATATTTTTACACTTTATGCTATAACTTTTATAGCATATTTCTTTTCCGGATATTCAAGCGATGATTTTCACAACTTTCCTTCGGTATGATGGTTAAGAGAAAGGAAACCTTTTTCCGGGGAACAAACTGCCAGCCCCTGCGGATGTCGGGGATTGAGGAAAAACCTACAAATTAGCAAAACAATTAACTCAATCTTACCAATTAATTTTCAAATTGGAGAAAATAGACATTCAATTACGATTAGAAACTTGCTGAGCGTTATCGAAAAACCCTAAATCAGTCAATTTTAGAAAGACGTAAAGCACGTTGAGCATGTAGGTACACTAAAATTTTCACTCGTGATACAGAAGCAAGGCTGGCGATGCGAAAAAAACGCTGATAAGAATACCATTCGCATTTTCTCATAGCCAGCCCTGTGCCTCCTGTACTACTTCGAGTGATATGTCCCTGGCTAGCTGAGTCGGTAGAGCACGAGACTCTTAATCTCGGAGTCGTGGGTTCGAGCCCCACGTTGGGCGCCAATGTGGAGACTCAAGAACTGACGACCGTTTCGCTGATGTCCAGACCCGTTCTAACCCGCGCTCGTCCTGAGCGCGCGCTAGCTTGACCCGCCTCACGAGCCATCTTTATTCTCTTCATTTTAAATCCCCACAACCTTTGGCGCACCGCAGTGCGCTTCCCGCGTTCTTCAAGGCCATCTAAATTCGTCTGATTTGGTCGTTTTGAATGACGCTCAGCAGGTGCCAAATTGAAACCATGTGTTCGTTTTCACTAGTGAAAAGTTAATTAAGAACCGTAGTTATTTATCCGACTTCATTGGAGGATGATTCCCATATTGGATGCCCCTTCTGGCCGTATACATCACCTGCAGAAACCACAAAGGTGTACATTTCACGGATCTTTTTCAAACAATTTATTCGAATTGAAATCACACATTATGTATAGGCACCTGTAATAGGCTGCCTGGTAAAACATCAAGAGCAAGCTAATACAAAATTAAGAGACCCGCGTTCCGACATTCTTAATTAAAATCCGCACGAGGAAAATTAACGGTCAACGAGTTGGTCCCTGTACCTCCAGTTTGACTTGCTCTCTTCATCGCCAAGACACACACACACAGTAAAAGAAGGGGGAAAAAAGATGTATCACCGCTTTTCTTCGAATTACGCTACAAGTTGCACTCTAACTCACTTGGTTCATCGCAATGACTAAGAATGCAAGCGCTTCGTACGCGTGACGCTCGGTTATTTTAGCACGCAGAGTGCCCGACTCACTGCATGCAGGGTTTTCATTTTCCTCTTTGTTTCGTCCGCGGTTCTTTGCACCGCGAGGCGTCCGCCGTCCACCCCATTGCCGAGTCAACGCCCGTGCCAAGCTCACACATCGGTTGGGTCCGAACTCTTTTTAATACCCGTCAGAGAGCTGTCCACTCCAACTGCGACAGAAAAGAAACAAAAACTGCCAGCCACACACGCATATCGATCTAAACATAGCTAGAGAGTTTGAGCTGCAGCAAAAGCCCAAATCCCTTTTATGCTCCGTGCACACCCAAGCTGAGAGTGCGGTGGATGCTTTGGTGCTCGGCGTACCAGTCATGTACGTCCATCTCGTGCCACGTGACCACGCTCCCGCCTACACCTACGAGTAGAGAGCCGGGTCAGCTGACGAAAGCGAGGTGGACCATGGGTCCGGCGCTCCCGCCGTTTTGCTCCCAACGTTCAGTGTCAGCATAGGGGTGAAAGGAGTATGGATCGAGCAAAAAAACTCCCTTCACCGGTCTTCACCGAGACGGCCTTTTCGGACGAGATGGCTCGTGAGCGGCGGACTGTGAAAAAGGAATCGACTTTTAAGCGGCTTTCTACGCGAACGGCCGAACAGAAGAGAAGCTTTGCAACTTTCAATCTCTGTGTCTTCCGCCGATTTGGCGAATGGAATGTATCGCGACGGGACCCGGTCCACCGCGAAGCTCGAATGCGCACGTAGGAGTTGGGCGTACCCAAGATTGGGGCAATCTCGTTTTTGAAGAAGAATGCTTTCTTTTTTCTTTCTTTTTTTTAGTTTTTTTTTTCATCTTTTTTTGAGGATGCGACGGACCATATGAACTCCTGTCCTGGCTGAATGCGGGGCGTCATATTTTCGGAGAAGCGCGACGCTGACCTGTTTGTAGGTGTGGTTCTAACCCTGATGCTTCATGCGCGCTTTCATGCGGAGCGACTTCCGATTTTGCGGTTTCGACGTCGCTCGTTCGGTAGAAATCACGTCGCGGGAGCTGCAAGACTCAACGTCGCAGCCGCGAATCGCTCCATGCGAAGCAGGCTTCAGGCTTGCCGAATCCTTTATCAAGTGTTAACCAGGTATAGGCTTATACTTCCCGCGACCGAGGGTCGGGAAATTCACCAGATACACCAAACGTTCGCCAAATGTTTCTTTCAAAATACATGATCTTTGTTTGACAACCAGCGAACATATTTTAAAATTAGCGTTTAAAATAAATACCACTAAAAATAAACATTTTTTAAAGTGCCTGCATAGGAGACGTATGTCTCCTATGCAGGCACTTAAAAGTTTATTTTGTGATGTTATGCCACAAAATAAACTTTGATTGAACGAAAAACACATATTAAAACAATATTGATGTCACTAGACATTTTTTGAGGGGCGTGAAATTCAAAAACATAATATCGAGATGTTTCGAAAAAAAAATTATGTTTCGAAAATTGCGCCTCACCAGACATCTTGTTCTCAGCGTAAATAATTCATAACACATATTTTTTTTTTCTTATAAGGATCTGAAGTTATTTTAACTAGCCGGTAAACATGTACCCCGCTATGACGCTGCCAGACATTGTTCTACATTTTAATTAAATAAATAAATCGACTAAAAAGTCTCGAAGACGCGCAATCCGGAGCGGTTCCATTTGACGTCAGAGTCGGTATAGCGAAAGCCCTTTGCTCGGGTGGATAGTATAAAGAGCGTTCATTTGAATATCCTCCGAATTACGAAGATTCTCTTCCGAGGACGTGTGCATTCGAGCGCTATCGTTTCTCCGCAGCTGTCCGGTCTCACTTTTTTCTCTCTTTCTAATTATTTCGATAAATAGAAGAGAGTCAGAACTCTTCGCGGCAAATAGGGCGCGAACTGGGAAGCGACTAAGCCCGGTTGAAGAAGAGTTGATAAAAAAAAAAAAGATTACGGGTTTCTGCGTAATTGAAGGCGAACGACCGTAACTCGGGGATGCTAAGCCCGATCAGTATAAAGGCTGGGCTATATACTGGGTGCAAAATGGGAGTCGAGCCTCGCTTGTCGGCGTTCGCACGTCGGGTCCGCGTTCGCGCGTCAGACTGGGGGAAGGCGAAGGCGACGACGATGAATTTCGCCAGTTGTTCGTCGCATATTAACTTCGTAGAGTTCATACCTTCACGCGCCCAGTCAGAATGGGCGCGTGGTGTATAAGCGAGATCAGGGGGTGCTTCCCCTTGCAGAAATGTCATATATTCCCACATGGAACATTAAGCAAGCAAGGCCATATGTGGCCATAAACGTATAGACACTTTACACAGCGCCCAGATTACAGCCGCCGTTTCCAACCTTCTCTTGTCTTACCGCGATACTGAGCCACCAGAGAGGGCGTTGAAGAACCTCCACATAAGACCATGGCTGTGGAGAGGGACACAGTAATTTCTAAAGTGGCGATAACCTGTCCTGCTGCGGAAATGATGAACTGGTGTAAACAGGATACGTGGAAAAATAAACTGAAGGTCGGTAATGGCGGCGCTTATGCACAGCTGCTGCAAAGCGTCTGTAATATGGCTATACACAACCTCATCTTGCCCAATTCTTGAAATGGCCAAATATGGCATTTTTAGGACGGGTTGGTTTAGAGCCTCGTCTTGCAATGGCACCGCGGCCCTGTCGTCACAAATTGCGTAACTGCGGAGTCGCGCTGCTCACACATCATAAATAATACAGTCTGCAAACAGGAGTCAGCGCAATATCCGTGGTTCGAATGCCGCGTGCCAAGTTTGCTTTTTAAACTCATTGCCACGTGGCGTTCGATATATCGAAGCCGGGATATCGCGGTAACTCGCGTTCGAATCTGTTTGCAGACTGTCTTTTGTAGGATATATAAGCAGTGTTACCCCAGCTTTATAGCGCATTTTTTCATTTCTTTATTTCTTTATGCTGATTACACCTGCGAGGGGCTTTACCAAACAAGGGCTATAAAATTTTACAAAATGACACGAGCGTTAAATAAAAAATCATACAGGCACAGACACAAAAAGCCCACACACGTGCACGCAGACGCACACACTACTTTGCCACAGTTGTGGCTGAAGCAACTTCGTATTATATTAATTTAAAAGCAAATACCACCGCCACTTCTTGAAACGTCGAAAATTTCCCGGCAGCGAGCCCGGAGGTGAAACTGAAGTTGCGCACAGTGAAAATTCCAAGGTAGGACAACAAAAGAAAAAAAAACGGCGTTAGGGCACGGTTTATAAACTGTTCATCGGGGAGCACAGAGCGAAATAATATTTACAATAATAATAACAATGAGCGGGCTCTTATCATGTTCCAGCCAGGGCGCGAGCGCGCCGCAAAACATCCTCCAAATTCCTTCGCAGGTCCCCAAGGGCGCCATTTCTTCTCGCCCGGATGGTCGGAAGCCGCCTGACCTCGCCGGTTTACGTCGCTCTTTTGTTCGTCGGCTAACCAGCGCCAACGGCGGCTAGACTAGAGGGGATAATTCAGAACCTGAAACTACTAAACGTCTCTTTTTGGTGTGTGCGCCTTTTAGCGAAAGATAAAGGCTCTGCGGATAAAGTGGCTTACAAAGAGCAAGAAGTAAAACAGATATTGTCCGAATCTTTACAAACTCCCAAAGTTATTGTGAATGCCTCTCGTTTAAATCAAGTGACCGCTTTAAAAACAAAGGGCGTGGTAAATCTACATATTATCGCTCGTGCACAGCCAATAAGGCTGCGGCATTAAATGGTAATTGAACGCCCAAGAACGAACGCCGAAGGACGAATCACTTTATAAAACTCATCTTTTTCCCACCTCCGCCCGAAACCATAATTTTTCGCGCACATTACACACCGCACCGAACGAATCGTCCGTGAACTGGCGCTTGTACTGCCGATCGACCGCTCAGTATGCGTGGGCGACAAGTTAGGGCATATCGCCGCCTGGTGGAATTTTTTCGCGAACACAGAGTGAGGATACTTCAGGTTCTTCTGCTTGTGCCAGCACGTGTACTTCCAAGTTTCTATGCACTAGGAAAATTACAACATAACCGCGTGGGTTGGCGCGTGCGCTATTCCTAGTGAAGAAAACAGAAGCGACCCTCTCGGGCTTCTAGCCGCGAACAATGGAAAGTGGCTTGCCGTCGCGACCGAGCCCCTCGCTCTCATTTTGCAACAGCGTCGCTTGCCTCTTCACCGTGCTGCGCCCTCCGTTGTCGCGCCTGCGGCGTTTTGGTGGTACACAGAGCTCGCAAGCACGCGCACTAGTACCTCTTGTCCAAGAGCAGTCGCGGATAGCACGCGGAGCGTGCAATCAGAGACCGCACACTTTGTCGAGGCTACACCCGCGGACACGAAAGCGCTAACGCTGGCCCTGTAAATGCTATGCATCTAAAATATACGAGGCTTAACGCAATACTTGTATACGTTTTCGATTTTGAGCCGCTTCCACGCCAATCGTATAATTATTGGACAGGTTTGGCTAGTTGCCTACCTCAACGATCCCAAGGCACGCAAGTAGCGTCGATATTCAATGGGGAACTTTGTAGATCGTCACTTGCGCTCCGATAGCGATACCCGATAACGACACAAAGCATACGCAAAGTGTCCGGTGTAGTATCGTGTATCGATCACTCAAGTTAGCGGAACGGTCTACTATAACTCACTAATCTCACGCGCTTTTGTTTACATTTCCTGACCCCTATTGAAAAAAAAGTGTGGCCCCGGTGGTTCTGTCTATTTTTTTATGCTTTCGCATCTACGTACTAGAGTGTACAAAAACTAGGAAATGACAAGACAGATCCGGGACTCGTACGTAGAGTTTTGAAGCTACCCGTCTAAAAAAGGGGAGTTAGGTCCATCGATATTTATGTAAGCTCCCGTGTACGTGTATCATCATTTTATCGTCGCATTTTCGATAGAACTGTCAAAATGTGTGTGCACATAACGAACCAAATAATAGACCGATTTCACTAAGGTTTCGGCGCATGCGTGACGCTGCCACGGCTTTAGTTCCCAGGAGGCAGACGGCAGTGCACGAGAGGACACGTGCCATTTCGTGCTTTACACGCGCAGACCTCCAGCGAGGTTGTCGCACGCGCAGAAAGACTAAAGTTCCCTCGATGCATTGCGGCAGCGGTGGCGTAGTCAAACTGGCTAGTGAGATATGTCAAAACAGCTATGAAACAGTACGGCCGTCTAAACCGTAGCCGCTTATGAGAGCACCAATATCATAGACAATGTTCGAGCTCCATGATTCTTAGGGGCAGAGACTGATTAGAACGCAACGTAGGAACCCCAGCACATCACGTCGCCGGCGAAACGATTCACGGGCAGGAAAACGCACGACTGGTTAGGCTAGGTGGCGCAAGTTACCGCCCGCTATAAGAGCTATAACCATTCTACATCCATCCATCCATCCATCCATGCATCCCGCGTAGGATGAGGGAGCATACTCCGTTTCACGCCGGTTCCGAGCGCAGACCGTGCTGCAATCCGATGGAGGCAATTCAAGCCGCACCAATAGTGCACTGTCACGTCGGTCGTCGTCTCCGGGCGTTTTCTACCACCGAGAAAACCAATCACGTACAGTAAATGCACCGTGATCCTACGGTGGATTGATGGACGGATGAGATGGATGGATAATAGCTATACCTTTCGTAACGGTTGGTAGCTTGCGCCACCTAGCCTAACCAATCATCCGTTTTCTTGCACTTGATTCGTCTAGCCGGTGATGGTAATCTCCCAAAGACGAGAAGTGCCGTGAAAATGCATTCTCGGTGGTGCTTGAATGGCTCCATGAATTCATGACGTAGCTGCGACTCGGACTCGGGGGCGGATTTAAGAAAGGTGTTTACCAAGCCCCCAAAAGCATTTCTTTTACAAAAAAAAAAAGAAACTATAAGCCAGCTTTGTTTTTGAAGAAATGTTTAGTTTTTAGTGAAGTGGCAAATGTTAGGTCAACAAAGTACATCAGGGCAACGCTTTGACCGTGACGTGACATCCGTCCGTTACCTCAGGTCGCTCTTCAACCCTCCCCCCCCTTTTTCCCCGAAATCGAATACCCACCGCACCCACCCTTCCCCACCCCAAGCCTGACCCATAAATGCGCTCCTGCTCGGACTAAGTCTGAAACGTAGTGGGATGTCCATGAAAAGAACGCCCAAAGCAGGTGTGGTCGTTGCATTAATGGGCGGAATTATGATCCCAACCTTTTCCCTCCAAAACTTGACAAACACATCCAACAGTTCTAAGAGAAAAAAGTAGATGTGTAAAAAAAACGTTTGGCCATCGAAATCGAAATCGGTCAACCATGATCGTAGCTTCACCTTCTGCCTACGCACTACCGTCGAAAGTGATTCTTATAATAGATCGCGACCCTTTCGTGAAAGCGTATTTTAGTTTGTTTTGTTTTTCTACCATAAACAAACCAATTTTTGAATTTGGTTTTCTTTTTTCTTTTTTTGTCAAAAGCTCGTATTATTATTTTTGCTTTCCCGATGGCCCCGATGACCCGGCATGTTCTTGGGCCACTTGGAATACGCTCGCGGTCCTTCTTCGTTCCCACGAAATAAACGGGCTTCGGGTGGTGATTGATGAGCTGTCGGTGCCACAGCTCCTCTTGGTTTTACCGCCGTTATTTTTAGTCAGTTTTCGCCAGTATCATGCTTCGCTTCACCGTAAGTGCGAGCGCAACGCTTTGAGCGAACCCTGTCATGCTCGCGCGCTCGTGAAATGGAAGCGCTGTTCAAGACCAGGGAGTAATGTTGCTTCAAGACAACATGCTAGTTCCGTAGAATTGGATTGCACGCACCTAGAGGGAAAGTTTTGTTTGATCTGGAAAGCGTTTAATGCCAAAGAGAGGGTTGGGGTAAGAGGGAGTGTAGAGGGAAAGCAAACATGGCGTTCCGACTGGTGCCCCACGCGTGCATGCACGTGCAGCGTGCGCGTGAACATGGTTTTGGCAAGCTTGCTTGTCCGCATGAGCAGATATATGGCGGCGGCCAGTCGCCTTCCTTGCAGTGGTCTATAGCAAGTATTCACTGGCGGCCATAGCTGTGTGCACGACTGCTGAGCGCGTGCTGATGGCGAGCTTCCACAGATTCTTTTGTAACGTACATTCCGCACCCTCAAGATTGCCGGTCTTAGCAGCCTATTAATGTGGGCTCGTTCAGAGCATGCGCTCTGAGACACGACCCACAAATATGGCGCCCAGTGAATACTCCTTATAGACCTTTCCGAAAAAGAGCTCCTGGCCGGCTCCATTTCCTGTTTGTGCGTATGGCACGTGATTTGCTCGCTTTCCGAAGTGATGAAAGATGCGCGTGCTGGGATGAGGCGATCGCAAGCACGCTGGGCTGAGGACTTGTAAGTATTGTAAATACCGTAAATTTTACAGAAAGCTTCCTTTCTGTAAAAAATAGGGCCAAGAAAGTTGCGAAAGTCAACGGCGAGTGCCGTCGTAGACGACCAAGTCGAGTTGCGGGGCGCGTTTGACGCGCGTATTGATAGATGGCGTCGGGAGGCGCGTCGGAAAGTGCAGCCGACCAGCGAAGAAAGCACACGACAGGCAGACGAACTTCGTTGGCAGCAAAAGCGCCGTCGTTATGCAGACGCTTTTTTTGCTTTTATTGTTTGCATTTGTTTTTAACCGAAGGTACATTACAAAAATGTAACGTCATTTTAATAAATTACGGTTGTCCCGAGCCGTCTCGATAAGGAGGTCGTGCCATCTATCAATACGAGCTCCAAACGCGCCAGCAACTCGACTTTGTCATCTGCGTCGCCGCCCGCCATTGACCCTGACAAGTTTCTTGACCCTATTTTTTTGCAGAAAGGGAGCTACGCTTTTTAATTTTAAAGAAAAAACCGACCTGTGAAATACACTTTTGACGAAAAGTTTAGCTTGCTACGTGCAGGCGTCGATTTTTACGGTTCATTTTAGATCGAGCCTTGTGACTTGGGACACCTTATACATAAAAGCGAACTCGCAGTCATTTTCTTAGAGTGTAGGATGCAAGCGCTGGTGAACTGTGCAGCCCAAAAGACGCGCTTCGTTTTTTGTTTTTTTTTTTCAGGTCAAAAGTTATAAAAAAAGATGTGAAAGCCGGAGCCGCCAGTAAACCTAAATAAAATGTACACAACAAGAACACGTAATACAAAATAGTGTTACGCGACGTGCTTCGTGTCCCGCAGTTTTTGTTAGCGAGATCTATCACCCGTGATTGAAGAAGCAAAGTATTTGAAAACTATTTTATTTATTCTTTTCATATCTAAATTAAACGAGTAAGTTGATGCATAGTGCATCGAACAATAAGAAGCGGATGATATAGTTAAAGAAATGAACCAAATACCAGCTTCTTATGCACCCTTCCGGAGACACCAGTCAACTATGTGCTACTTCACGTTCTCATTTTTATTTCGCGCAATATAATTAACTAACCTCAAGGAAACTCATTGGGGGTGAAAATCTTCAACGGCTTTTAGGAGGCACTGAACAAGCCCCACTGTCTGTGCAAACGCGCTAGGATATGTCACATCTCTTAGGTAGCAGACGTCTTGTCACACGACCATCGCTTTTTCTATTGTAAAAAGCGATGGTCAGTAAATAAAATATTATTATTATTATCATTGTCCACGTCTATCGATGAGTAATGAATTCCTCGAGGTCATTGCTGCATAGAATGACTTTCTTTGCTGTTCCGAACCAAATGCGCGGCTCTGGTGCACACTGTTCTGCTGGAGGATCATCCTGAAAATAGCGAGGTATTTAATTACCGATCACTCATGCCTGAAAGCCGTTTCACGCCGAGCGACCGTGAGAAAAACATCCCTGAGACTTTCAGGTTCCTGCTCCAATGAGACGTAATTGAGTGAATTCTTATAAACTTGCCGACCAAAGTGTTCCGTAACGAAAATCTTAAATTTTCCAGGAGCTTACCTAAAAAAAACGTAGACCTCTTTGCATCATGAGCTGCTGTCAAATTTTCTGTAGGAACTTGACTTTCACTTGTCATAGGTCGTTCTCCTACCAAAAAAAGAAGTTGCAAAAAGAAGTCGTGCAGAATTTAAAACTTCGGCTCGATTACATTTCAGTAGATGGCGAAATCAACGTAACAAAGTCAACGCTGACGAAAGCTTATCTTCATCTCTGTGCGTGGCTGGCGGTGCCAAGAGTGAATGCAGGTACCTAGAGGTGTCTGCGGCGAGAGCTGCACCGTCACGACGGTTCTTTGGAAATTAGAGCACAGGTATGATGATACTAGACCAGAACCTTTAAACAATTCACTGCAAACAGGGTGCTACGAACTGCCACAGCGGCAAGAACAATTTTATGTTCGACGCAGCTTTGCTTATCTGAAAGAAAGGCGCGCTTTCTTCACGCTCAGACGATACGTAAACCACCCCGAAGCCCCTCAGTCGCCGGTAGCGTTCAGCGTTCGCCTCCTGCGCTGAAGCTTTGAACACACTGTAGCGCCCTCGTTTTGGGTAGTACAAGCTCACCTGATTGAGCATCGCACTACTTATGGCACGTTGGTCGAGCTTTTTTAATTCTGCCTGGTGCTGAAGAACGAAAAACACCTTTGGACGCCAAAAATCGGCCAGACTCGACGCCGCAAGCCAATCAAAAGTGCCAAATTCATGACACCACCACTAGGGTACGCGTCTATTATCTCTGGGTGGTGACGTCGAAACACCTGTGTCGCGACGCTTTCATTTTTCTTTTTCTTTGTCATGTTTACTTTGGAACGCGTGAAACGGCATCTCTTGGCTCGCGCTTTTAGCGACTTAGCTTTGACAGCGTTCGAATTTTTGTTGTTTCTTTGTATTTTCATCGTGATCTCGCGCTCGACACCAGAGCAGGCACGCCTCTGCATGCGTGACAGTTTGAGACGCTCACGTTTGTACTACCCAAAACAAGGCCTAACAAGTCCCTTTTCGCAGCACCCCCTGGGCAACGCAGGAGGCCCATAGACGATGACTTTATAATCCGCTAACAAAAGAAGGGGAGGGGGAAGGTCGGAGAAAGTTCGCGAGCATAACGCCTCCCCCAAGCGAGTTAGCGAGTTATTTGCGAGCCCCGACCGCCCAAGTCGAAGCAGACCGTCTCCGAAAGGGCGAGTAGTCACAGCCAGATGTGAATGACAGCACAAACTCGCTGCGGTGGTCGTTTTTCTCTTCTTTTTCTTGCACTTTTTTGTTTCTCTGTTCGCCGAACAAAGGAAGTGGGCAAAAAGAAACTAGATAAACAAAAATCTTCTTTTTTGTTAAAAAAGTTGTTTAAAATTAAGATGTTCTTTTCGTTGATTTTTTTTCCTTCTTTTTCTTCGCATACAACCGTGACAAAGAAACCACAGTACCGTCGGGTCACTTAATTAAGGATTTTAAGCGGCAGCAACAAAAAGGCCGCATATTGTTTTTTTACCTGTCATTTTTTTACAAATTGTACGGTGAATCTAGAGCCCCTAAATGCGATAGGCTTCACTTCAGTCATTAGAGTGCTTAACATTATTGTTTTCCTTTATCTGGAGTATTATTTCGAATCGCAGGAAACGCGTTTTGGTCCTCCGTAAATGTTGAAAAGGTCCGCGACGGAGCGAGCTGATCTTTCTTGTACACTATCTAAAGCTCAAGTAGCCGTAGTTTCGAATCGTAACAGCCACCCTCGCACCCTTCAATCGGCCTTCCGCAGAGCCTCCCGCAGAGCCGTATATTAGGAGAGTTTGGACAATAGGCGGAGCAAAGGCCGCCGCCAGCGCCGAAGATTCCCCCACGCTTAGAGCGTAAACTAAATTTGTGACACAGCGTCGACCAATCAGGAGACCTCTACTCCATCTCACAAATGTCTGCATTGAAGACAAAGGCACAGGCGCGTGAGCCTAGCTCAGCGAAACGCTTTTGTTTGTACGAGACCTCGTGCATAGGAGACATTTTCCAAAGCCACGCGCTCGTGCCCATGCCTTTGTCTGCACTGCTAGAACAGCGTCCTGAGACTGGCTGAAAGAAAACAGTGCAAAGGGTGGGGTGGGCGAGCGTCTTGAGACGCGGAGTCCCGCTCGGCACGGCTCAAATTATATTTCGTTTCACTTTATCTGCGAGCGAAGCCAAAGCTAGAAGCGCGAGACCAGCGCTTTTTGCATTTCTCCCCAGCTCGCGCGCTCGAGCAAAGCCTGAACGCACGGAGCTTCCGTGCTCGCGCTTCCAGTTTTGCCTTCGCTTGCACATAAGGTGAAACGAAGTATAGTCGTGTCACATATTTAGATCACACGACCACCGCTAGGGGCTGTTTCGTGGCCTGTGGTTGGCCCCGAGATGCTCGCCTATCCAAACCAATGTATGGCCACACTCTCTCAATAAACGGCTCTGGCCTCCCGTGGTGTGAAGCGCCATCTAGATTTGCGTTGCAAAACTGTTGCATAGAGTATGGCGGAACGCTATATGGACGCTGTGCTTTGTAACATCAGCATTCCATTGAAGACACTGCATTTACCGTAACAGCCGCCCCCCCCCCCCAAAAAAAAAACGGTAGCGCTTTGATTGACGGGAGCCGAGCCGTGGGAAGCGACGCGGGGTACTGCTAGTGAAAGCAGTTTCGTAACTGTGTTAGTCTAGTAACTTTGGCAAGGGCTTATGTGCAGCACGAGTAATGCAACTAGCATTTTTGCACGACGGGCAGCATGGACGCAATCCTTTCCCCTGCCGATTTCGACATAGATGATCACTGTACCCACGCGCGGATGTGATAGCGCTACTGAGCGATTAACGGTAAAAACCCCAATCGTCGTGTGCTAGTCAAATTACCTCTCTGCGGTACTACACCAGTATTTATTGCCGCATCTCGCGAGCAGACAAAACTTGCGCTGTGCAAACGTTCACAGTTCCGAATGTGCATTGGCAGTACGAGTGATCTCCCAACAGTCTTTGTCTAACAATGTTTTTGTACTGCTTATTGTTTGCGGTGACAAAGTAACTTACTCGTTACTTTTCAAAAAATTCACGTATACCGCACTTATGTAACTTATTTCGAGTAACAGATAACGTAGTTTCGATACTCGTTAAATCTTCCCAAGACAAACAAATTACACTTCAATTTTTTTGTGTTTCTAAGCACCAAGTCGCATGGATCCTTGCACTCGTTCCACGTACTTTTGAAAGTGTGCCTTTGGTTAATTACCTTAAAGTTACCTACCTTTAAAGTAATTACCTTAATTACCTTAAAGGTAGTTGTGTTAAGTGCAACATGACATAACACCCAGGAGTGATACCATGACCGCGGAGCGCGCGCTTAAAAGCATGGTTCAAAGGCTTCAGTAGCGCTGTGCTTGGGACCGGGTGAGGGTTAACTAAAGTCGGTAATGTTCCTTCAAATATATCACTTATGCAAACCTGTGACGTCAAAACTGTAAAACGTTTTAATTCATAATTAAATAGTAACACTTTTGACGGTAATGGTAACTGAAACGCATTCCTTATATTTCGAGATAACGTACTTCGGTAACGCGTTCCGTCTAAGTACGGTTCGCACTGTCTACAGTGGTTATGCCAGGAAGGTTGGGCGGGTATTGCTTCGAAATAAAGCAATAAACAAGCTTAGCCTTTTTCTCGAATATTAGTGTTATCTGCAACATTATCTGTTGCTTCTAGGGAATAGCGAAATTTAATACGTTCTCGCGCTCTCTTTTCTCCTGTCGCAGGAGTGGTGTCGACGCACGGTCCTCACGCATGCCTGCAAGACTCACCAGGACTGCTTTTGCCCACGAACCAAATTCTTCTGCTCCGCCGGCAGGTGTCGCTCATCGCCCGTCAGGAAAGGTAAATGGAAAGACGCGCTACCACTGGACGAAGGTCACGTGATGTGAGGCCGGATATCGCGAAACTTGGTCCGCCTCTCACATTGCCACGTCTCAGCTTAGAATTTAGTCTGCTAATGCCTTGAATTTCAGATACAAAAATAGCCTGCGGTTTGTGCTCGCATGCTATATTTTTCCACCTTTTTTATGTCAAATTCATTTCAAGCGGCGAAGAATGACTACTATAATTGAAATTCAGAATTTGTGATTTTTGTTTGCACCGTATTTTTTTGAATTACTTCTGGAGTTTCGAAATTATTTTCAACATTAAATTTGAGTGTTTCCTCTGACTCAAATTTGGTTTTTCCGGCTCAGTTCTCACAAAACCGTGATATTGATTTTTTATTTTTTAGCATGAGTTACACCTTTACTGTGACGTTACATGTGATACAAATGTAAAAATCAATATCTAACTAATAAGTGAAACACGATACGATTCTTCCGTATATTAATGTGAAATATCTCGGCCAAAACGACTGGACGAAAACATTCTAAATACGGCGATTTGTCATGAATATTTTTTTCTTTTCTTGTAGATTACGTCATTCCTAATAAACAAAAAGAAATGCCTATAACCGATACTTTTTTTACAAATTAAGTGCTGTTTTAAAAAGAAAAAACTAAAATTAGAATGAACCGCCAACACCGCGAATTATGCCCTTTATAACGGTGTACGATAGCTTTTAAATCTAAATAATGTGGAAGTCACGGACCTTCTCTGCTTAATGCGCCGAGAAAATGAGGGAGCGGAGGAAACGAGAGCAGGGACGCCGAGCCCTGGTTGGAATGATTATAGTGTAGACCCAAAGCTAGCTGCCTTTGTCTCCACAGCACTCGCTGAACGCGTTCGAACGGGAAAGCCAAACAGCAGGCACCGGAGTTCCGTGTTCTAACGCGTTCGACGAGTGTAGTAAAGACAAAGGCAGTTATAGCTTGAGGTCTACCCACTAACCGTTCCAACCAGGCTCGGCGTCCTGACGTCCCTGCGCGCTCTGGTCTCCTCCTCTCCCCCACTTTCTGGCCGTATACAGGTGACAGCTATTGTTTCCGCTAAGAGTCAACCAATGCCACTCGATCCTGGGAAAGTAGCCCCAAGATACTCCCTGTAGGGTCGCCATTTTGGTTCGTAGAATGAGCAGTTCCTCCTTGACCTCTCCATTCACGGTGAGCCCATCCAAAGTCGGAGTTGCTTTATCGATACATTTGTTGAATACCAAGATTTCGTTTTCCACTCAGCGGCCAAAACAAGCGCAAATCTAGGCACCGCCACCACGTGCGGCGTCGGTGCTTGACGGCATTGAAACATATTATCCTGTCTTTAGAAACGCGGAGCAAGGCTGCGGTCCCACGGCGGCCATCTTGAACAAGGCGTTAGTTCAACCAATAGATGGCGACACGCACCCGTGGGGTGGCCGAAACATTGGTTCACGGTGGGATGGCTCGAGCACCATCACGTTCCCCTCGTGGCCTTGCTCGCGCCGCTGCCAGCTGTGCTCAGCTGGCTCAATAGCGTGGCCCAGCAAACGAATGTATGCGAGAATTTCAGGCTTTGTATAAATTGTTCTCTGATATAGGGAGATGCGGTTCAGCGGTTGTCACGGGCTTTCGCAATAAATCTTACCAAGAAGGAATCAATTGTTGATTGACGTGTCAATACTCTTTCAATGAAAACTTCTGCAGGGATGCACGCTCAGTAGACTCAATCTTCCAAGACATCAGTGGAAGCGGACGTCAAGTAAACTGCTTCGCAATTTACGGTACTTACCTCACCATTATAATGACGACCGAAAAGTGACATAACGAAATATTGTGTTTCATGGGATCCGGAAGATTTTGTAAAGGTTGTTACATTATAGTTCCCAGAAAACAAACGCCGTTGCAATATTTTCGAAAGTACCGATATAATGTTGTAAGTACAGCTTCGGAGGAGTATGATGAAAACCATCAGAATAAATAGGAAGACGTTTATTTGCAATGAACACGCTATGAATGAACGGCGTTTAGCGACGGCAAGTTATGAGCGTATGGGAATTTATAAGTTCACGTGATTGCTAACTATGGACATGCGGACAATGACGACCTGTTTTGTCGGGAGATGGAGTAGCGGTGATGACCTGATATCGGACGAATCGTGGCAGACGAACAAGCAAGTTTCTTCTCAGCGAATGGTAAGCGTCCAGTGTCAAGCACAGCACGTGGCTACCGACGTTGTCGACGTTTCGAACACTTACCACTTTCGACAAAAGTGCTGGCACATCAGCTAACTTTGTGGAAAGAGTCGAAGGCTTCCTCGAGTCCAGCGCCATCATGAACTGTAACTGAAAACGATCCACTCTTCACTCTGTGGGTGGCGAAACGTATCCGCATCTGCGGAGTCATGGTCGATGCGTACTCTAAGTGGTTGGAAGTTTACACGATGCCTGCCACGACGTAAACACGCGTCATAGACGTTCTACGCTCTCTTTTCCCTACTTTTGCCCTATCAAAAATACTTTTCTCTGATAACGCGCCAAATCTTGCTTCAAATAAAATAAACAAGCCCCCCCCCCCCAAAAAAAAAATGGCATCAGGCATCACATTAGTGCACCATACCATCCTGCAACTAACGGGCAAGCAGAACAGTGGGTGTGCGAAACGAAAAAAGCCCTCTTAATTGAAGCTTACGGAAGAAGCAGTTCAGTGAAGAATCGCCAGGTTCTTGTTCCAGCAGCACGCGACGGTTTCATTTTACACGGTAAAAACACCCGCCGAAACAATATGTTCGGCGGACGAAGAGCCACACCGCTCGATCTCATATGATACTATGGCCATGAATGAAGATCGAGAGACTCCCAGATCGGGAGTAATGGCAGATTATTCGGTCGGACAACTTGTGTACGTGAGGAATTTCAGCGGAAGTCGGGCCTTCCATGTAAAACTTGAGTGAAAAAGGCTCTATGTTGGTTGACAAGAAGGTGTCATCCCTCTGAAGACGTTGGATATCAATGCCCTTGAGTGTAAATATAACGAAATCACAAAACTCTCTTTGTGTATTGTGTAACTGCCCTTGTATTTGGTAGTAGAGGCTATGGTGGTGATTTGGACCTTTCACACCAGGCTCCTATTTCTTATTTTTCGCCTCATACTCCTTTGCGGTTTCAGTAGTCTTCAAGAATCTTTTGGAACGGGGACAATTTACGTCAATGAGGCCATTTGTTCCAAGTAGTCAATCAGGGAATGCTGCTAGAAATCCGTCCTTTATATTAACGAATAAGCCGCACTTCTGCACATTGCAGTTTTCCTGTTCCACGTACAGTTGTAAAGCAGCATCCTCATTGATTCTACCATATTCTGTTGCGGGTGAAGAAAGGTCTTTGGGTACACGATACTTGAAACAAGTCTGGCACTGTACGTTGTGGTTCGACACCCACTAATATCGTCGTCCTTATAGAGCCTGATAATTTAATCATTACTTCGTCACCTCATATTGCTCTTCATCAACAGTAAGTACAATAGGCTACCGCCATATTACAATTCAAGAATTGAAAAATTGAGTCGTTCAGTCCTTCAATATGTTTATTAATTATATAATGTTATTACGTTACATTACCTCGAGACGATCGACGTCCATCGTCGATCTTCAAATACTTATATAAGGGGGGGGGGCGATCGGTGGCCGAGTGCATGTCTAGCGCACACCAGCTCGGAACACGTGGAGCGAAAGCTCGCGCTGCAGAACCCACCCCGCCCCTGCCCGTTTCGATGTGGAAGAGCATCATACCGGCGTATGGTCGTGTATCACTACTGCGTGGTGCACGTTAAAGACCCCAGGTTTGCGGTTGTACCGCACTGGCTAAATTGCTCATGTACACCTGAGACACCAGACGCCCACTAAGGCAGACTAACTTCCGGCTGTATAAACATACACACAACAATTTGCAATTAGACGCACAATCACAAGGAACACAGCGTGTCGCTCGTGCTTTGAGCTCTTCGTGTACCGTCGCATTTGGATGTATTATCAAGCTCAGCGATCGAGCTCGCGCTGTTCTCTCGCAGTTGGTCGATGACGAATTAAGATGCTGCCTGGTTGATTAGAACCGTTGTCACGATAAACACCCTTGCAGACGCCAAAACATCGAGCCAGACTTCATCGCTGCTCATTAAATGTAAGTGGTTAATATCTACTATTGCACGCTATAATGACGAGTGCTATTACTCTCGTGAACGTTAGCTTCGTCTTCAGCTCTGCACGAATGCGCGTGACGTATGAACATAGCTGCAGCCTGACGAGACTGCATGAGTCTTCTGTACATGGAACGTATCGTACTTCGGCTGTGATCAGCGCTGTAAGCTCGACCTATGGAACGATACGACGTTCTTGAGTACGATCTGATCGAGACTTGTTGAGCGCATGTCTGGTCGATGCATTGATGTCTGTGTGACTATAGCGTGCACCAGCTCTGATCACGTGATCGAAAGCTCGCGCTCAGAACGCACCGCTGCCGATCATGTGAAGAGCATACTGGCGTATGGTCGTGTATCACACTGCGTGGTGCACGTTAAAGACCTCAGGTTTGCGGTTGTACTGCACTGCTAAATTGCTCATGACACCTGAGACACCAGACGCCACTAAGGCAGACTACTTCCGGCTGTATAAGCATACACACAGCAATTTGCAATTAGACGCACAATCACAAAGAACACAGCGTGTCACCTCTTTTTTTTTACCGTCTTTTTTTAACCAGCGCAAGCTCGCGCGTTCTCTCTTTTGAGACGGTTAGAACTAACGTTGATTAGAAACAGTCGCACATAAAACCCGCGTTTCTCCTACCCGGCCGCTTCCTCCTCTCATTATGTGTAGGTGGTTAAAACTAAATAAGCTATAATAATGGTGTATTATTCATATTTAGTTTCAGTTTCAGTCAGGGGAAAGGAGGTTCGCGGGAAGTAGGGCCAATAAATGAGCTGCGCTTAGAGTATCGGCACTCTCTTTTTCGACAGTGTTGTGGACGCCGCCATTTTGGTGCTTGTGCAGAGCCAACGGTAGAGCAGGCGCAACTGCCGATCGTCATGATTCAAAATTGCGACTTCCTCAGCATTAGATTCGGTGTTAGGAAGCTCATGTAATATTGCTTTGCTTTGTCGCAAACTGTTTAATGTGGAGGACGGAAAAGCGTTTCTTGTGATTTCAGATACAGCTTCAAATAACTGGACACCATGATTTTAAGCCACAATATGGCCAAGTGTCGCTACTCTGAAGCGTAGCTTATTTAATGACACTATTCATGCCCTTGTTCAAGAAGCTTGTAATACCTGGAGGGTCCATGACGTGAGCCCTGTGGATTCCACAAGCCACTACCTTTTGACACCTGCCTCTTCCTCATTGTTCCCGCTAGTGCCAGTAAATTAGCTATGCTTCAGAGTAACGACACTTGGCCATATTGTGGCTTACAATCATGGTTGCCAGTTATCCGAAGCTTTATCTAAAATCACAGGAAACGCTTTTCCGTCCTCCACGAATGTTTAAACAACCCGCGACAGAGCCTAGCAATATTGTATCAGCTTCCTAGCACCGCATCTAATGCAGAGGATGTTGCACTTTTGGATCATGACGATCGGCAGTTGTGTTTGCTCTGCGCAAGACCCAAAATGGCGGCGCCCAAAACAATTTTGGGGAACGGAGTGCCGATACTTTAAACGCAGCTCATTTAGTGACTCTAGGCATGAAGTGAACTCGGGTGTATTCTTTCCCTCTTCGTCTTTATCGTTTATTGATTTCAATTATATCGAATAATGAACACTTTATATCACGCTACGCTTGTGTAATTATTTCTCTTAGATTTATTAACCTGACCCAGTACTTAAACCGTTCATTTATCGATAGTAAATCTTCAAATATATTTTCTAAATGTGAAGGTGAAACGACACGGAGATTGATGATGATACAGACGCCAACGCCGCCCTCGAAAATTGTTTGAACTTGGAAATCAGCAGTTTTGTCTGCCATCCGCCAGGTAGCACAACAAAACACCCAAACAGTTTTTAATTGTTTTTAAAATTAGCTAAGCTCTACAACTATCAAGAAACCAAAGCAAGATCATTGGGAAAATCTAATACATCGCAATGTATATCTATTCCATAGAATAAATGTTATTAGATGCCAATAAATCTGTTTGATGTCCAAAAAAGATGTGCGTCAAAAACAGGTAAGTTTGAAGGGCTCCCGGAGCGTTATGACTTTGAAAATAAAAAAAGCCACCGTCCACCTCTTGGGCAACTATTGTAGTTCTAAATGTTCTAAACGATTTTACCATGGTTTAATTATTTACTCAGCGGCATTTGAATTACGATGACTCGAAGCACAAAAAGTGCTACGTTTGATATAGAATATCTAAACAAAAAAATATTACACAACATTAATTTTTTTCTGCATATTACCAAATATAATCACTACATCTGTAGCTAATTTCATTGCCCTAGCGCTTGCCATTAAAAGTATATTTGTGCTGAAAAATGTCAATTTTAGGGCAATATTTGGAGAGCTGTAAAAAACAAAGTAGTGCAAATACCAAAAAAGTATACCGTTACATTCTGCTCCGACATCATCTTAACAAAACTGCTCTATTGGAACCGTGTTATCTTTAATGAATCGTTCGTAAAACATGAACCAGCGGAGCAAGTGAGGGTCCGCGCCATCATATTCACAACGCTACAAATGCGCATGAACAGTATAAACCAATACATACATAATATCAAATGAAAGAGGATTGCATTGCCTTTCGAATGACATCAATCCCACAAAACAGTGCTTAAAAGGAGATGAGTAATGACCTACCAAAAAGTACCTAAACTGCCACATTCAGTGGGACCGTGGCCTTAACCATCGTGGGAGATCTGTGGAGACGAGGATAATTGATAACAGCATTGCATGCACAGTGCCAAGCACTCCTATATCGGAAAGGAACACTTTTAATACAATGATGCCCCATGGCGACCTTGGCAAGACTATTTCAGAACGACCCTTTCGAAGCTTCGAAGATCTAAATAGATAGAAATGGCGATTGCCGTGGCACCTGAGACCGATGAGCCAATCGCTTTGCCAGGTTTCTGTCGGTCGTCAGTATGTCAGTGTACGTTCGTGTCCGGCTAGCAGGCAGGGAAGGCGATGGCACTACTTTTAAAGGATCCAGTGACTTTATAGCCAACAGCGCCACCGACTGGCTATCGAAAGATCGAAATTTAGAGAATGAAAGTCGGGTGGTATGTGTTCCATTTCTGTCCTCCTTCGATAACGTTTCGGTGTCTTGTGAGCCTCGACCGTGCGCGCGTAAATCCCAAGCGCCAAGAAAGAAATGCTGTGAGTGCAAAAAATGATGTCGCTGTGACACACTCCTTACGCGATAACATAAAAACCCTCGTTTTTTTTCGTTTTTTTTTGTAAAGTGCATTTGTATATTTATTTTAACTTGTGACTTTATACAGTTTAATAAAATTGTATACCGTTGTTGTTTTTGATTTTCTTTTATTGTGGCGCTTTGCCCAAATTTATCCGGATTTTTGTTTCTTCTAAAATTGTTGCTGGACACGGGCGTGGCCGCTGGAGCTCAACCGCTCGATTATCTCGTCCCTGACACGGCCTGTTTTCTTATTCTTTTTCCCCGCGATATCCCAAGTTTTCAGAGCGGCCGCTGCGAATGACATTGCGCGTGGTCGCGCTACATCGTCGCAAACGGTAAAGGGGCTTTAGTAAACGGTAGTTGGAGAAGAACGACAAGAAAGGGCTCGAGGTACGAGGAACGCGGACCTGTCCAGGGTTCACATCGCGGTAATGACATCACCATAATTTAAACGCCCTTGCACTACAGAAAGAAGAGTCCGATTTGTCGCTATTGAAAGACAGCAGTTAGCGAAAAACTAACAAGTATTAGCCTGCAACCGCGATCTACAAGTCATTCGTCGAAGACGAATAAATTCGTGCAAGTTCCACCGATGGAGATCGTTTTACATATTGCCGTGCACCTTTTCCGCAAAACACTTCGCAGAACCGCGACGCAGCTGCAGACGCTGCCCACAATCGTTCGTCGAGTTGCTCGCATTACGCACTAACTCCTGCGGTGAACTCACGAGCCGCAGCGCATTTCCTGCACTCACTCCGACGAAAACGTCAGGTCGTTTATAGCAACCTTGATCGGGATCTCTGAAAACATTGGGTGACTGCAAAATTCGGGCAGGCTAGTGCCACTAAAAAGTTACGCTTCAGAGTAACGACACTTCGCCATATTATGGCTTAAAATCATGGTTGCCAGTTATCTTAAGCTTTATCTGAAATCACAAGAAACGCTTTTCCGTCCTCTATAAATGTTTATACAGTTGGCAACCAACAAAAGCAATATTACATGAGCTTCCTAACACTAAATCTAATGCTGAGGAAGTCCGACTTTTGAATCATGACGATAGGCATTTGCAGTCTGCTCTCCACAAGCACCAAAAAGGCGGCGCCCGCAACAATGTAGAGGAACGGAGTGCCGATACTCTAAGCGCAGCTCATTTAGTTGCCCTAGGGCAGGCAAAGGAGAAAAGACGCTAAAAGAGGAGCGTCACTTCTATACGCCAAGCAAGTGCTCCGAAGTGCGTCTTTGGTGCATAGGAACGTAAGCAGGGGGACGCCAACCACGAGGCAGCATGTATAATTAACGCGCCAGGGAGCAAGCGAAGACGACGCAACCAAGCGCGCGCATTAAGTGGTGCAGCTCGAGGGGGTTAAAGAAAAGCACGTGGGCGCATTTTTGCGCGCAAACAACCGCACGAGGTACCACATAAAGCCCCTTCATGTTTTAAAAGTAGCGCAAGGTGCTTCGATGCACGAGGCACGTGCAGCGTGCAGCGCTTGGGAAGATCATGGCGGCACAGCGCAGCACTGAGCTAGATTTCAGACGCCATGTTCTTCCCAGAAGCGGCGCGCGGCACGTGTCTTGTGCATTTCCACAACAATGAATGGCGCCACTTTTCCCAGGATAGAGGGGATTTAGAAGAGGCTAGAGTTCCTGTATAGGCTCGCTACGGGAGCCACAGTTGCGCGTTCATCCCCGTAGCGCCGTCTTTCCGGCATGGCATGTTGATCCAGCTCCTCACGTGACTGAATTCGGTGAATAGCAGCGCCGCGCGTTCGAGGCGCGCGGCGCGCTTCAAAAGCAGGGCAACGTTCGGCGGGGGCGCGCGCAACGTCTACTTTTCTGCAAGGCACTAGATCCGGCTCATCACGTGAACGCGAAACTCTGGCTCCCGTAGAGAACGCTAGCTGAACCTCTGCAAGGAGTATGTAATGGGCGCCCCGCTGCGGCGAGACGCCGAAACACACTTCTACCGAGCGATGGAACGTCCGCTCGTGCTCCTCAAGGCCCGTTCACGCACTTGCGTTCGGAGCGACCACTATGCTTACGAACGAATGCGACCGCTCCGACTTCAACGACAACTGTGCGCGACGTGTACACACACATGGAACCGCATGCAACCAAACGAATCAACAGCCAATGAGAAACGAGCTTCAGCTCTTGCTCCTAGCCAATAGTAAGCAATCCAGCTACGCTTACAAACATGGCGGACGGTTTCCAGCCCGACGCGAAATCCTCACCGGAACAGCCGGAGGTGTCGGCTACGGCGTACAGTCACGAAGATCTGCTGTGCGCCTACAATAGCTGTGTAAAGGCTGGTTCAGACATCTGAAACGAACCCGTTATTCACGACTGCGTCCGTTGTGACCAGAGCGACCGCTCTGCGCCGCGCGTACACTCCTGCAACCACTGCCACAAGCGCAGCGAGTCGGCAGCACGGCCGCCGCTTCTCCGCCGCCGTCAGCTGTTTCAGCGGTGCCTCTAAAAAGAAGGGGACGCGCTGCCACTCACTTGCGTAACAGAAAATAGACAGACCGTCTTCTATGACCTTAAACTCTATTTTTTTTTGTTCAGGATACGCTTGCAGGGCAGTGCATTAAAAAAAGAAAAAGATGCAGTACGCCGTCTTGCAGAATCACGACTTTAATACACGACTTTGCCAACAGTACAAATCTCGCCACACGCCTTTTCTACGATCATAAAAGACGATGTAATTTTAGCAGCGATACAGCAACGTAGAAATATAATTTCGTGATCAGATAGACGTTGCGAGCGTTCAGGATTGCTAACACTAATCACCTTTCTCGGGTGATGAAAACGCGTGAAAATTCGCATCCTTTATACGGTACGCACCAGTAATACCTTGAACTTGAGCACACGCATGGAATGCGCCAAAAGAAATCCGGGCGATGTTCGAGGACACGAATGCTAAGAAAGCACCACTGTAGTCGAAATAAACAAACACGACGGCACGGGCGTTTCTGCTGTCTTGAGAGTGCCGCCACGAGATCGCCGCACGAGTAGGTGTATCTTCCCTTCTAGTACGTGCTGGGTTATCATAGCGACACACGACGAGAATTCACAGTCAAGGATAGCGCTTTTACGGGGAACGATGAGAAGTTTCCACCACGCCGTCCACGTCGACGATCACCACCGACGCCATGTTTGCGGACTGAAGGAGCCTGGCACGACCGGCATGCAACGCGCGCGACCGAGCTCTCCTCGACCTGTGATTGGCCTGTCGCTCCCGTCGTTCCCGAACGTAAGAAAAAGTTCAGCCCGGCTCAACTCCTTGCGTTGCGAACGAACACGAACGAAACGACCGTTTGGCGCTTCGTTGCTATGGTAACTCGTCGTTCCAACCGGTTGCATTCGTTCGTAAGCGCAGTGGTCGCTCCCAACGCAACTGTGTGAACGGGCCTTCACGTTCCTCGGCTACCGCTTCTTTTCTCGTCAGGTTTGAAAATCATGTTTCGGGTTCTGGCCGCTGCAAAAGCTGTGCGCTGACGTCCAGGTCCCCCAGAAATGCTCTGTGCTACCAGATCCTTGCACTCCAAATCTGCGACCCTGGCAGTTTATGGCTCCGTCATCGAACTGCCAGGCTTTGTGGTTTAGAGAGGCTATTGTCCTTTCTCTATCCTGGAGGCTTCCTCTCTATCCTGGCTTACTTGAGAAATATGCCTTTCTCAAGAAAGCGGGGAAACATGACCGACGAAAACTTGGAGATGCAGCAACTGCTTAAAGGGGCCCTGTAATCATATTTAAGCGTCGACTTTTTGCGGTTTCCACGTCTCTTGGGCTTCGGGCATGCCAGCGGGCTACGGAGAGAGTAACTAAATATCAGTGCGTTATATTTTAACCCGACGACGCGGAAACCTCCTCCACCGACGAGGGCGACCCGCGGTACCGAAAGCGCGCGAAATGTGACGTCTTTGGTCCTGGGCTTACTACTGGTCAGAGCCGCTAAAAGCTTCTTTTAGTTTTTAGTTGGCTGTGATCCTTGTGGTAAAGCGTTACCTTCTAATATGCATCTCCTACACGCGGCTACAGTGTTTTCCCTCGCGATATATTTTTATCACACCTGATTTTGGTTATTATGCATGGTGAAAGCAGTGTTCACGCAACTTTTTGGTAGATTTCATTTATTGTACTGTACGTATTTTTTCAACATCAAAATGAATACCACTTTGGTTTTTCACTCACTTTTTTTTTAAATAACAGATGACCGATTGGGACATGAAACTGAATGACAGTTTCAGGTCACAATTTTGTTTGGCATTATTTCTACCAAGCAGAAGGATTTTAGGTCTATCAAAACAAAAACGCGATAGCACTTCCACCAAAAAGTGGAAACAAGTCATAACAAAAGTTTTTCGTTGGCTGAAACTCTGGAACGTTCTTTGACGTTTTCATTCGAGGGCCTCTTGGCAATATCGATCGATCCCTACCAGTATAGAAGAGCAGTTTTCTAGGTAAGAATATTGACGCGGCTGTCCGCGACGTTGACAGGAATCAATTTCGAATCCTTCTTGACAGACGCCGGCTGACCATACGCAAAGACTGGCGAGCGAGCCCGCAAGGGTTCGGAACGGCATATCACGCACACGTCACAAATTGCACTCCGCACGCAATCCAGCACCCCGACATGCATAGACTAGGGGGTGCAGCTGACATCCCCTCTCTTCTCTCCTCTTAAAAGGCCCTACTCGGACGTTTGCTCCAGTCTTTGTGTCACGTGACTCCATTCTGGGGTGCTTGTAGCACGTCTACTCCGACTGGTGCGTTCATTACATCCACCCAAAAGCCAAAAGTGGTCCTTCGGCTTCTGCCCGGTGGCGTCACAAGAGTGTCGGGCTGCCGCTTGCCGCAATCCTGGCGGTGGTGTAGTAGCGGAGGTGGGTACGGCAGAAGCCTGTTCCGCTTTACGTCGCTCTGTCTGCAGCCCGACGGTACACGGAAGCCAAAGCGCACCCGAGATGGGACGCGGCTACGCAGCGACCCTGGCGTCGACTCTTCATTTTCGCCATCATTTCTACGACCAACCGCCATGATCGGGATATCCGACAAGTATGACAAGCCAGGCTTCTATGACGAAAATTTCTGGCATGCAGTTGGGGACCGTTTTTGACACACGGGCACTATAGGACAACGAATAGACCATTGAAAACGCGCTTCCGGCTCCGTAGTAATGTCTAACCACTGCGAAAATTTAATTATGAGAGCGCACTACGTGGTTCCTTACGTGGGCCCTCCATTTTTAAATCGCACCTCAGAGGCTTCAATAAACAACTCCGGGAATACGTGCGTGGAGCCCTTACCGTCTGCGTCACACCTTGTGATGATGCACTCTACGGTACATGAAAGATTATTCAGGAATGGACGACGAAGTTCACATTGTGATTTCAAAGCGAAAAGAAGGCGCAAGGAAGACAAAACGGATTAAGTCATGACCTCGTTTTGTGTGAGTTTTAGTATTTCGTGTTTTCTGAACCCACAAGATATAAGAGAGAATGTGCCGTGCCGCTTCCAGGATAAGCCAAGCGTCCGAGTCGACCCGTGCCTATATCTTAACAGCCCCACAATTCCATTCGGCGCGCAGTGCAGTGTGGGGCGACCGCGGGGTATTTTGGGGATTTTTTGAAAATGTCTTTATACCCATATCAGTGCAGCTACCGCTCAGGTTTGGAGAGGCACGAAATGGAAACCGACTTCGTTGCTGTAGGATGACCGTTAAGTTGCATGCACGAGCACTACTTGATGTGATTGGTGTCTCTGTCGTATTGTTAAGAACGTGAAAACCGGAATTGCCAAGGCAAAAATGTCAGCTTACCATGACCTGTCAGTACGCTCAAGAAAGATGATATTTATTTTCACCATGATGGTGGCAACTAAGGGGTGGCGGGAAATATGTGTTTAGTTGATTTAAGCGTATTCCTAGTGTGATGATAACGCCAATTTAGGCGCTAACGAAACAAAAAAGAAGAAGAAAACGCTGCGAAGTATCACTCCCGTCGGTATATAAGGTTCATAGAGGATTACGTTAATCGCTATGTGGCATACAACATCGTCCTCCGAGTAATGGCACCTTGTCATATTTAAGCTTAGTTTGTCAAGAAAATGTTTTCGGTTTGCACTCAAAACTATTTTCAAAATATATTGAGATCATATAACCGTGTTGCAGCGTTGCTCATTCAAAGAAACTCTAGAGCGTAGACTTCGTGTTTTCTGGCGTCTCGATAGTTTCGCTCTCAAGATATCTTGGTGATGAAATGTTCTGAAACGTTGCTCTGATGAACGGACGTCCAGCACAAAAACGGCAGAGAAGACAATAATCTCTACGGATGAGAATGGACTCGGGTGTCGAAGGGAAATATTACATCGTCGCTGGTCTTTTGACGTTTTCGGTGATCTATACAGCGATACCAATTCAGTGTGTTTGAGCGTGTGTGTGTGAGAGAGAGGAAGGTGGGGAAGCATTAGCACTGAAGGTAGACCTTGCCGTAGGTCGTCATAAAACTGAAAATAAAAATGCTGGCTATACTGTCCTGTGCAAGGCGGACTCAAGATATTGAATAAGTTTGGCCCTGTCTCCGGTAAACACTGCAAACCGTTCGAAAGCCCATATAGCCTATTAGTCATAACAAGGGGTTTTCCTTCTGGCGAGATAAAAAAATTGCCCTCTTTTTCGCAAAAATCTTCAAATAAAGAGACTGAGGCTAAGCGAAAATTTAATTGGTCATGACAATTTACACTGCTCACGTTTTATTGAACACAAGAATATTGACTAAGTGAAACACGTTAAATCATTACAAAAGAAGCTGAAAGCTGTTCGAGATATGTGGTTGGCATATATGAACAATAAAACCATAAAAGCACATGCAAATAAAAATATTGCCCCCCCTTTTTTTCTTCTTAACCCCTTCAACATCACCGATGACGCTGTTTGAAATCTAGGACAGTAATATATACGCAAAGCGAACTGAAACTTAATTTTCTGCAGCTAAAATAGTTTGTTTTTTGTAAAGATGAAGAGGTATTTGGATTTGAAAAAATTATATAGTATTTATCTAGAAAGTGCATAAAAATTGCGTGCCTAAAGATATTCTTTTTCTTTTTTTTGTAGCAGCCGTGTTTGCGGTTTTGAGCCGAGCGCAGGAGAGCACAAAAGTGGAGGGACAAACTACCGAAAGTGACGTCATCGGCGGAGTCAGATGAACCTTGCTCTCTACTAAGCTGGCTCAAAATGCCGACGGTAGACAGGCTCGCCGCATTCCCTTGCATGCCCTGCAGCAATCCCCTGCGTATTTCTTTTCTGTTGTTGTTGTTGTTGTTGGTAATAAAACTGGTTTACGTTCACTTCCGCCCAATACAGCTTGGTGATGGCATTCACGAGGCAAAACACTACAGAAGCCCGATCCAAACTCAGTTTTCTTCAAAGGTGTTTCAGCTTCCCTTTATTAAAGACATTATACTTTCCGTGACATAGGACTATGGAAACAGTGTGTCACCTTATATCTCGTTGTCACGTCATAGTTTGCTCTTTAGCATTTTACGTTTTAAAAGCTCTTAGGGGATCTCCTGCAAAAACACGAATATTTAGCCAAAAAGCGGGAGGTCGGTTGATGGGTCCCATGGGTGCCGGTGGCGACCCTCTTCTTGGCAAAAGATCGCGTGACAACTCTGAGCGGCCGCCGTTGTGTGCGGTGCGTTTATGACGCTCAATCTGCGGCGCAACACCGGTTCTTTTGCCTCGTTGTTGCGTGATGAATACACTTCGTCGCATTTGCTGCCTTGTCACAACTTTCTATACCTTTACGTAACTTAAGTCCTTTGTTTGATTTTCTCCATCCTAAATAGTCCTGAACGTAACAATGTATTTTATGAAGAAAACTGTTGACACGTCAGTATTGGTTGCTCTAAGGTAAATACATTTTGCAAGAAACTTGTTTTCACTTGTTAAGTTGCGGATGTACTAACTCGGAACTGAACAACAAATAGATTGGTGTTCTAAATTGTAGGTGCGTGACACGAACGCTAGGCACGAAGCTAGAATATTGGTTTGTCTAGATACAAGTCCACTTATCTGATCACGCGTGTCTGTCCCTGACGCCTCTTTAGATGCGGTGCTTCCAGCCTTTCTTTTGCTTCCCAATTTGACATGGGTAACTCAGAAAGCCTAGATACACACAGAACAGCCCAGAACCAAACTTTTAATTTATCTTATATATAAAAATGAATATTTCGTCGACAGACTGAAAATCTCTATTAGAATGAACAGGCTTCGACAAATATTTGGAAACGTAATTAGCGAATTCAATATAGTGGAGGTCGTAACTCTTACATATTTTGTGGCATTACGCCCGCCGCTGAAAATGAGGCTATCCTAAATTAAATATTTATTTAGAGCTTTTGTTTCTAACATTTCTTTTTCTGCTTTCGGGTGAAGTATAGAAGTTCCATTTCATATCACGTCTTTATTTGTTTCTCGCTCACCTTGAGGTAACAGAGACTAAAAGCGTAATGCCTGACACTGTCCCCTTGCAGCGAGACGCACTTCACATTATCTCTAGCAACACGATGTGGCGCAAGTGATCAGTTACGTGTAGCACCTCCTGATGACATACGTAGTACAGGCAGCCAGAGGCCGGCATTTTAGGTCAACTCACCCTCACTCTCACAGCCACACTCACCTAAGGCCCTCACTCACCCTCACCCTCACAGCTACACTCACCTTCAGCCCCTCACTCACCCTCATCCTCACAGTCACCTTCAGCCCTTCACTCACACTCACTGAACCTCACGGCCCTCACGCCCCTCACGCACTCATGGCCCTCACGCCCCTCACGCACTCATGGCCCTCATGCCACTCACCGCCCTCATGCCCCTCACTCACGCATGGCCCTCACGCACTCACCGCCCTCACGGCCCTCACGCATCTCATAGCCCTCACGCCACTCACCGCCCCTCACGCACTCACCGCCCTCACAACCCTCACGCACTCATGGCCCCTACGCCACTCACCGCCCTCACCGCCCTCACGGCTCTCACGCACTCATACCCCTCACGCCCCTCACGCACTCACGACCCTCTCGCCACTCAGGCCCGCTTCAGATGGGGCAATTTCGCCCAGAAACTTGACGTCGCAACACCAGCAACACGGGCCGCCCGCGTTCACACTCAGCAACAAATTGCTGCAATTTGCCATCATCATCGTGAAATTTTATTTTTCTTGCACTATTTAGACCCACAATTACGCGCTATAAACTTGTTTTTATGCATTTAAATCTCGTTGAGAATACTAATGCATCTTTCTGAAACAGTTTATTTCCGAAAACGATCAATTTCAAACCAGAACCAAGTATTTTGTTGTCATCATCACCGGCACGGGGTATCACGTGAAAATATCGCGTCCCTCCTTGGATGCAGCCGCTTCAAACGTCTTCGAATTGCTCCGAGTTGCTCGCTTGTTTCGAGCCGGACCCGATCTCAGCAATTTGTGTTGATATAGGGAAAGCTAGGGAATAACCCGCCAGCAACCCCAAAATTGCTGAGAAAGTTGCTCCGTCTGAAGAAGGCCTCACGCACTCACTGCCCTCACGCCCCTCACGCACTCATGGCTCTCACACCCCTCGCGCACTCATGGCCCTCACACCCCTCACGAACTCACCGCCCTCACGGCCCCACGGTCCTCACAACCCTCACGGCCCTCCCTCACCCTCACCCTCATGAATTTTCCTGGTTCAAAAACTCACTCACCCTCACCTTACCTGTGAAGATGAGGGTGAGTGAGGGTGAGTGAAGGCCCTCATAAGTGAGGTTTGCCGAGGTATGCAGGCAGCAAAGGTTATTTCCCTCGAGTTCTTATTAGCCCGAGACAAATTATTCAATTATCAACCCTATCTATCTCCTCCCCCACCTTGTTTATGGTTTTACTTTATGTTCTAGCTACATCCGTCTAAGCAAGCAAATATCAAGTATGCTGCAGTACAAAAAATGAAACAAAGCCAAAACTTTTTTTTTTACTCTCATTTTGTTTGATACGCAATTACCCATTCGTGTCATCGCCATGCCGTACGTGATAAAGCGGCGAACTTACATTAACTCAGCCCGACCGCACTAATGAATTCGGTGATCACAACAAACAGAAGATAAAGTAGCTCACGGGCGCGCTGGTAATACGCAAAACGTAACTAAAATATGTCACAGCTTCTTGGGTTTCGGGTCTTCGTCATGTATGGTAGAAAACCAACTATAACCATAACGAAACTGCACCCCCCCCCTAAAAAAAAACGTAATGAAATAAAAAAGAGTTGCACTCCCATTCTAGATCTGTTCATCGCTGTCACCGCCTCGACGGCGTCCCTTAATATCCCGATGCGGCTCAATTAGCGCGTTCCAACAACGTCGTGGCTGCAACCAAAAAAGACATCGCGCCCGAATGGGCTCCGTAACGTGGGTTTCTTTTGTAAACGTCGACGGCACACCTATCGATTTCGCGTGGACAAAGGCGGCAGCACTCGTGGGCGGACGGATGCTGCCTGAGTGCCTCGCGGCGCTCATTGAGGTTTCGCGAAAAGCCGGTTTCCGTTCCCGAACAGGACGCGCCGCCGTGACACTTTCTGTCTTCGGTCGTCGTCGCTGGCGGGGGCGAACGTCCCTCGAGCTGGTAAACAGGTGTCGACCGATGCGTCCCGCCCGATACCGAAGACGGGCTATTTTTAAACAAGGTGGAGTGGCGTGCGAGCGTTAGGGATCCCTTTTACCCCCAACGGTGGCAGATGTCGCGCTGAGAGTGGGGCCCGGAATAGACGCGATTGCCTTTGCGGCGGTTACACATGCGGTGCGGAATGCGTTGCGGTGCGACGCGGTTTCTGGTGCCGGCCAGTCGCCGTTCTACGTGTGGACCATCTTCGACGCGGGTGGATGCACTCGTCATCGCGATGCTTATAATGTTAAAGTGCAGCTGCATTTCTGACTCACCTGATGTCGTGTCTACATCCGTGCGTGTCCGTGTGCGGGTACATGAACATACGCTTGTGTGTGTATGGGGTTTATGGGTGCGTGCCAGCACGTTTGTGTGTGTGTGTTTAGGTATATTTATGATGAGACATCAGCTCAGTATGCAGATACGCTGACCCACCTGTGTCAACAGTTATTGAAAGATATTTTCTAAAAAAACATCAAATTTCGAATTTATTCCATAGTGTATTTGCGTCAGGTGTGGTCACAATCCTGAGCTGAGGGTAAAGTAGCTTAATGTATCTTAAGACCTTGAAGGCATAAGACAAATGTATCTCAAATTTCCCGCAATTGTGTTGCTGCATGAAACGTTGATTGTTCAGCGCCAGTAACCTCCAGGCATTACTTCTCAAGCTGTGCCTCAAGGTCTCTCCACCCTATAGGCAGATTGACTCATTGACTCCGCACCAAACCAATGACTCTGCCCACTCCCCTCCACCCCATTGACCAATCAGCGGTTAGATTTAATTTATCGCTTGTAACCTCCAGGCATTTCTTCTCAAGCTGTGGCTCCAGGTCTATTCACCCCATTGGCTGATTGACTAATTGACTCCGCTCCACACTATTAACTACACCCACTCCCCTCCACCCCATTAACCAATCAGCGGTTCGATTTGGTTTAGCGCTTTTAACCTCCAGGCATTTAATATCGAGCTCTGCCTCCTGGTCTCTCCACCCCACTGGTTGATTGACTCATTGACTCCGCTCCACACTATTGACTCCAACCACACCCCTCCACCCCATTAACCAATCAGCTGTTAGATATGGTTTTGCGCTTGTAACCTCCAGGCATTTCTTATCGAGCTATGCCTCCAGGTCTCTCTACCTCATTTGCTCATTGACTCATTGACTCCGCTCTACCCTATTGACTTTACCAACCTCTCTCTACCACAATGAGCAATCGGCGATTAGATTTTGTTTAGTGCTTGTAACCTCCGAGCGTTTCTTCTCGAGCTGTGCCTCCAGGTCTCTCCACTCCATTGGCTGATTGACTCATTGACTCCGCTCCACACTATTGACTCCAACCACACCCTCCACCCCATTGACCAATCAGCTGTTAGATATGGTTTTGCGCTTGTAACCTCCAGGCATTTCTTATCGAGCTATGCCTCCAGGTCTCTCTACCTCATTTGCTCATTGACTCATTGACTCCCGCTCTACCCTATTGACTTTACCAACCTCTCTCTACCACAATGAGCAATCGGCGATTAGATTTTGTTTAGTGCTTGTAACCTCCGAGCGTTTCTTCTCGAGCTGTGCCTCCAGGTCTCTCCACTCCATTGGCTGATTGACTCATTGACTCCGCTCCACACTATTGACTCCAACCACACCCCTCCACCCCATTGACCAATCAGCTGTTAGATATGGTTTTGCGCTTGTAACCTCCAGGCATTTCTTATCGAGCTATGCCTCCAGGTCTCTCTACCTCATTTGCTCATTGACTCATTGACTCCGCTCTACCCTATTGACTTTACCAACCTCTCTCTACCACAATGAGCAATCGGCGATTAGATTTTGTTTAGTGCTTGTAACCTCCGAGCGTTTCTTCTCGAGCTGTGCCTCCAGGTCTCTCCACTCCATTGGCTGATTGACTCATTGACTCCGCTCCACACTATTGACTCCAACCACACCCCTCCACCCCATTGACCAATCAGCTGTTAGATATGGTTTTGCGCTTGTAACCTCCAGGCATTTCTTATCGAGCTATGCCTCCAGGTCTCTCTACCTCATTTGCTCATTGACTCATTGACTCCGCTCTACCCTATTGACTTTACCAACCTCTCTCTACCACAATGAGCAATCGGCGATTAGATTTTGTTTAGTGCTTGTAACCTCCGAGCGTTTCTTCTCGAGCTGTGCCTCCAGGTCTCTCCACTCCATTGGCTGATTGACTCATTGACTCCGCTCCACACTATTGACTCCAACCACACCCCTCCACCCCATTGACCAATCAGCTGTTAGATATGGTTTTGCGCTTGTAACCTCCAGGCATTTCTTATCGAGCTATGCCTCCAGGTCTCTCTACCTCATTTGCTCATTGACTCATTGACTCCGCTCTACCCTACTGACTTTACCAACCTCTCTCTACCATAATGAGCAATCGGCGATTAGATTTTGTTTAGTGCTTGTAACCTCCGAGCGTTTCTTCTCGAGCTGTGCCTCCAGGTCTCTCCACTCCATTGGCTGATTGACTCATTGACTCCGCTCCACACTATTGACTCCAACCACACCCCTCCACCCCATTGACCAATCAGCTGTTAGATATGGTTTTGCGCTTGTAACCTCCAGGCATTTCTTATCGAGCTATGCCTCCAGGTCTCTCTACCTCATTTGCTCATTGACTCATTGACTCCGCTCTACCCTATTGACTTTACCAACCTCTCTCTACCACAATGAGCAATCGGCGATTAGATTTTGTTTAGTGCTTGTAACCTCCGAGCGTTTCTTCTCGAGCTGTGCCTCCAGGTCTCTCCACTCCATTGGCTGATTGACTCATTGACTCCGCTCCACACTATTGACTCCAACCACACCCCTCCACCCCATTGACCAATCAGCTGTTAGATATGGTTTTGCGCTTGTAACCTCCAGGCATTTCTTATCGAGCTATGCCTCCAGGTCTCTCTACCTCATTTGCTCATTGACTCATTGACTCCGCTCTACCCTATTGACTTTACCAACCTCTCTCTACCATAATGAGCAATCGGCGATTAGATTTTGTTTAGTGCTTGTAACCTCCGAGCGTTTCTTCTCGAGCTGTGCCTCCAGGTCTCTCCACTCCATTGGCTGATTGACTCATTGACTCCGCTCCACACTATTGACTCCAACCACACCCTCCACCCCATTGACCAATCAGCTGTTAGATATGGTTTTGCGCTTGTAACCTCCAGGCATTTCTTATCGAGCTATGCCTCCAGGTCTCTCTACCTCATTTGCTCATTGACTCATTGACTCCGCTCTACCCTATTGACTTTACCAACCTCTCTCTACCACAATGAGCAATCGGCGATTAGATTTTGTTTAGTGCTTGTAACCTCCGAGCGTTTCTTCTCGAGCTGTGCCTCCAGGTCTCTCCACTCCATTGGCTGATTGACTCATTGACTCCGCTCCACACTATTGACTCCAACCACACCCCTCCACCCCATTGACCAATCAGCTGTTAGATATGGTTTTGCGCTTGTAACCTCCAGGCATTTCTTATCGAGCTATGCCTCCAGGTCTCTCTACCTCATTTGCTCATTGACTCATTGACTCCGCTCTACCCTATTGACTTTACCAACCTCTCTCTACCACAATGAGCAATCGGCGATTAGATTTTGTTTAGTGCTTGTAACCTCCGAGCGTTTCTTCTCGAGCTGTGCCTCCAGGTCTCTCCACTCCATTGGCTGATTGACTCATTGACTCCGCTCCACACTATTGACTCCAACCACACCCCTCCACCCCATTGACCAATCAGCTGTTAGATATGGTTTTGCGCTTGTAACCTCCAGGCATTTCTTATCGAGCTATGCCTCCAGGTCTCTCTACCTCATTTGCTCATTGACTCATTGACTCCGCTCTACCCTACTGACTTTACCAACCTCTCTCTACCATAATGAGCAATCGGCGATTAGATTTTGTTTAGTGCTTGTAACCTCCGAGCGTTTCTTCTCGAGCTGTGTCTCCAGGTCTCTAAATTCCATTGGCTGATTGACTAATTGACTCCGCTCCACACTATTATCTCCACCCACTCCCCTCCACCCCAATAACCAATGAGCGGTTAAATTTGGTTTAGCGCTTTTAACCTCCAGGCATTTATTATCGAGGTCTCTCCACCCCAGTGGCTGATTGACTCATTGACTCCGCTCCACACTATTGACTCCAACCACACCCCTCCACCCCATTGACCAATCAGCTGTTAGATTTGGTTTAGCGCTTGTAACCTCCAGGCATTTCTTCTCAAGCTAGTGCCTCCAGGTCTCTCCACCTCATTTGCTGATTGACTCATTGACTCCGCTTCACACCATTGACTTCACCCACTGCCCTCCACCCCATTAACCAATCAACGGTTAGATTTGGTCCAGCTCTTGTAACCTCCAGGCATTTCTTATCGAGCTGTGCCTCCAGGTCTCTCCACCCCATTGGCTCAATGACTCATTGACTGCGCTCCGCCCTACTTACTCCACTAACTTCTCTCCATCACAATGAGCAAGAAGCAGTTAGATCTTGCTTTGTGCTTGTAACTTCTGAGCGATTCTTCTCGAGCTGCACCTCCAGTTCCCTCCACTTCATTGGCTGATTGACTCACTGACTCTGCTCCACACTATTGACTTCACCCACTGCCCTCCACCCAATTAACCAATCAGCGGTTAGATCTGGTTTAGCGCTTGTAACCTCCCAGCATTTCTTATGAGCTGGGCGTCAAGGTCTGTCCACGCCATTGGCTCATTCACTCATTGACTCCGCTCCACCCTATTGACTCCACCAACTTCTCTCCACCACAATGAGCAATCGGCGGTTAGATTTGGTTTTGTGCTTGTAACCTCCGAGCTTTTCTTCTCGAGCTGTGCCTCCAGGTGTCTCCACCCTGTTGACTGGTTGACTCCGCTCCACCCTATTGACTCCACACATTCCTCTCCACTCAATTGACCAATCAGCGGTTAGATTTAGTTTAGTGCTTGTAACCTCAGGGGCTTTTCTTCTTGAGCTGTGCCTCCAGGTCTCTCCACCCTGTTGACTCATTGACTCATTGGCTCCGCTCCACCCCATTGACGCCACCCACTCCTATCCACCCCATCAACAAATCAGGGGTTAAGATTGGTTTAGCGCTTGTAACATTTAGGCATTTCTTGTCGAGCTCTGCCTCCAGGACCCTATACTCCTCTCAACCCCAATGACTCCACTCACTCCTCCCCACTACATTGACGTCTTTCCACTCCAATACCTGTTCAATTTAGCGGAGAATTTCCCCCTAAATTTAGCGGGCGAAAATTACGTCAAACGTCTGGATGTCTTATGATCTATACACGAATTCAGATTTCCCACTAAATTTCCCCAACAAATTTAGAGGGGAAATTCGCAGTTGCGCTTTTTTCGGTTTCACTTATCCTGAACACATAGCCTTTAAAGGTGTCACTTTAAAATAGCACGCCACCAACACGCGCAGCTAACGTAGCGACGAGGGCCACTTAAATCTTAAAGAATCACGGTATTAAAAAAAGTTTTTTTAAAGGTCACAGTTGGGATACGTAACATTTTTCATACGTTTTGCATGAAACGAAACACTCTGTGCAATATTTACGCCATTTGACGCAATTTAGGTGGCGGTCGCAGCTTGTCCTATGCCCCGCCGACAGATCAGTGGCCCCGCCCATTACTACTGAATTGGCTTGACTTATCGACCGAACATGTTCGGAAGCCAAAGGACCTTTTTCACATACCGACGGCACCAGGTGGTGGCTGCACGAACTAAAAATCGAGGAAGGGACCTACCTGCGCTACCAGTCGATAATGGGAGCTACGCTACCAGTTTCTTCGTTCTCTGAGCAGCAGGGCGTGCCCAACGCGCCGTGCAAGTGGGGCATCCGTGGCGTCCACTTAAACGTCGTGTTATTCTTTCCGTCCGCTTCCTTTTTGCGTAACACAATTATATGTATGCTGCATTTACGTTTTCTACTCGCTGATCCACAGCCTCCTTCCGAATTTCCTCGATTTTTCGTGCACACTTCCGCCGCTTGGCATCGGGCGCTTGCGCGTGCGCAGAACGCTTCTCGGAAAAGGTCCATTGTCTACATTTCCCGACAACCGGTGCGTCTAGTCTGGAAGTCCGACACTGCCTGCTAGTCATGCAAGCAGACGCGTGGCAGCCTCTGGCATTGTCTACTATTCCACACGACCGCCTATCGTCGTCTGCCACGACGCGGACATGAAATCTGCGCGTCGGTGTCTATTTCCGCATTGGTCCGTCTGCAATTTCGCACTTCGTCTAGAAACCTTTGCAACACTCGCAAGACGCGACAATCAAAGCGGTGTTCTAGCGTTCAATCATGCACGAGCCACGGTCCAACAGAAGCGTCCGGCAGCGTCTGTCGATTTGCCGTAAAAGGGACCATGAGGACTAAACAAGATCATGAAAAATAAATATATAATCCTTCCAGCTTTTCTGTTATACTTTTTTCTCGTGGCATCCGCGAGCAAGGTGGGTGAGCGTCATGACACACAACTAAAACGCGGCATAAAAATATTCGCGTAGGCTAGTCAAGTGTACTGCAAAACGTAGAAATACTTTCCTCTCGAAGCGAACTGACAGGAAGAAACCTAGACAAACATGATGCGAGTCGAACGCCCGATTGCCTCCAGCCAAATCGCTCGCAAATTCTTACCTGTTCAGGTATCTTCTCGGTATTGATACCAGGGTTCCAATGACAACGGTCGCACAATTCACACAGCAGCGTGGCCGCTTTACCAATATCTTTATTCAGCATCAACACGCGCAAAGTAACAAAACAAGCCAGACCAACCAACATAGAGTGGGACGTTATGCTTAAGCCAGTCCTGCTACCGCCCGCTACGAACCCAAGCACCCGCACAGCGTCAACAGCGCTTCGGAAGGCGTGTACTTTCGACATTTTTTTGCTGCAAACTAGATCGATTGATGAAATCTTCGTGTAAACACATCGCGGAACGCAGAACGACTCGTACACATTAAATTAGACGAGCTCCACGAGCTGCTCTCGCTGTCACTCCGGAGACGCCCGCAGCCATGTTTGTTATCGTTTGAAACCGAAGCGGAAAGGCAATCTCGAAATATTGTTGAAAACAATAATGGCTCTATCTAGATTATTTGTTTCTCAAACATAAAAATATTTTGGATTAATGATACCATTACGGCACGGAGAGAATATTTTACAACCAACATTTCACACGTCAATCACCTCTCCAGCCCATATATAGAGCCGAGAAAAGGTGCTTATTTTTGTAAGCACCGGGCTGGGCTATCACTCTCGCACAACCCTTCCCGCACAACACTCGGAAAGCCAATCACCGCAACTGACGGAGGCCGCTCAGCGAATGACGGTACCGAATCATATGTTTAGACCGAAAAACGCAGTCTGAGTTGTGACATTAAGCAATGCAAAACGTCACGCTTGCATTGCTTAATGTCACAACTCAGACTGTGTTTTTTGGTCTAAACATATGTTTCGGCATCGTCATTCGCTGAGCTGCCTCCGTAAGTTGCGGTGATTGGCTTTCTTTGTGTTGTGCGGGAAAGTAGATGCACGGGCTCTTTTAGAGTGTAGAGCAAAGCTACCCGCTCTAAATTGCGTCTGACAACGTAAATATTGCTGCAACATGTTTTTTTTTTAACATATGCAAAAGAAATGTATTAAACACATTCATAATTTTTCCCCTTTAGTGTTTTTCTAAGATCTTCTACGGTAAATCAAACGGATCAGTACCTGTTTGAGGGGCCGGCGAAAATCGGTTTCTCAACCTATCAACCTACAGTTCTGCACAGAGGTGGCCGACGAACGTGCCTTAAAGGTTAACACTTTTTCACTGACCAAACTTACTTGAGTAATAACTTAGAAAAAAAAAACTTGAAATCCCAATCTACGGCGGCCTTTTTCTAATCAAAGGTGTCTGATTCGCGCAACAGCTGACAGATGTCAGCAGTGCTCTTTCGCGTCGACAGGTGGTTCGAGTTGAATAAACCGAGTGCCGTATTTTTCAGGGTCAGCTTTGGTGAAGACACCACTTTTGTTGGTGGCGTGGTTTGGATGTTTCCCTCTTCGTTGAGGCGCCTCACCCAGCGTAGAATTGCTGGAGGAGCCCGGAGCTTGCCGCCGAAACTCCGCCCGAAAACGAAACTCCGCGATATTGCCGACGCAACGGCGGAACGCATCGAAAACTCACAACCACTGAGATTGTCTTTCATAGTCAGAAAGAGCCGAAATTTGCGAGTTTGAAAATCAGGAGAGAAGAAAGCACAAACAATCAATTAAAGATTGTTTTTGTGAATAAATGCTTTTGAAGATGTTTTACATGATTAACCGGAGCATTGTCGTGACGAAACCTCAGGACTCCATCTTTTTTGCCGAGTTGCTTTTCTTCAACGCGGGAAGACATTTTTTCTCCATAACGTCTCTGTAGGATGAATCCCTCGCCGTCCTGCCCTATTAAATGCATTGGGATAGAACGGTGCCTTCTGTCTCCCACAGCATGGTCACCCCCGGCTCCTTCCCCCTGGCGGTAGCGCGAAACTTTGGAGGCAGGGAGACGCAGTGTCCTCCCATGGTCGCGACTGGTGCTTTGGTCTCGAGATTTAATAAACCGCATCCATCTTTCCTCTATTATGACAGTCGATAAGATGAAACCATCACTCATGCGGCAATCATGGGACTTGATCGCCCGATTTCGCACATCTGCAGAGAACAAATAATAACACTATGCTGATTAACGTCGCAATTTATAGTGTCAGAAACATTGGTGAGGCCAGGAGTCGCCACGATCGCTTGGAAACTTTAGAACGATATTGCTATGTTTTTTACCCATTCCCTGTCAAATTACACATATTTTAATATCGGGATTCATGACCCTACCCTTCCGCAATCCAAAGAAATAAATTCAGACGACTCGAATGCCACTCCATAATAGCTAGTTAATATAAGTAATAGCTGAGCGCGACGACAAAAAAGCTGTATGATTTTAATACCACTATGCAACGATTCCTCGTTGATACGGACACCTCCGTTTACCCCAAAGAAGCGTCTATAATGTGAGTTATTTATAATAACGAGACAACAATGCATGTATCTAACCAGTTCATCCCCCAAAATGTGGTCTCTATAGGGAGGTATCCATATTAACTGGGTCCGCATCAACAAAATATGACCATGCTAAGATTAAAATAAAAAAGTCCGGGGGAGACGTAAAGTTACTGGCATAACAACTTCGAATTCCAGCGGCTTCCAATTTAGAACTAAAGCGATTTCACATTTGCTATCACCTCGTTAAATGTAGCTACAGCTGCGAAAGCAAAAGGCACTGCTAAGTGTGTCAAGGTGATTTTCGATGCTACGGTGAAATAAGGTACCCAGACGCTTTTTGCAAAGTTGTGTAAACTCGACCAATTTACCAACAAAACATTTTTGTTTAAGTGTAGTATTATTGGCGTTTCGACGCGAACACCCAGCATTGACCATACAGTCACGGTACTTTGGCTGCACGAACTCTTATTAATGCGTGAGCATTAGTACCCACATGACAGAAAAGAGCTGACGGCGCTCGTCACTCAACAAAACAGCGGAAAGGGAAGCGCGTCGTGTAGAGAGGAGGAGAGTAGTGAAGGACAAAGGCGAGAGGGAGGCGACGTCGAGCGGCGGAAGACAATGCGAGCGTGGATGCTGGGGCGAGTCTGAACTTGCATGTCTGCGGAGCGCGTATGCCTTGGTTTGTGCTACAAGATGGAGTGTGAACCAAGTACTATAGTCAGTTACAGGTTAAGAAAAGTTTTCGAGGGAAAGGAAGGCTGTGGAGGAGGAAGCAGACGGAACGCTAGAGAAAGGAAAAGGGTTCCTTCTCTCCTCTCCAGCATTCCTTTGGCTTCCTCCTCTCCAGCCCTCCTTTCCCTCGAATACTTTCCTTAACCTGGAACTGACTATTAGCCCCGAGAGCGAGCACAAGCGTCGCTGCGGTCGCCGCGCCCCGATTGGGTGAGCTGTACCGTGAGGTCAGGGGAAGGACTCCACTCCGCGATCTCGGATCAGGCGCCGGCGTACAGTCGTGTATCACTACTGCGTGGTGCACGTTAAAGACCCCAGGCTAGCGGTTGTACTGCACTGTCTAAATTTCTCATCTACAGCGAGTGACTCGTCGCAACTTTAAAATGGCTGACCAACGACTCGCTGTATAAATATCCACACAACCCCGATTATTATTCGGATCCGGCTCGCTTCCCTGCATCGGTTTCCTGGTTTGGCGTTGTGTGCCGCAAGCACTTCGAGGAGCAGGACCTCGTTTACCCGGTGTACAGGACGCTGGGTTAGGCCGATATTGACGTGCTTCCGTACATTTTATAAGCCTGCTTGTCACTTTTACTTTTATAATTGGGTTACAAATCCCGAATGCTATCGGCGGAGGCAATTCCGCCGATGAACCTCCCCGTCCGTCCACATGACACCAGGCAATCTTGCGAGGGGTCGGCGAAGCGGCGGCGTTTCAGAGGCTGGAATTTCTGTTTTTTGCATGTTCATGGTTTAGGAGAATATTACATCCCGCTTTGCAGGTATTCGAAATGGCATTTATATCAAGGGCCTTTGGGCGGTCGGCAAATTAGCTCGCGACCTCGACTCTGCGCGTGCCACTCTGCATGCGCTGGTTCACAGATGTTTTAAAGGCCCTGGGTTTGAAGGCCTTTAAAGTTCTCGTGGAAGAGGGTTGTTTTACATAAATGTAGCTTCTTCGTGAATTAATTATATAGTTCATGCACGTATGCAGGTAGGTTTTATTTTTAGAAGATGCACAATTACTGGCAAATAGTTCGTATGGTAGCAGGAAAAATGGCCGAATTTACCCAGTTGCCTGTATGAGGTGTATTGAATTGCCCAAAATAGGCACAGAAATAGTACCGTAAATTGGAATGTTTATACTTTTTCCTGACATTCTTCTTTTAGTCCAGCCTTTTGTATTCAGAAAATACACCGTTTAGTTTGAATTGTCATTTCCAATTTAAAGAGACACTGCTGCAGGTCCCCAAAAGCTTCCTCAGCCTCCCAACTCCCTACAGCTGGACTTTCGGACAACAGGGGAAAACAGGACGAACAGCAAGCATTCGAACGGCTGTCCAGTGGTAGATGCTGCACTAGTAGCAGAAAATGGGGAACCTGTGAAGGGTGACAGTTTGCGTGAGAAAAGCTTGTGGTATTTTAGCTTCAGGACAATTTGATTTAGCTAAAATCTCAATATAAGAGACCAAGGGACTAATTACGGGCTAGACACCTTCGCTCGTGTTTGTTCTACATTACTCGAGGGGTGATATAAACAAGTCCACAGATACCACCAGTGGGGTCCATTTGAAATTCTATCCGAATCCAGCAAAGGTCAAATGCGAGTAATGTATATAAATAAATGTTCCTTCTTTCTTTACTTTTCCCCTGTACTTGGGCTGTCTCACTTGTGATTCTCTCTCCATGGCACATACTGTATTTAACATGTTGCTCGAGCAGCATGTAGCTTTTATGCTTCGGCGTTTTTTGTTCAAAAACGAGATACAAAAAAACCAAAAACAAAACCAAAACAGTATACGTAACCTGCCAATTCATTCAGACCATCAGCAGTATTGATTGTGTGAGATGTAAATCTATAGTGATGTTCCTGCAAATGTGGCCATATCTTTTTAATTTTCATATACCAGTTGCGATTTATGCGTTGCCTGCCCTGTCAACCATGCCTGAAATTGGTTGAAGTTCCACCTGCAGCTACAGGCCATACCTCAATAAAGCCACATATAAAAATCTACACGTCCTCCGAAAAACACGCACAAAGCGTTAAATAGAAAACGAGCGCTCCGACAGCTAACGTCGTCACAGCCGCCACAGGGCGACCGGGTCGATGTCGAGGAAAAATCCTGTCCTCGCCGTGACGTCACCCCGGTTCGCCGTAAGGGGGCGCCACGCGAACTTCTTGGGGCTAATAGCGCTGATCCAAGTAGGTGGCAAAAGAAGTCGGATTGTGAACGAAGAAGACGGGCTGCCGAAACCGGTGAACAGCGAAAGCAGCGTCAGTCAGCGGATGCCGCTGCTATTATACATGCAAGGAGGGCGAACGAGACAGAAGAGCGGAAGCAGCGCCTAGCTTTTCGACCAGCCGAGCTAGAGACCGAACGTCTTGGAGCCCGAAAGGAGACCGTGACACTCCGCTACCACAACTCCCTCGTAATCGACGTGATCAACTTCAAGAGAGGGAGCATGTACTCCTCTTCTGCCCATTCAGGCGCGAAGTAGACATTCTAGACGGCGACAAGACAATTAAATAAATATCCATTGGTGGATCCTTAAAGAATGCGTTAGCATGACCCTTGGGAAACGTCACACACGTCCCCCTTTGGGAAACGCTAATACTGATCCCGTAACGAAGCCAAAAAGAGGCAGCAAAAATAAAGGAAGCAAAAGAGAAAGCCAGAACAGAAGACGTGAAGGGGTCAGCATTAGTTTTTCCCAAAGTGGGACGTGTGTGGCGTTTCCCAAGGGTCATGCTAAGGCATTCCTTCCTTTCATTTTATATGCTCGCTTCAGCGCGCGCTGGTAAAACTCACGGCATCAACAAACGCCAACAAGTAATGGGAAGTTGAAGAAAGCATGCACCATGTAGTGCTGCAAACGACCTCAGCTCACTTGAAGCTTGCCCCCAGAATCTCCGCCGACGGTACAGGAATAGGCATACTACTTATTCGTCCGCTAAAACAAAAAACAAAATCAAAGCGACTTCAAAAAAAAAAACTACTAGTGAGTGCCTTGGCGCCTCCGGATATTAGAAAAGTAGCGGCCTCCTTCCCTATTTCCTTCGTCAACAAAACAAAAGCCACTTGACAGAATCCGAGGTAGACGGCTCTACACGTCTACAAGACGCAGACCCACCCACCGCCGCCCCCGCGCCTCGCAGCGACTAGCTGTGTCGTCAGCGCAGAGTAGGAAAGGCAATCGGGGGCTCGACTCATCATCTCGCCCCGATTTTGGGCTTCCCTGCACCAACCAGGAGGGATGTAGCCCGAGCGAGCTAGCAAACTGTTTGCGCCGAGCTAACTTCGCAATTCGAGCACTCATCGGGATGTGGCCCCGGGGGCATCGGGATCCAGAGGAGTGGTCGTCAAGGGGGCACGAGTGGAAGGTCAGTACAATTTTCTCTCGCCAGCTATACCCCCGTTTCATCGCATGCGATGGACTACAACGGACGCTACGAGCCTCCGGAACCATTTCAACGCCGTGTGAGCGTCACGTGACCTCAGGAAGAGGCACAACGGTTACGCGGGAGCGAGTCGTCACGTGATGCATTCAAAGCGTCGGATTAGTGGGGCTGGCTCATAGCGTATGCTGCGGTCTGCCGTAAGTGTGAAACGGGGTTGTTACAGGGAACCGAGACCTCGTACGGAGATGACGATTATTTTCGTCGGGCGATTGGAGACACACTCGGTCAACTACATGGCGATGCGTCTTGGCTTATCGAGGATTTCTCGTTGACCCCCCCCTCCCCCCCCCTCTTCCCTTCAAGTAAATAAGCGTTATTTGAAGTGCACGGCTGGGCACCACAGTGTTTGCCAGGTAGAACTTCATGGACAGATGCCAACTAGTGTTTGTCAGGTAGAACACGAGGGACACTTCCCGCCTATTCCCGCGTGGCGTGACTGCATTGTTTGTGAGGCGCTTTGGAACGTTATCTTTGCAAGCCGAGGAATGCCGAGTCGTTATTTAATGGTTAATATGCTCGTAAACGGACAAAGAGCGAGATGATCGTATCATAAATCGTGTTTGGCCATCCATAGTTCGTGGGAGCACTGGAGAATAATGTCCCCGAGTTATTTATTTTATTTTTATTTTATTTTATTTTACGTGCCCAAAAACAACCATTCAGGTCTCCTCTTTGCTGCACAAATATATAAATATGAACAGAAAAAGAAAAATAGAATTGCAGATTTCAAATACAAAGCAACAAACACACAACATTTACAGTTCGGCAACAAGCACTTTCACTTGGTTCCTGAACACCTTAGTATCACTGTATATATCAAGTCGAGCATTTTCAATATTGATAAACGTAGATAGTATCCGTGACAGAGGAGATGGTTTACAGAAGGTGTGAATGCTGAAAGAACTGCGGGTCCTAGTGGAACGAGGCGGGACATGAATATTTACATCACGCAAAAGCGAAGCACTGTCAAATACGTTATTTATAATTTTGTACAAAAAAACTAAGGAGTTATGCGCAGTGCGGGAATCGCTAGAGTGACGGTTATGATATATTGTTTGTTTGTTTGTAAATTTATTATATTTATGGTTTCCTCCGGCGAAATCACCGAACGCAAAAAAATAAAGAAGAAAATTTCGGTAATTGAAGCTGAAAACCTTTCGTAAGAAAGGGTTGGTTTATCTTCTTTTAGGCTTAAGTTTAAGCGTGTTCAAACAAGTTCAGCCAAAATACAAAGCCCTTACATTCTATACATCAGCTTCTTTTCTTTCTTTTTTTTTTGTACGGGTGAACAGTTTTTTCGGGGGGGGGGGGGGAAGACTTTGAGCGTTGGCTCTTGCTCATATATCAAGAAGTAGCTTGCACTGAATTGGCACCAGTCAATGTCACTTGTTTTTGTTTGTTTTTCCTTCTTGGCCTAAATAAATACAGTTCGTTCCTTACCGAGTCTATGGATTGTTCATTTATTTCGCTTCCTTCGCGTTGGGCGAGCGAAGAGAGAAAAAACAAATGCCTTTTTGAATAAATTTTCAAGCAACGGCTAAGCCATAGTCGGTACACAAGTCACATTCGGAGGTCCTCAGTTAGATCGTTGCAGCCGACTTATGTTCAAGCATGCCAATTGCTCTCGGACCAATAGTGTTAGAAAATGGCTTCCTCCTGATGATATCAGATCTCCCTCGACTACTCGCAACCAACCAAAAATTGAGCATTACTGCGTTAATTCACCGGGATAGCACGACAAGTCACGGTGAGGTCGTTGGGCGTCGGCGTGGGGTGCGTGAGCAAAAGCGTCCGGGACAAAATAGACATCTGACCATTTTGTGTCGAACCGTTTGAGAGCGCCTGGGTGCGTTTCTCTGCATTGCGTCGAGAAACAAAAGCGACTCACCGGCACATCTTTGATTTGCTATGAAGCGTGGAACCCAATTCAAGGAATAGCTTGGTACGAGACGAAAGAAGCATGGATGTCTTGGTTTCTCACAGCCGCAACGCAGTCAAACGCACTGGAACGCTCTCAAACGCAACTGTGCATAGAGGCTTCTAGTTTAAAGCAGCCCCTTATCGCTGTGCCGTAGCTCATCAAGAAAAAAGAAAGAAAAAAAAGTTGCGGCGTAGTTTAGTGGTAACGCCATTGCTTCGCACGCAGAGGACCCAGGTTCGATTCCCTAGGGCGGCGGGCGATCTCTTTCGAGGATTTGGCAAACATCGACGACGGACGCCCTACATCGTCAACTACACCATCAATTACAACTACTACCTAAACAGCTACTATCCCAACCACAACATCAACAGCGGACGCCATTGACAGTGGTGGCCCATAAACGGCTATCGCTGGAAAACTAAAGCCGCAGTCATACAGCTCATACATCATACACAAGACACGGTGTTCACTGCAGACTTCACCACAAAATTATCTGCTGAGCATATGCCTCAAGCGTGTTCAAAGCACGTTTGCTTCCCTACACATGTGTACTTACAACATGACTGCAGACCATTGTTTTGTTATGACCAACGTTACATGACCGTCATTCGAGCAAGACACAAGCCCCAGACATTGTATACACACTCTCTTTTGTAGGATGCATTACCAGTGTGATCACCAGTCTATACTCCGTTTCAGCTTATGTTTTACCGTAGAGAAGGCTAGAAGCGGGAGTTCATAGCGTTGGCAGCTGCTCTTGGTGCACGAGAGCTTGTGCCGCTGAGATGTGCCCTAGAACAAGGAGCTCGCGCTTGTAGCTTTTCCTGCGGTACATCATAAGGCGAAAAAGAGTATAAGCTGTTAGCCCTAGGAGAAGCTTATTTACAAACATAAAGCCGGTGTCACGCTGCTTATACATCACACAAAAGACAGTGTGCATAAAGATTCGAACGCGAGTTACCGCCAGATTCATGCTTCCAGTGGCGCATGGCAATGAGTTAGACGAGGAAACTTGGCACGCGGCATTCGAATCACGGATATTGCGGTGACTCGTCTTTCCAGATGCTTTTGTAGAACGTATGAACAGTGGGAACCCTGCTTAAGCGTTCTATATTATACTCCGTTTCACCTTATGTTGTACCGGCAGCGAAGGCTAGAAGCGTGAGCTCATAGCGTTGGCAGCTGCTCTTGGTGCACGAGGGCTTTTGCCGCCGAGATGTGCCCTAGAGCAAGGAGCTCACGCTTGTAGCTTTCCTGCGGTACATCATAAGGTGAAAAAGAGTATAAGCTGTTAGCCCTAGGAGAAGCTTATTTACACACATAAAGCCGGTGTCACGCTGCTTATACATCACACAAAAGACAATGTGCATAAAGATTCGAACGTGAGTTACCGCCAGATCCATGCTTGCAGTGGCGCCTGGCAATGAGTTAGACGAGGAAACTTGGCACGCGGCATTCGAATCACGGATATTGCGGTGACTCCTCTTTCCAGATGCTTTTGTAGAACGTATGAACAGTGGGGAACCCGGCTTAAGGGTTCTATATTATACTCCATTTCACCTTATGTTGTACCGCAGCGAAGGCTAGAAGCGTGAGCTCAGGCTTCAGCGTCTGCACGCAGCGTGCTCGTGTGGTGCGAGCGCCACCGAGCTGTTTGCTCGCGCTTGTAGCATCGGCATGCGCCTGGACCGAAGCTGAAACGAAGTATGGGCAAGGATCACGCTTGATCATGATGTTTTAAAATCCTGAGACTGGGAAGGAAAATGAAGAGAAATTGTAGGACAGAAAAAAGGGGACAGGGCAAACGTCTCAAACTCAGCTAACAAATTTTATTCCGTTCACAGCTTTTATAGCCATCTCCCAAGGTCACCGTCACCTCTCACCGATTCATTTCTCCCTTTCCACAAAGACCTTCTAAACCGCAAGAGTAAAACATTGCACTCTGTACCGACGTTCCGAACAAAAGACAAAAGAACAAAAAACCTTCTAAAAGCCAATCTAGAAACACACACTTCATACAGTGACCTCTTGACAAAACCATTCCGAACAAAACAGACAAACAACAGCGCGACAAAGGGTTACTGCCAACGCACACAGATAGCTTCTCTTTCCATTACAACCAACAAAGATCTTCTAGTTTCAAGACCTTATCAATGTCCTCTGAAAAAACAGGGTAAAAAAAAAAAAAAGCAACCGTCCAAAAAAAAAATTATATTTTGAGAAACATTTTCGACTGGCTTCCTAGCTGCATTGATGCTTGACTTACGCAATTTCCCGACGTTATTTATTCTGATAGTTTCCTTCACTACTCGTTTCCATGTCGTTAGATTCTCTGTCTAGCACCTCTGTTCCTGACCAGTCAACTTCACAATTGTTACATTCCTGAATATGTGTAGCCAATTCCGAGTTCGACACTTTGTTTTTCACGTTCCGTTTGTGCTCAGTTAGTCTATCATTGAGCTCACGCTTGTAGCCTTTCCTGCGGTACATCATAAGATGAAAAAGAGTATAAGCTGTTAGCCCTAGGAGAAGTTTATTTACACACATAAAGCCGGTGTCACGCTGCTTATACATCACACAAAAGACAGTGTGCATAAAGATTCGAACGCGAGTTACCGCCAGATCCATGCTTCCAGTGGCGCATGGCAATGAGTTAGACGAAGAAACTTGGCACGCGGCATTCGAATCACGGATATTGCGGTGACTCGTCTTTCCAGATGCTTTTGTAGAACGTATGAACAGTGGGAACCCTGCTTAAGCGTTCTATATTATACTCCGTTTCACCTTATGTTGTACCGCAGCGAAGGCTAGAAGCGTGAGCTCATAGCGTTGGCAGCTGCTCTTGGTGCACGAGAGCTTTTGCCGCCGAGATGTGCCCTAGAGCAAGGAGCTCACGCTTGTAGCTTTTCCTGCGGTACATCATAAGGTGAAAAAGAGTATAAGCTGTTAGCCCTAGGAGAAGCTTATTTACACACATAAAGCCGGTGTCACGCTGCTTATACATCACACAAAAGACAGTGTGCATAAAAATTCGAACGCGAGTTACGGCCAGATCCATGCTTCCAGTGGCGCCTGGCAATGAGTTAGACGAGGAAACTTGGCACGCGGCATTCGAATCACGGATATTGCGGTGACTCGTCTTTCCAGATGCTTTTGTAGAACGTATGAACAGTGGGAACCCGGCTTAAGGGTTCTATATTATACTCCGTTTCACCTTATGTTGTACCGCAGCGAAGGCTAGAAGTGTGAGCTCATAGCGTTGGCAGCTGCTCTTGGTGCACGAGAGCTTGTGCCGCCGAGATGTGCCCTAGAGCAAGGAGCTGACGCTTGTAGCTTTTCCTGCGGTACATCATAAGGTGAAAAAGAGTATAAGCTGTTAGCCCTAGGAGAAGCTTATTTACACACATAAAGCCGGTGTCACGCTGCTTATACATCACACAAAAGACAATGTGCATAAAGATTCGAACGCGAGTTACCGCCAGATCCATGCTTCCAGTGGCGCCTGGCAATGAGTTAGACGAGGAAACTTGGCACGCGGCATTCGAATCACGGATATTGCGGTGACTCGTCTTTCCAGATGCTTTTGTAGAACGTATGAACAGTGGGAATCCGGCTTAAGGGTTCTATATTATACTCCATTTCACCTTATGTTGTACCGCAGCAAAGGCTAGAAGCGTGAGCTCATAGCGTTGGCAGCTGCTCTTGGTGCACGAGAGCTTTTGCCGCCGAGATGAGCCCTAGAGCAAGGAGCTCACGCTTGTAGCCTTTCCTGCGGTACATCATAAGGTGAAAAAGAGTATAAGCTGTTAGCCCTAGGAGAAGTTTATTTACACACATAAAGCCGGTGTCACGCTGCTTATACACCACACAAAAGACAGTGTGCATAAAGATTCGAACGCGAGTTACCGCCAGATCCATGCTTCCAGTGGCGCATGGCAATGAGTTAGACGAGGAAACTTGGCACGCGGCATTCGAATCACGGATATTGCGGTGACTCGTCTTTCCAGATGCTTTTGTAGAACGTATTAACAGTGGGAACCCGGCTTAAGGGTTCTATATTATACTCCGTTTCACCTTATGTTGTACCGCAGTGAAGGCTAGAAGCGTGAGCTCATGGCGTTGGCAGCTGCTCTTGAGTGAACGAGAGCTTGTGCCGCCGAGATGTGCCCCAGAGCAAGGAGCTCGCGCTTGTAGCCTTTCCTGCGGTACAACACAAGGTGGAACAGGGTATAGTATGTTGGAGCTTGGAGTACTTGCTCATTGCTTCCCTTTGCTTCGTTTATTCAGATTATATATAAACACTCTTCCAGTCAATTCATTGCCCTGCCATGACGGCGCGGATACACAGCGTTATATCAAGCTTATTATTGAGTTCGGGCACAATGGTTTTTTTGTTTTTTTTTCGTGGCTGTTGTATTGGTGGTGTGTGTCTGCCCTGTAGTGAATTAAGTTTCTTTCACGTGCAGAAAGATTTGACGAGTAGTTTGATGAGAATGAACGCTAAGAGAGGAAGGCAAACCAGATGGAGGCGAGAAACCTTAGGTAGGTTGAAATTTCGCAAATGTTGTAATCACACACCGCCGCGTCTGACTATCGAATTAAAGAGGCAGTGCCACAATATTAGGTAGAAATGCTTTTCATATTACGTCAGCTTAGTGGCACTAATGGGGTCCAAGGAACTCGAACGCTCAGCCACAGACCAAGAAGCGTTGTCGTCACGGTAAAATTCTAAGGATAAAAGAGGACCTTGTCTTTCAGTCTCTCCTTCGCAAAACATGATGACGAAGCTGCGGGGACGACGCCAACAATTCGATCTCCTGAAGTGCGTCGTCGAGCTTTTCGCTCCTTTGACGATATTTAAATGCGGCTCCCGCAGTGAGCACGACCATTACGCAGGCATTCGATTTTGGCTGGTGACAATAAATGCCTCGACATGCATTCGGGTAGCACCTGGTGCTCACAATTGCTAGGATGGTGGGGATAACCGAACCTTAACAATGCGTGGAACTCAGCGCACACCTTGTGCTCTACAGGGATACTATTTTTCTACCTACATCACCACGTGGCTATATTAAAAACATTGGCGGCATATAATTGGCTCCAAATCTATTGGTCATTTTCCTGGCCGCGAGCTGAGGGGATAAATGGTGTTCGTTTATCTCGGATTTTTGCCTCTAACTGCCACTGCGTGGAAAAAAACAAAGCGTGTTCCATAGGCTATAAATGTCCAGAAGTAATTCTAAGCTGTTCTTATATAATGTACAAAAATGGTGGTATCGCCCTCTTAAGGTGTCCGTGTTCAGTGCCCCGCCCAATCAAACGCATTGTTTTTCGCTGGAATCATCCGCTTTGCGGTTGTCAGCGATGAATGCACGTGGTTAACGAAGGCCAGTCTACCTTTTGTTCTTACATTCCTCGAGAAAGCCCGAGCTCCCAAAACGGGCCATCCAAGCCATACCAACTAAGTTATGTTACAATGATAAACATTTGCAATTGTAAGACGTATTCTTAGCGGCGAGATGTTTCGGTGGCGCCCTCGTTTGCTTACCTTTCGTGACGTCATTACCTTGTGAACAACAAGTCCGATGGTGTTTGTAATGGGCATGCTGAAAGCCTGAAATCATAGCTTTCGATAGCAACACTGCCAACACCGTCGAAATTGAAGTTCTTACATTCCTCTTATTTCCGTCGATGAGACATCCTTTGCTGACGTCATTGTCAGCATTCGGCCAATTGTGGCGGGCCGACCACAGCGACGCTTTCGATCCCTCACGTCGCCAATAGACCCTTTTCGTCTATAAAAAGGTATATGTCCCCACTAATAGCGGTGATAATAGACCGATCTCACCAAGCGTTCCACGAATGTGTGACGCCGCCATAACTGTAGTTCGTAGGAGGCAGACGCCAGTTTACGAGACAGCTCATGCCGCCTCGTGCTCTGCTCGCGCAGACCTCCAGCAGGGTTGTCGCGCGTGCAGAAAGACTACAGCTCCCACGATGCATGGCGGCAGCGGTGGCGTACTCAAACTAGCTGGTGAGATCGGTTTATTGAACAATATCATCGCGATCAAGAACCGTCGGCTTTGTGAACTAAAGGAAGCATACATATTGCCAACAGGTTAAAACCAACAATTCCCCGCTTTCTGTACTGTGCTTTCGAAGTTGTTGTCGAGCATCACTGTAGTGCCGCCATTAGAGCGTCAGTTTGGCCACTAGACAGGGTGGGTAGATTGACTTTTAAAAGGGTCCTATATATATTTATTTTTTTCGAAGTAATCTCCAAATTGACTTCGTAAGTGATGACGTCACCACATGGTGTCTGGGTCCAAACGAACCGTTGCTAGGGACGTTGCTATGGACTAATGCATGGAGACTCCACAGTGAGGCTAGATTTTTGCTTACATGTAAGTAAATAATTTTTGTAAGCAACCTAACTTCTTGATATCTTATTATGAAGATGTTCTTGTCGTCTCAGTGTCGCATTTCAACAACGAAAGCCATTTCTGAAGTATTACACTCCGCTTTGCTTTGGTAGCAGACGACACGATAGATTTGCTGGCCTCTGTGGCAGCGGGCGTCTTCATTGAAATGCGTCGGTAAACAAGCGACAAAAACAAGTGGATTGCCGTGGCCGTAGAGGCCTCCGCAATGTGCGTTTTTTTTGGTTATAAACCCAGTTTACTTCAGAGGGCTGAAAATGCTGTAAAATCAAACCACATCATGCAAATAATTTATGATGACGACCTGAAGTGCATTACCGGCGTAGTGCAGGCCAGTATGAGAAACACAAATCGTACGCCGTCAAGGTAATTCGTTATTATTATTATTATTATTATTATTAAAATTATTATTATTATTATTATTATTATTATTATTATCTTTTATTGAGGATTGTCAGGCTGTTAAAGAATTCTATGTCTACCGCGATTTTTTAGTAGCCATTGCAGTCAATGGTTACGACAGACTACGACGCACCCTCGCATAGCGCGAGTCCATAAACAAATTTGGGATCTCGACCGATCGCCTGAAGTGCTTTTCTCAAGGGTCCAATGCGATCTTTTAGCAGACGATCATCTCGATCGACGCCTGGACTTTCGATAAACCATATTTTGCATCGCACCCCACTATGAATTCTTTTGAATTTACTGAAAATTAGTATATTTCAAACAAATGCAATATCAGAATATCGTCCTTATTCACACGATTCAAACGACGGCGCCATGGCAGCCGGAGTGTGGCAGACATGCTTACCTTCTTGCATTCGTCGTCTGCTGCAGGCATCTTGAGGACCGGAAGTTGCAGTCGTAAATATTTCAGAAGCAAGCGATTACCGGCAGACTTCTGTTGAAACATATAGGACATTCTAGCTTTCGATATTTGTTTTTATAGACGTTTAAATCCTACTACTGATTTTTGAACGGTCAGGCTTTCGTAGCGAAACCTAGCCACATGTATTTGTCCATAACAACGACCGTAGCAACGATTTGTTTGGACCCTTGACATCACACTTACGAGTCAATTGGGCATGCATTGCATTTACGAACCTGGTGTGGTTTCTTTAACTAGTGTGCGTGCCACACTCAATATAATATAACTGAACGTTCGGCACCCCAGCCCCTAAAATGCGGAGAATCGGTAAATGATAAACAAATCTTGTAAAAATTATAATTGCGAAATATATGAAACGTTGAAACATGTGGTGACCTCAGTCCAGAGAGCCATATTAGTACGAAGGTAAAACAATATCGGAGATTCATTTAAAACTAAAGACTGAGACTAAAAGAAAACTGCAATTATATATTTTGTACGTTGCAGCACGAATTTAGAAGATCGCGGATTGATTTATTGGAGTATCGAGTTTGCATTAGCTCTGCTACAAAGCCCGTTAATGCGTACAGCAATTGTGTTTAAAACGACTTGCCGTCCCAGAAATAGCCGACCCTGTTCTAAAAATAGGGTGATCGAAATCGTTTGTTTTGTTTCAAAATGAATCAAGTAACGCCGCAGCCGCTTTAGTTACTCACCGTGGCAATACCACGCACGATTTACTTTATTGAAATTCGATACTTTTTTGTTTTTATTTTTGTCAATTTAGCGCTAGAAAGAAGTTCATACATATTTAATCAAAACTGTCGGAGTATATTAGCGAGCAACGGCAACTATGGGCGTTAACAATTAAAAATTGCAGGGCGTTTCGAGTCCATCCTATTTTCGTTCCGCAGCCAATCAGATTGCGACATTAGCATTGATGAGAAACACACGAAGAGCCAATCAGGAAGCTGCGAAAAGTGAACATAATGAACCACACGCACTGCGTTCCTCAAGCTGCCGGTGACCGTGGTATACTGAGAGAGCAAGTTCGTCTGCTTTCTTTGCAGGGGTTGCAGTGACGTCAGTACTGAGGCCGGAGCTCTGATTGGCTCTGATTGAAAGGATAGTTGGCAGACTCCTCAGCCAGCTGCCTTGAGGTCTACCCACTATCCTTCAGTCGTGAACCGACCCGAGCTCGGCGTTCTGACGTGAGCACAACCCCTGCAAAAGAAGCTAGATAACCTGGCTGCTCTCACATCGGGTGTCCCAGGAGGACCTCCCGGCTCTAAAACCGAAGCGGGAAAATGGGCGCCGTCACATAGAAAAGCCTGCTGTCTACGGAATGCGCAAAGAGCATGTGCCTGTTTTACCGTGTGAAATTTCATGCTCTCGGTCGCTTCCTGTAAGAAAAAAACAAAAAAGCAGAAAACTTGGGCCGAAGTCAAAGTTGGGCGCAAGTTCGTAAACGACCGCGTTAGCGACGCTATCTACTTGGGGTGCAATCCTCCTTCTAGAGGCGCTTCGAGCGGACAACAGGCGCGTCGTCGTCTGCGCTGGAAAATCAGGGGAGCTTTCGCAGACCACGCTTGCCAAGCCCTCCGGCAACGAAGAAGCCACCATTGCGCCTTGCGCGCCGATAGTACTGGATCGTAGAGTTTACCGTAGGCGGCGGGCTGCGGAGGGCTTAGCAGAGGTGAAAACGCGGTCTGCGAAAGCGCCCTAATGGCGCCGCTGCTTAAGTAGCGCCGCTAAGTCGGTCGTCTGCGAACGCGCCTGCTCGTAAGTTTAAAAAATGTTTTCCCGCTCGTTTTTTTACAGAGAAGAGAGCTGCGTTTAAGAGGTTCCACACGGCAGAACTGCCCTGCTCAGTGCGCATCTTTAGTGAAAGTTAGAGCTTTCTATACGCAGGCGGCGATTGTTTTCCGAGCCTGTTTTCTAGTGGAAGGTCCACCTGGGACACCCTGTATTTCAATGTCAGGAGCCACAGTCACGAACAACTTGTAGGGACACTGCAAGGAGAAAAAACACATTTATAGGGCGTAGATGATGACACGCAATTTTTTTTATAATACTTTTGCACGAGAATACATTTTTTCTCGCGCAATTGCTTGGTTGTTAGACGCACATTTCAGTGCTGATAGCGAGGAGGCCGCAGCCCGCTACCCCCCGCCCTTCTGTGCTTACAAGGTGCTGACATCTCTCATTGGCTGGAGAGATGATCGACATGTGAAAGGTTTTCTGGAAATTTGTATCTCTCGTGCCGTACTATTATTTTAAATCGATCAACGTTTTTTTATGTTTGTGACAGAAAATAATCAAGATAGAGCCATTACTGTTTTCAAATGTGCTCTGAGATTGCTCCCTTCCGCTCTTGCTTGGAGATGTCAAAATCAATACGCATGCCTCCAGACCTGTGGAGTGCTGAATGAGCAAAGCTAGTTGGAGTTTGACACTTATTTTTGAGTGCGAATAGTTTTGAGTTGGCAGAGGTGTTTAAAGGAAGATCTCCTCAACCGACGTGGTTTGTAGCAAACAACAACCGCAAGTACTCGGCTTCGAAAGCGCTGTGCGGATGCTTGTTCTCCTATCGGGGCTGACTAAGCCTAGCGTCCCAGATCAAGCATTTTAATCGATCTGGCTTGATATCTTTCTTTGCACGTGTTGATGCTGAATAATCATGTTGGTTCCCATAAAAGCGGCCCCGCTGCTTGTGAATAGTGCAACCGTCGTGATTGCGACCATGGTTTCGATAATGAGAAGATACCTACACAGGTAAGAATTGGCGAGTAATTTGGTTGGGGCAATAGGGCGTTCGGCTAGCATCAAGTTTGTCTAGGTATGTTCCCGTCATCGCTCCTCGAAAGGCAAGCTTTTAGGTTTTGCAGTACACCTGGCCTACCAAAACGAATATTTTTAAGTCGGGTTTAAAATTCTGCGTCATGACAGCTCACCCACCTTGCTCGCGGATGTCATGTGAAAAACATAACAAGAACGGTAAAGCTAGAAATGCTGCATATTTATGTTGTAGATTTTTTTTTGTTATTTCGGTATCTTGTTACCGCACATCGATAGACGCTGACATACTGCTTCTCTTGGACCTTGACTCGCGCATGATGGAACGCTAGAACGCCGCTTTCATCCTCGCGCCTACTGATCGTTTCAGAGGTTTTTAGACGGCGGATTGAATAGCAGACGGACGAAGGCGAAAACGGACGCCGACGCGCAGCTTGCCTGTCCGCGTCTGACGGCATTGCAGATGACGATAGACGGTGGTGCAATAGCAGACGATGCCGGAGGCTGCCACTCGTCTGCTCGCGCGACTGGCAGACGGTCTGAGACTTCCGGAGTAGACGCACCCGACGACGCGAAACGGAGACACTACGGTTGATAACCTGTTCGCTTGAGCGGCGAAGCCAGTTCGTTAGTGATGGGCGGGGTCAGAGCCGTATATGCAGAGAGTTTGGCCATTCGTTGGGAAGTATAGGAAACAAATGAGGAAGCGCCATTGGCCGAAAGCTGGCTGGGCGTGTTCCAGGGCGTCTTCAGAAATTCGAATGTAACCAACCAGAAGCCGGAAATAATACCCTGGTGGTGGTCGCGAGAAACAAACCTGATAACTGCAACGGAGTAACTCTCGGTGACTGAAAATATGGTACACGTGATGTTTCAATCACGCTCATTCAAAATGATGGTGGAAGAGTGCGACCAGCGGAACGATCAACATAATCCGTACGCCAAGCGCCGAGGGCCGGGAATCTGCCGTCCGAGCGGTCACACTCTGTCCGAGCAAAACAGAGTTGAGCGGCGCATTCCTTTCTTACATCTTTCTGCATAATCATGATCAAAACAACACGTGCACCCTATTTTCAACCACAAAGAGTTACTACACTTCACTCTAACGCGCTTATTAAAACCATATACGAAAACATATACCTTTGATCAGAACTGTTTTTCGCTACCACCGCTAGGGAATTCTTTTAGGCTTCTGGTTGGTCAAGAGAGCATGCCAAGCCCCTCTTTCAGAGTCTGGCGCACGCCCTGGGTCTGCCCACGCCTCCCATTGACCTAACTCTGCCTCAATACACGGCTCTGGGCGGGGCCACTGATCCGTGGGCGGGGCTTGGAGCGGGCTATGACCTCCAACTATATTTGTCTAACAACGCAAACATTACGCGAGAAAAAAAATGTTTGTGGATTTCTTTTGTAGAAACGTGTTTCATTTATGCCCTTTAATAAAATATCTTTCTTTGCCATTTTCCTTTCAGAAACCCTGAGTGTGGCGAACCCAGAGCCTATCATAAGTCAACAAGTTTTCGCTGTCAGCAGACAAGAGCACTGAAGGTCGAATTACAAAGCTAGAAGCACGATATTGTGACGCCTCGCTCTGCGCCGCAGTCAGTGGTCATAAACAGCCATATAATTCGTTTTCCTAAAAAGAAAATTAAATAAAGTAAAGATGTAAATGTAAATGTCGCCTATGATCCGTTTCACTTTACGTTTGACTGCAGCCGACGCTATGCGGAGAGCAAGTCGTCTGCTTCGTGCGCAGGGGTTGCGGTGACGTCAGAGCGATGCCGTCTCTGATTGGCTTTGCTTGAAAGGATAGTGGGTAAACCCAAGTGCTAGATGCCTCCACCTCTACCCACTATTTCTTTTTCTATCGACCAAAAGCGCTCGGCGTTCTGGCATCATTGCAACCACTGTGCAAGTAGCAGACGAACTTGCACTCCGCATACGATTCGATGTAGAAAATCTAGCCGCACCAAAATTGCATTATCATGGCGCTCGATGTCTTTAGTGGTTCGCTATCATATACTAAAACGATCACATGCAAAACAAATCACAGGATCGTGACGCATTTACTGCGAATGATTAGTTTAGTCGGTGATAGGAAAGGCATAGAAGCGACGAGTGCCGTGACGAGGCACTTTTGGCGCTGCTCGAACGGCTCCACACGATTGTAGCCTCGGCTGCTGTCTCAGCTCAAAGGGGCCGCGAAACAATATTCGCTTGGAATGTGTTTCACCTCACATGCGCTACTGCTCATTCATTACTGAAGCGGATCCGCGTTCGCAAAGCGGTTGCGAACGCGGTTGTATAAAGATCTAGCTACAACTGCACGCGCACTTGATGTCATCGAGTTCGCGTGCAATTGTACTGGATCTTTATGCAACCGCGTTCGCAACCGCTTTGCGAACGCGGATCCGCTTCCAGTGTGAATGAGAGGTTACTGAGACTAGTGGGATCCAACTATACTCGCACGCAACGCCACTGACCAAGAAACTCTATTGTTGTGGTTTAATCTTCAAGGAGAAAATCGACATATTGTACCCCTCCTCCAGTGACGGCATTTTAATGAGGCTTGTAGATGTGAGCCCGGGCATCGTGCGTGCACATTGGATTTGGACTCGTGATAATGATAGCTCGTCAAACGTTCGGGTGCAGCGGCCCATGTCCAACGGCTGCAATGGCGATGATAGCCGAACCATAAACCAATGTGTAGAACTCGGCGCACGTTTTCAGGTTTGCCACCTCGGCGCGTGGCTATGATCAACGTTGGCGACATATAATCGGCTGCAGATCACGTGGCAGCTTGTTCTGACTGCGATTTGATGGAGTGAACGCTGCTCAGTTTTGTTACTTGTTTTTTTTCTGCGACTTCCGTTGCGTGTGGTGAAAAACGAACACGTGTTTCAAACGTCACTAACTTCGGGGATTCGTTCTGAACGGTATTTGCGCGAAGTACAAAAATCGTTGTACAGCGCCTTTAAAGTGAGGCGGAGCATAGTAGCTTTTGGTTCCAGTCATCCCGATTAAGTTGGTGTCAGAACTTTTACTTAGTTGCAAGTAGTAACATATGCTCCAATCTACAACCCACCTACACAAAGTAGCCTTTAGATCTAATATTAGAATGTATATTGTTCAAGTTTACAAAGCGTCTTTGTAAGTCGGGACAAGCGCTGGGCGCGCTGTTACGAGCCATTGCCAGAGTATTTACAACACGCGAAGGTCAAGTTAAATAAGCGCCTAGCACAACATGTAAATACAAAAAGTGTTTTAATGCTGAATGCGTACTAAAACGTTTTTGCCAGTGTATTCACTCATAGTTTAATATTTTTTTTAATTGTCCGCGGCAACAAAAAGTAGGGCCAGTCGGTATAGACAATCAGGCGATTCTCATGTAGCTTGAGACTACGTGCAAAAATAACACTTCACAGAAACTTCTATAAATGTAAAGATATATCAGTTTCCCAAAAAGTTTGAATTTATGCAGCTCTTAAACCACCAAACTGATACTAAAAAGAAAAAGACAGTGTGGGCAGGTGTCGCCAAATCGCAAAAGCAGACCGACCTCACTCTATAAACTATCTACACGCTCCCTTGTGATATATACATTTTTTGTATCGTACGCAAACGCCTTGGTATAGCGAATGGAAGGTAAACTTCAGCGCGTAGAAAGATTTTCTCCCCTGCAATGAGAAGAGAACGAAATGGAAGCTTCAACTTTGTTCATATACGAGTTTGTTCATGGACTGGCCTAGCTGCTGATAACGTAGAGGTCGTTATACAAGTCCGTTGGGCTCAGGGTTTTCTACACCGCTATTTCAGGAGGCACGCGAACCGCGGGATTTAATTCCCACAGACTGATGACTTTTGAATGTTTTACGAGTGTGAGTGAAACCAAAAACATGCCTTAAGCCGGACGTTACACTGCTCATACATCATCATCAAAAGCACAATCTACAAACACCGAGTCACAACAACATCCGTGGTTCAAATGCCGCGTGCTCGAAGTTTCTCCTTGAACTCATTGCCAAGCGGCATTCGAAGCACGGATCTCGCGGTCACTCACGTTCGAATCTGTTTGCAGACCGTCTTTTATACGAAGTATAGACGGATTGCAAGCATGGCGTCACTGCATACTGGTGACCACCATGAGGAGCGAGAGCAGCTGCTTGCAAGAATCTTGAGCGACGGGCTAATCTTCTATAGTCTTTGGGAGGAGAACAGCGACGCCTGTGCAAATCTGGGAGGCACATGAGCTGGTCCTGATAAGAGAGGAGCTATCTTGCCCTCGTCTGGTGGCCATCGGTGCGCTTTGTTGAATGCAAGTCACGTGCAACCTATGTATACGCTTTGCAGAAGCAGTGCATGGGCGCCGCCATAACCGACCTTATAGTTTTTGTTTGCTCTTATTTTGATCACTTCGCTCCATCAGTACCACAGCAGAACAGGTCATTGCCATTTTAGATTCGGCTGTGTCCCTCTCTTCCCGCATTGACCCTTGTGGCTCAAAGCCCGTTTCAGTGGCTTGGTACCTTGGCAGAAAGAGAAGTCAGCAATGGCGGCTGTAATCTGGCACATGTGCAAAGTGTCTATAGGCAGTGTGACCCCGGCTTTTGTGAACCGCGATTCCCTGGAATCCGGAGCTTTCCACGAAAGCTCTCGCACTGTCGGCTAGGTGACAGAGCGTTCACTCTTTTCTACTTCCACGTTTCAACTATTCCTAAACACAGGTAGACCCTGGATGAGCCCCGCAAAAATTACAGTCTAAGCGCAAACATTCACGCAAAATAAAACTCGATTGCGGATTAGTGGACCGAATTGCAAATCCTCCGCGTCTCTTCTGCGCGGTCGAGTTTCAGTAATGACTTTTCTAGCCGACTCGGTTACTCGGCCGGTGTGCCGATGCTATTTTTGGGCCGGGCGGAGAGCAAACTGTCACCCAGTGCGTCACGGCCCGTGTTCGATCCCCGCGTGCAAGCATTATAGCGACGAGTAGCGCCCCTTCAATCGTCGACCTCGCCCGACCGCCATCCTCCGCGTTCAATGCGGCACGGCAGGATTTTCCAAACATTCACCGCGCGCTGCTTCCGTCGACGCTGAGAAGGCAACGCCGAACGAGGCGTTCGAAGCAAACGTTCATATTCGAGGTTACCCAAAATGAAACTGATTCCAGTCGACCATATTTGTTCCATGGAGGGTTGGAATTGGCCGAACTCGTGACCAGATCGCCGTGTCATTTATTTATTTTATTCCTAACAAGCCAAAATTTGTTAAACGGGTGACCTATACTCCGTTTTCACTTTGAATCGGACCGCACCCCACGCTATGCGGAGCACAAGTTCGTCTGCTTTTTTGCAGGGGATGCGGTGACGTCAGAACGACGCCGAGTTCTGATTGGCTCTGATTGAAGGATAGTGGGTAGGACCTCAAGGCAGCTTGCTTTCAGCTCTACCCCCTATTCATCAATCAGAGCCAATCAGAGCTCGGCGCCATTCTGACGTCCCCGCAACCCTGCAAAAGAAGCAGACGACGTTGCTCTCCGCGTAATCCGATGGAGGCAATCGAGCAGAGCCACTCATCGTCTTCGGGGGTTTGTGTTATCACTGGCGAAACCAGTCACGCACAGAGAATAAATCGCAATTCTCTACTTTAATATTTATTTTATTTTGTTTGCGTTCGAGCAGAAACATTTATGCGAAGAATCTGAAACAATTAAGAGACGAGTTTGTTTCATTCGGTACTTCTTCCATAAAAGATGTCCTTGTGTAGTCCCCTGTTTTACGCGTCTCGCTTTTATTTTATATTAAAAACAAATCTGTACATGAAAGAGGAATTCAAAAGCATGACCTTGCATGACGATAAAGCTCTGGTGCTTCTGTCGCGAGGTTGCATGAACTCCCGAATCCGAGAAGCAACCTGGGAATTCTCTTTACTGAACAGGGTCGAGTGTTGAACCATTGATTCGTAGGACGCAGGAATATAGGTAACGAAAATGATATCAAGGTACATCAACCACGAACAAGATATTCGCTCAATTACTGAGGCTTTTTAGTAACAACATCGTTAACAGCTGTTGCTTTTTGAAGTATTTTATAGGAGGACAAACAAAACAAAGAGGCATGATAGATATAGGAAAGATGCGTACACTAACCGGCATGCTCACATAAAGTGAATAACCTGAATTCGTCATCAACAACCGCTCACAAGATTCGCCTAAAAAAATTAAGTGTCAAAGTTCCCACCTCTAAACTTCGCCTCTCCTTCCTCACGACCAACTTCGCGAACCGTATGCTCGTGTGGCCCGACGTCAGTGGCTTCGAAAAGTAGCTTACAATAATGCTGTGTGTATGCTTATACAGCCGGATGTTAGCTAGCCTCAATGGGCATCCGGTGTCTCAGCTGTAGATGAGAAATTTAGCCAGTGCAGTACAACCGCCAGCCTGGGTTCTTTAACGTGCATCACGCAGTAGTGATACACGACCGCACGCCGGTACGATGCTCATCCAGATCGAAACGAGCAGGGGTGTGGATTGAACCAAGGATCCTGGGTTCTGCAGTGCAAGCTTTCACTCCACGTGCTCCCAGCTGGTGTGCGCTAGCCCACTCGGCCACCGAACACCCGAACTCTAGCTTTTGTCATAGCCTCCTTTATTCTCGAAATCATGTCTAATGGCGAAAGAACGGGACCGCTGTAAAAGCCAAAGGGCATCGGAGAAGAGGGTGCGAGCAGGGGCTCACTCTGGCAGCGCCAAGCAATGCGCCAGCGGTGAAATACGGAAACACGGACGCGCTCTTTTTTGTTTTGTTCTTCTTCACGAAAGAAGAAACTTTTGTGTCGACCCTCCTCCTATTCCGCACCTGTCCCGTTTCTCAAAGTGCCGGTAGCCTCCTGTATTTTTTTATCCCTTGCGGTTATTTGTTGTTTCGCGGATGAAACACTGCGCGTATTTTTGGTGCACACTGGAGGATTACACCAAAAGTGGCTCTGTGCTGCCATGTGGGTAAACGTTTGGCACTGCTCCTTGCCTTTTTTCGGTGGCCGCGCTCTCATTGGCTCCGTCGTGGAGTTGACAGGCTTTCTAGAATAAAGGCGGCTATGCATGCTTGTGTTTATAAAGCATTTATAATATAAAAAGGCCCCCAACAATAAAGTAATGAGTGTTTCATTTTGTGTAAGAAGATGAAAAAGTATTTTAAGAGTAATGTCATTATTTTTAAGTGGTTTCTATTGGTAGTTTAATATTTTATGTTGTGATACTTTTTATTCGAGCTTAAACTTATTATGAACTATATCAAACAAGTGATTAACAGAGTAATTAAAGTAGACAATTAAATTAATTCCGTCTCCTTTGCACTTAGTGAGTGCCGACTTTATTGTCCAGTTTGCGGACCGAACGGCGAAATATAATTGATTGCAGCACTTAGAATAATACAAAAATTCCAAACTCAGGGCGTTATGCACGGAATCTTAGTTACACTATTTGCGCGACCACAACATCGGAGGTTCTTCTGGTTTTACAAGAAAAGAGACAGGCAGCAACATTTACCCATTAGATTAGTCCTTCAAATCAGCACTTTTCACCTCATAAAAAAGTTTTACAACGTTTCAATAGTAAAAAAAATGGAGATAGCAGGTTTGCGCTAACGGGAACGTACTTCGCACTTCGCAGCGCGCAAGAACAAGTTGCTTTTTATCATCTACATTTTCACCAACAAGGAACATTGTAAAGAAACCGAATATATTTCATTTGTGACAATTCATGACCATGCTGTGGTCATTGGGTTCATGTACGTTAATATTCACGTGTTCCTGATTGTCGCACTTCAATTTCCCATAAAATAAAATATATTACTTTTATTATTTTGTTCCCCAGACAATATGCATTTCTGGTAATAGGAGGATAAAAATTTTCATAGTTTGCCTCTTTACAAATATTGACGCCCTTGGCACAAAGACAGAAAAAATGCTATGGCAAAAGACAAAACACAAAATGAAATTAGGTATTTTATTATTTTTAACACCAAGGCGCTGTTCCAGTTTTAAGAAGTTAACATAATTCTATGAATATTTATTAAATTCATAGCAGTATTCTCTACAAAATATAAAGGCAATTCGTATTCGATTTTGAAAGCAAAATTATTTTTATTTGCTCCCGATGCTAATCGTTAAAATTGATGCTACCTTAAAGGCCGACGCAGAACTTCGGTTTTCTACATGGAAGATAATCCTCTTAGTGGTCCCCCTCTCCTAAGCTGCGAGGGGAGCCAAGTGGGGACAAGGTAAGCATTGGAGAGGATAAAGGAAAGGAGGATGCCGAGGAAAGTTAAAAACGCGAAGTGGACGTCGGCCTTTATCCTTACGGATAAAATCGGTAGACACAGAGCGTGCAGTGGAACGATGCATAAACATATTCGTATTAGTTTTTTTTTTTATTATTAACTAGTGATGATTATACAGTGAGACCTACTATTTATTTTATTATTTAACGGCTGTTTGACGATTTTCCCGCCCATCTCACGGAAACCACTACATTGACACCCTGTTTTAAAATCGATCTAAACATTGGAGCAGAGACACTTAAATGGGTCCTACGGAGAAGGCCTTGCGCGGGAAGAGTAATGCATTCGCGGATAATCTCCCCCAAATTCACACCCAAGGGTTCTGAGCACAGTTGTAAGAAGGACGGGAACGATCACCTGGATTTAGAAAGCGCTTTCTTCGTGTGGCACCGGTCGTGAAGACCAGAGAATTCTCCGCATAAAAAAACTTTGGACCCGTTCCTTGGATAGCGTTTCATGCTACTTGTGTGAAAAAAATAATACTGGCGAAGCTAAACTTCGGACTTCTATACTGGCAGGGGCAGTCATTTTAGCAAGGTGCTTTCACCGTAAACACCTATGCGAAATTGGAAGCCCGCTTTTTCCCAGACGGGACGTGACAACCACTTGTGTCCGATCAGGCTTACGATTAAACTCATCCATTGTTCCACCGTTAGTACGTGGGACTTCTTTACAGACAGGTGCAGCAATTTCTCAAAGCTGCTTACACCGTAAACACCTGTGACAGAAACTGGAAGCCTGTTTACGCGAGTCGGGACGTGACAACCGACTGTGTCCGATCGGGCTTACGATTAAACTCTTCCATTGTTCCGCCCTGTAGTCCGAGCGCAGCGAGACGCTACGATTGAATGTATTTATTCAATCAAGCAGAGCAAAAATTACCTTGTCACGGTGCTCGTTCTTTTTGCGCGTTTGCTGGCTGTCAGAGGTTGAACAACTCACCACAGTAAATAAGTCAAGATTCTGCACTTTAGTTTCTTTTTTCCTGCGCGGGGTTTGTTGACGTTGGTGCCAGAAAACGCACAGAGACGACCAGCGCCGTGACGAAGCACCATCGGTGCCGCTTTCTTGTCTCCGTAAGATTGCAGTGTGGGCGCCGCACGGGCTTAGAGCGGAACGGACTGTAGACCAAGTCACCTCGCTGACGTCACGACACTGCGGTGGCGCTGCTGTCGGTACTGCGCATGCGCAAACGCTTCGCTTCTCCCGAATTCGGTTTCTGCGGAGGCGCAGTGCCCACCACACCCGGTATGGGTAAAGCGGGCTTGTCCGTAAACAATGTGTCGGTGCATAGCCCCCGGTGAAATACCTCGTTAAATTACTTTTCAGCATGATCCCATTGAATTACTTTACCAGTATGTCTCTGATTATCGAATTGCTGGAAAAAACAATCCCCAAACAAAAAGAAAAAAAAGCATATTAGACGTTACACGTTTAAACGGCGTGATGTTGGTCTTTAGGGGTATGGTAGCAGTGGCTTGAGTTGTGAGTAGGATATGTTTCCAATGCCGTAGAACTACTGGCCCTGCGTATTTGACGCGCATCACGCAGTAGGAACGCATTACGCCATGCAGGTAGGGAGTGCTCATTCAGGTTGAAACGGGCAAAGGCACGAAAATCGAATCCAGGATCCGCGGGGTCTGCAGAGCAGTTTGCCTTTTTCGGAAATCGTGACTCGGTATTCGGATATTTTACGACCCAAGCTATCGGGATGCGTAACATTGTTTCAGCGTAGAAACAGAAACACCGCATTATTTTTAGGGCCGGGCATTCAATCGATTAACCTCCCGTCATTATAATGCTTTAATCGCGAAACCAGTTAACCGGTTAATCAGTCGACTTTGTGTCTACAATTTGGGAGAAGTAAAAAATGCTAGCTTTACTACTAGTGCACATTTTTGTACATAAGAAGGCAGCACTATTGTATTCCGGAGAAACACGCTTTGCCATTCCCTGTGAATAAAATGCCATGTGATTATAAGGTTTACATAATAATGCATAATACTTTTTTAAATAATCTTCTTTTGTGTGTCTGTGTGTGGGCGGTACAGCTGTTTTAATTGAGCCTGCACATTTCGTCATGAATGATATAACAAGGAATAAAAAAATGTACTTTCAGCACTCTTCATGTACTAAGCCTGAATTCAACGCAATCGATTAATCGCTCAATTAATCCACTAAGGATAGCAATTAATCGGGTTAAAATGTTTAATCGAACCCAGCCCTAATTATTTTTATGTGAAATACGCTTGTCCGTTGACTCCTCTATGTACAACCGAATATCATTTTCCTATAAAAAGAGTCAAATGCTCAAAAAACAAAAACTGGGTTTAAACCAGATGTCAGACACCATAAACCTCATTGATACTGAGGTATTTTTTTTCATTTGCTTTCTTACTTCCTTGAAGCGGATATTTAGATTGTGGCCTCAGTCTTCGAAAGACATATTTTGCATCTTCCGAACAGTTTACAGGCCGGAGCCTCAAGAAAGATCTCACGAACATGTAAGATGACGTGAAGTTACAGTGATGAAAGCTTGAGGTAAGAAGATGCTCAGACGAACCATACAAAGCTTTGTCTAGCCATTTTGTGCAATCGCCAGACGATTACTATCGAGCGTCTGCAATCTCCACACTCTTTGAGTGAAAAGCAAAATCAGCAGATCCTCTTTCGCGAACTTTCGCTTCGCTTTTGCTTGCCTCACTAGCGAAATAAGAACCAAGCGTACAAAAACTCCGCCGGGAAGAGGCCAAATTTCTCTACAACGAAGGAGGCAAATCTGTGCTCACGACGGCGGCTAATAAAAGCAAGCAGGCGACTTGTGTTGTCTTCATGCGGGAGGTAACATAGACTCGCGTCAGCCCGAAGCCGCTGTCATCAATTTGACTGCGGTTGGGCATTGTGCTCACGTCGCATTACGAATCCTATTTCTTCCGCCCTGCCGGTTCAGTCCCCGATGCGATGCCTTAATGATCCGCATAACCCGAAACTTCTCTTCTCTACTTCTCCAGTGGCAATGCTGCACTCAAGACGCAATATAAAATTGTACGTTGTGCAAGGCACTGGGCCTTCTAGATCCCGCCCTCTCTGTCTTTGATCCGGATGCTCGACAAATCGTTCCTTGCTGGCCCTGGAGACTTGCCGCTCTGTCTGTTCGCGTGAAACACATCCTTCGTGCTTTGCAGAACAGAACGGAACGTGACACAACACTAAGTATTATACGACGTAAAATATTTTTTTTGCTTGGCGTTTTTAAAGAAAAATTGAAGCTTTTCTTTATTTGATAAAAAAGAAACATATATCGTCTTCATTTGGCCTGCAGGGTTACGAATATCGAAATTATATTTAAGACTCATGGGCCAAGTAGCACTAACAGTGCTTTCAAAATAGCACTGAAGCCCATTTCTTCTTGTCGCGTTCGGTGCGAGGATTGAATCAGGACGTATTAGACGGAGATCTCAACGTTTCCGCTCTTTCTGCAAGCCTTACCCGAACAGTCAAAAGCTCTGTACGCGTTCCCTGCACAAGCGGCACGCGCAAGGCAGTTGAAACCTCTGGGTACAACAACACACCCAGCGGTTTTGCTTTTATTTATTTTTTCGTTTTTGTTGACACGTGTAGGTCAAATGCTTGTGACCTTCACATTCATGCGACACAACTACGCTAAAATTCCCCTGTTACTCGTTTTTTTTTTCTTCTTTTTTCTTAGAAAACTTTTTTAGCTTTTTTTTTTTAAGGCTGGCTTGTATATGCAGCGCTGCCCTGTGTTCGTGCAAAGTCAGCACTGCGTTGTGTGTGTCTGTTCCGAAAAGAAAAGGCGGTGTCACATGCGTCGGAACGCTGAAGCAGCGCGGATATATAACCGAAAGTCGGCACTGTGTCTATTGAGTTGAATTAGCACTGTGGCGTATGTGTGAACAGGCCTTTGAAATTGCAAAAAACATCTGTCACGTTTCACTGTTACACGTTTAAGCTTTCGATGTACCGCAGAAGCGGTTGCAAACTATCGGAGGCAACCCCACGTAGCTTGAACGCCACGTGACCTCTGGAGGGGCGCAGCGGCGCCCTGTGCGCATGGTCACGTGATTCGGTCGCAAAGTTATATTGGCTGGGATGACTCCTAGCGTCCGCTGTAGTCCATCGTCGCATAAAACAGAATGTAGTCACAGACCCATATATTACCGTTTTGCAGGGCCTACGTAACGTATGTGTGTATGTAGAGTGTTTTATTCGACATCCCCCCCCGCCCAAATAAGTGTCTAACTCAAATCTTTAGTTTGGCGATTTGCACTAAGCTATTTCTCAGTCCCTGACCTCACTTTCTCATCGCTCCCTTTGAAGTTGTCTTTGAGGTGAGGCATGATGTCGAAATGCCTCGCTATTTAAATACCTGTTGCTTTTGTCGCTGCGCTGTTTTGCTGAGGGCTATTTTAATAGCTTAGCTATTTTGTCGCATTATGTATTTTCGCTATGTTGATTCGACAGCGTAGTCTTTTGAGGCATGTTATCTCCAGCATGTTTTACCGTCTCGCGCTTACTTCCCGTGTTTTGTTTCGTCGCCTTATTTTAGTGCAATACAGGAATCAACTCAAAAGGTAGCAAAAACATGTCACTAATTTTTTTGAAAATATAGTAGAGTAAGAAAATACTCTCCTCTTTTTTTGTTTGCGCATGAGAAAATTGAGGAAATTCAGCTCCTCTGACAAGTTCTGAGATAAGCTAAAGTTGCTCACGAAAAAGGGCAGAACCGTGAAGTGAGCTGTTATGGGAAATCATTGCTTTGCACGACAAACCCCTGCAAGAGAAGCGTTTCACAGAAATGTGCGCTCTTGCATTTATTCCTGCTCTAATTCTGCTCAAAAAATGTATTAGATGAAACGTGGGTAGACGTGTCATCATAGGGCCATGGGCCTCTAATTTAACGAACATACGTAGTTAAAGGATGTCAGTCTCAAGATATATATCATAACCCCTTCAACAATGCAACTGTTGCGATGAAAGAAATTTACTACTAAAGGGGCTCTGCAACGATATTGGGTAGCAACGTTTCTCACTTTCCACCAGCTAACTGGCACTATAGTGAGACTCAAGAATACTCGAACGCAACGCCACTGACAAGCAAGCGTCTTCGTCGCGGAGAAATTCCAAGGATAAAAGCGGACCTTTTCTTTCACTGTAAACTTGATGACGGAGCTGTGGAGACAACGCCAACAATGCGATCCCCAGAAGTGCGTCATCGAGCTTTGCGATCCCCACTGGGACGATATTAGAGAGTTTTAGTAAATCGTTCCGATGACTCCGATAACGATACCCGATACTCTGCCTCCGCCTTGCGCTACATATGTGTATCGCTATCGGGGGTATCGGAGGTATCGAACGATCTCTAAACTCTCTATTTAATGCTGCTCATACAGTGGACACCAAGTCTGCGTACGCATTCGATTTTGGCTCGTGACAATCGACGCCTTGACATGCACTCGGGTAGTGGCTCGTGCCCAGACGCTGGAATGACGGGAAGAGCCAAAACTTGACAACGAGTGGAACTCAGCGCGCGCCCTGTGCTCTGGCCAACCCCAACGACGTGGCAATGTTAAAAATATTGGCGGCATGTAATCGCCCCCAGTTCACGTGACCGCTTTTTCTGACTACGAGTTGAGGGAGTAAACAATATTCGTTTTTCTGCCATTACGTAGAACAAAAAAACAGAAAAAAACAACGTTTGTTTTAAATATCACAAATGTTAAGCGATAATTGTAAACTGCACCTACTGAAAGTAGAGACGTTGTAGCATCGCATCTTTAAAGCATGAAATTCTGTTTTAACGTTACACAACAATCCGAAAATTTTGTCCATCCGTCTGTGCGATTTCTGCTAAATTTAGCGGGGAAACTGAACTGGTGTATAGGCCACGTGACTTCGGGTCACGTGAGATCAAGTCACATCACGTGACCTATGCACCAATTCAGATTCGCCGCTAAATGTGGCGAGAAAAATGATGTCACGTGACCACTCGGTATGAAACCTTTGTTCCAGTTCAGTTTGCTCGCTAAATTTAGCGAGCAAAGTGAAATGGTCTTTGAAGTCACAGTACCTATACACCAAATCAGTTTCCCCTCTTAATTTGGCGGGGAAATTGATGTCTCGTGACTTGCTCCTAGGACCTATACACCAATTCGATTTTCCCGCTTGGCTTGGCGGGAAATTGATACCACGTAACTTGACTTTGCTTGAACTACACACCATTTTTGTTTCGCCGCTAAATTTAACGAGGAAATTGATGTGACCAAATCAACAATATTGTTTGCCCGCTAAATTTAGCGGGAAAATCGACCTCACGAGATACACTGTTATTATATATCTGTATCACGTGAGCTGTACTATACTAGACTGTACATTGTACTTTAAGCGAATTAAAACGATTGCTCCATAAATACTGCATCATGCATTATGGGACTTTGGATTTGAAGGTCTCTGCCAATTTGTTTACCCAATATTTGATACATATGCACTCCCTGCACACCGACAGATTTCTTCGACCACTTTTAGTTCTTTTTTTTTTTTTTGCTTGTTTCCCGTGGACATTTACTTCACTCCGACCCAAGATTTCCTTTTTGTCGTTGACACTCCTATCTCTGAAAGCCTAAGGGACAACTCCGGCACTCCACAGACAAGGTAACCCAATATGAAGAGGTACGACCCAGATGATCATCTCACCAAACAACCAAAACCCCCAGCCTGGCAGACTTCGAGTGCCGCTCCACCAGTGTCTCCGTCTCATACTATAGTATACCAGATATAGACATACGCCTTCCCCTCAGACGGCACTGACAGCGCGCCCCTCATCAGTTCGGGTACCGCTTCCAGAGGAGCCCTGTCCCGGAAGGTCGCCCGACGGGGGCATCTGGCTTGTTTGCCAGACCCCTCGGTCTGCAACGATATACGGAGCCCTGCTACGTTCTGCCCTTAATGAAGCCGCATCCTTTCCCGGCTTGTAAATATGTCACCGCGTACGGCAATGTTATTAGGCAGTGTTCCTCACTGGAGACCGGGGAGGCGATAAACGAATACAGACATGTATTTTTAATACAGACCCTATTGATTTGGGTTACGCCAATGAATAGATATCGTTTTCGGGGACGGATTGAGAAAATACGTTCGTTTTTGTCTCTTTATTACGAATAACTCACATTTCAGAAGCTTTCCGATGAAAACGGAGGTGTCTATATTAACGAGACATCACTCCACTGTATAAAGTAGTCCAGCACCAACTCGGCCTTCTTCTTTTTTTTCTTTTTTTTTTTTGTTCCCGTCGCATCTATCTCTCATGGCGCCCTAAAGGAGGAAATAAAGGTATAGCTCGGATTATTGAGGTACATTTTTTTTTTTTTGCCTTGTCTTGTCAAGACGGAAGGTCAAAGACATTAAGATGGACGCGGAAGAGCGGTGTTGTACCGTTCGTGTTTTATGTGCGCCGCTTCCTTCTGGGGTTCTCCGAGAGATATGGAGGGCACAGAAACATAACAAGAGCGGTTAGTTTACGTGTCAGAACGTAGGGAGTTGTTGCGAGTTTAGGAAGACCTTGAGTTCCCTTTCCCGCCTTTATTGTAAAAGTAACGTTCCCCCTCCCTCTTTTATTTTTTTTTTTTTTGTTACGATTGACGCGTATGGCTTTTTGTGAACGGTCCCCCGAATCGACGGCCCTACCAGACTTCGGCGGATTTATAGGTGCCATTGCGATCTCTGCAGTTCCCGCTAACAACCCGATAAAGCTGCACCCTCCGAGACCTTACCAGGATGACCCCTTGCTGTATTTTATTTTCCACTTTTTTCCTTTCTCTCTTTCTTTCTTCCGGCTTGCATTTTGTGACGTGCCGTCGATCGTTCCGGTGCTCTGAGCACCGGAGATCTCAAATGGCGTGGTCGTGTCACTACGCTTTTTCTTTTTCTTTTTTTTTTTCTTCTTGGCGGCAGAGAACGACATCCCTGTGTTGCCGTCGCGGCGTCCATCTTCTGAGGTCGATGGCTAAGGCGACATGGCGGTGTCCAGGTTGGTCATAAAGCTTTACTTCTGTTTGTTTTCTTGCTCAGTACATGAAGAAGCCAGGTGTTTACGTGTGTTCGTGAAAGTGGGAGGCTACTGTAGAAAGGGATAAACGTTGGTCCTTCAATGATAACGAAAAGGTTGTTGGACGCCAGACAGCTATAGACTGCCTGCCAGGAAGAGGAAAAGATATGTATGGGTGATTTCATCTAAAATCGTGCAAGACAAAATGATGCGTCCTCATAAACTTCTGGAGAAAAACATGTTGGTGAAAATGTGTGACTAGAACAAAAATAAAGATTAGAACTACGGCAATTTTTCGTTCTTGAGTTTTGGTCTTCGAAAGGGTCAGAAGGTAGGTATTACGATTTTTGCAGTTTTTACTAGTGCCACATTTTGGAGTCTCGCAACGTTTAGATTATATTTTTCACAGCATTGATAACTTTTTTGTTGCTTTGATACTTTGTGTAGAAGGGTTCAAGTTGATTAAAAGTGTGTATTTTTATTATATTTTATGAAATAAGAATTCTTGAATCTTGCACATTTGCCAATTATGGGCCAAGTTTGAATCGAGCTAGCTTTCAATGTACAATTATTTTTAAGGCATAAAAGAATAATCAAATGAAAGCTTGTATCAAAGCCTATTTAAAAATTATAATATTGTTCATTTAAGTATAGCTTATAAAGAAAAAAACATAGCTGTAAACATGCGAAGCAAAGCTAGAAATATAAAATTCAACGTCATTTTGAAAAAAGTATGGTTTTTTCAGATTTTTTAATATGAAAAGTTTCCTATGTTCTCTTATAAATGCAATAAGATTTCCTTCACATATATGATTTCGTCAAATTAAGCAGTGCGTTTGAAAAGAAGACATTTGTACCTCCATTCTACGATGCAGATCTCTCTCATTTCGTTTTTCACCTAAATATTAGTTATTTTTGTAACATTATCATAGCTTTTATTGGTTCTCGAGTCCACACGCAGTTCGGCAAAACTTACACACCGATAGTATTTATAGTATAATATAATAACGGGTTCTTTCGCACGTTCACTTTGCTTACTTAGTAAACTACAGAAACTGAAATTGACTTAAAGAATATTTAAGAGCTGTCATATGAGATTAACAAATGTATATTGAACGTTTTAAAAGTTTTCCGTGAGTTGATAGAACACTTGTGGAGGAAACATTTCAGAGCTACGGCCCGCCGAGCACGTCAATAAGCGAGCATGATTTTTTTTTGTTCAAAAACTTTCTTTACGCGATAGTTAAGCTAGGCTTGTTTAAACCTCCCAGTCTTCCTCTCTACCATTGGCACTTCTATGTTTCCGAAAGCAAACGTGCGTTCCAAATCTCGTAAAATGATACGAGGTGAAACTATCAGTTCTGATAGCATCGCGCCGCTTCGACGCTTGCTTTCGCTATTCGGCAATGTGCGCGTCTTCCTTAATTCCGCCTTTTTTCGAGTCTTTTTTGTTTTTTGTTAAGATATAAGTACCTTCAAATATCTCGTAAAGTGCAGTGGCTATTTTTTGTTTCCAACGGAAAGTGAGAACGAAAGGGACATAGACAAGTTGCCACACTTTTTCACTCTCTGAGTGCCGCATCCCCTTTTTAGATAGCTGTCGTTATTGCTTATTTAGCACAGACACGGTCACTATGAACATTAGAAACGACTACTATATGACTATCCATGGAGGTGATAGAAAGGAAGAAGCTATAGGCAACCTGGGATTACCAGGAGGCCCTACCAGAACTAAAGCTCATGTGCCGCCGCCTTCCAGAGCGGTAGTCTTTCCCTTTCGTTTTGCTTCGCTGGCAGCTTCCATGCCGTCCACATATCTGGTTTCTCATCTCAGTTTGTTGGACACAGTAAACCAAAACTGAGAGAGGGAGCAACTAACTTTTTGCCTGGCAGCAATATTAAACGTGGGCCACCAAGAATTCAGTCTTGAAAACATGAAGAGATTTTGTCTCTGTGCTAACCCATGTAAGGAGTGCGTTTTGCTGACCTGTGAGATGTGCCCAAAAAGAGATGATTCAACACTGGAATCTTTACCAATGAAAGAAGACGAATAAATTTAAGTAGTTTTGTGGTAATCTAGTGAACTGCTAAAGAAACAAATGGAAAGTAACGCATTTAGCAATAAGCTCAGAAATTGTGTAACAAAGTACTTCCCCCATTAATTCATCCCACATGCTCAGTGGCTTGCTATATGCTCAGAAAGGTCGCATGTCAAGAATCGTATCATCGCATTGCATTTTTATTTTCCGAAAAACTTTAGCGTCGTTCTTCCGCGAGCGGTACATTGCTTTCATTGGAAGAACCAAATGGTGTCTATGTTCACCTGCGTCGCTACAACGGAGCGCAACATCTACTGCTTCGGAGTTGTCAGCGACGACATCGTGCACGATACAGCACACGCACTGTTCGCTCTGTGCACAGTTGAAGTAGCGGCTGGAAGAAAACATTCCGAGATTTACAAAACTTGTCCACATCTCCGATGTGGAGGCTAGTCATTTCAAAGAATATGTGTCAACTCTACGAGATGACGAACGAGACAAGAGGAGACCGAATTGATTTTTTCAAGCTATCGCGGAGCACGGCAAAAGTGCGTGTAATGGCTGTGGAGAGAATCCTCAAAGCACCAAGCCTCTTTGTACGAGCCTCAGGTCGTCAGAACTGGAAACCATTGGAAGTGCAGATGATTTTTCTCGTGTAGTGGCTCCGGAAGTGCCTGGAATTGTACTCCTCAAAAGTAAAACAGCTTGCCTCGCCCAATACTTTGACACAGTGAAAAAAAAGGATATTTTTTTTGTCTTGTGAAAAATATTTAATCCTGCCACTTGTGGATCAAAGCTCAAAATAGAGACGGGTTTTCAAGGTTGTGATAAAACATAAAAAAGCAGATCCTCAAGAGTAATGTTAACCTCTCTTAAAATCACTTTTTGTTTTATCACCATAACCGTTACTGTAAGCTTATAATACGGAAAATGCTATGTACTGTTGTGTATTCCCCCCGTTTATCTGGGCCGGTTTGCTAGAACAGCGTCTCAGCTGAGACGCTGGTTCTAGCAAGCCGGCCCTGTTGTCATTGTTATTGTCTCAAATAAAAAAAAGTTTCATGCAAGCTTTGCTGGTTTACGTGAAAACGCTGCCACATGAAAGAAGCGAAATTTCCCACTCGACCCGCTAGGTTTCTGAAAATAGTTTATGTTGCCCTTTCCTTGCCTGACATAAAGGTTTGTGAAACTTAATTTTTACGCTTGTTAAATAAACAAAGACGTTTCAATGAGTTTATTTAAAGAAAGGTTGTGAATATTACGATTTTATAAGTGAACTGGACATGCGCATGAACTTTTGTTGAATTATAGCATACCGGTCATGCCTCATTTTGTACTAAATGATACATGATACACACATGATACATACTAATCGTAAGTACTACAGTAACGTTACAAGCATATAAAGATTAATTACGTATAAAAAATTTGCAACGGCCCGTATCTTTTCATTTTTTACTGGATGTAGAATATATCTTCTTTTAAGTGCACTGCTGAATATCATGAAATCATATATGTCAAAGAAAATGCATTGCATATATAAGAACACATAGAAAGCTTTACATATAAAAATTGGAAAAAAATAGAAAATATATTGTTTTATAAATGACGTTGAATTTTGTATTTTTAGCATTTCTTCTCAAGTTTACAATGTTGTTTCTATGATATACGCTACACCTTAATTAACAATATTATAATTTTTAAATTGGCTTAGAGATAAGCTTTTATTTGGTATGTTTCTTCCGCCTTAAAGAAATGTACATCAAAAGCTAGCTCGATTCAAACTTGGCCTATTATTTTAAAAGCTGCAAGATTCAATGATTTTTATTTTATAAAATGAAATACAAAACACACTTCTAGAGAAATTTAACCCTTATGTACGAAGTCTTAAAGCAGTAAAAAAGTCATAATTGTTGTAGAAAAAATAATCAAACAGTGCCGAGACTCCAAATTGTGTCGCTCGTGAAAACAACAAAAATGGCAAGACATACCTTCTGCCCTTTCGAAGCCCAAAACTCTCGAACAAAATCTCTTCCCTAGTTCTAATGTGCAGTTTTGTTCTAGTCACACATTTTCTACCCGCATATATTTTTTCCAGAAGTTTATGAGGACCCATCATTTTTCCATGCACGATTTGAGATCAAAGGCACCTATAGTTTATTTATTTTGTTTTCAGAAAACTGGCAAGCCCAATAGTAAGGTATATTTAATTCAAATGACTGAAATGCCGTCACGTGTTCAGAAAGCAAAATGGGTATAAATGGAGGCGTTTTCTGCTTTTAGAAACAACTAGGTCAAAATGCATCAATACTGATATGTCTATTCCCGAGAAAGAAACAAAAAAGAGTTGAAATGCGATATTAGACGCTGTGAGTAAATTATAAAGGTAACTTCGCGAACTATTTCTTAGAAGCCGGTAACGGCAATCAATATTATTGCTTCCGTGCCTTTGTATTCTTGCCCATCGGCTGGCCAGCACCAAGACAAATGATGCGTCATCCTAGCCGTGTTCTTCGTATTTATTCTGGGGGTTTGTGCATACAGCTGTAGTCATCGACAAGATGAAAACTGTAGGGGGAGGAGCTTCTGTTGTCACGCCTCCTCTGCGAGCTCCCGAGCTCGTGCGCATGCGCGCCGCCAAAGCACTGCGGAAGGCAACGAGCGCGTGCCGGAGGCAGGGCGTTCAAAAGAGACACCACCCTGCCGTTCTTACATTGGCAGTGGCTGTACACACTGGCTGTATCAAAAGTTTTCGGACTCTTTCTGCAGTACAAATGACCCTTTCGCCTGCTCGGCCGCTTCCGATTTATGGCTGACTCGGATTAGGCAAACTATGCACAATCCTTCAAACAACGAAGACCTGTACGCACATCACAGATACACTACTCGAGTTACTCTAATTAGAAAAAAAAATATGTATCCGGTATTTTAGTATTTTTAAAATACATTCGTACGAGAGATTCCGTCTTGAATACGTTTATCCGTATCTTGCACTTATTATATCGAATACACTTTCTTGTCATTTTTTAGGAAATGAAATTCACACGACACTGCACCGTCTGCAAGCTCGTGGCGGATGCACTAATAGTAGCATCATCCACACTCGGACAGCCTTCTTAGAACATTTGTAATTGTATATAATGTAAACAACCTGCCGCTGTGTGCGCGGCTTGTTTAAAAACGGGCGGAAATAAGAAAAAGGCACCGAGAGAAAATTCACTAGTTCTGCACTTTTTGCTTTTACTCAATCCCGCTACCGACAATGTTCGCTTCCAGGCCAACGGTGACGAGTGACAACCCAGAACTCGCACACGTCCCCAACCGCGCCGGGCACACGCGGTGTTTATGTGTCACATTGCATCCGAATTTGACGGCACGTTATCACATGACGTCACTCCGTTACGGAACATGACACCCGAACTTGACATCGAGTACACGTGACGTCCCGAGCTCACATGACCCGTGAGTCGGTCAAGCGTGTTCCTTTTCTCGCGAAGCCTAGCCCTATAGACGCTTTACAGCAGCTGTGCATGGGCGCCGCCATAACCGCCCTTCAGTTTTTGTTTCCTCTTATTCCGTTCGCTGCACTTCATTCTTACCACAGCAGGGCAGGTTATTGCCACTTTGAGGCTACTACGTCCTTCTCCCCAGCATAGGCCTGTGTGGAGGCTCGGAAACGTCCGTTTCAGTGGCTTGGCATCTCGGTAATGACAAGAGAAGGTCGGCTATGGCGACTCAATCTGGCGCTGTGTAAAGCGTTTATAACATATTCTGCGTTAAAAGAAAACAATAACGCAGCACTGCCTGGGTTCATGATGAGAGACGTAACAACACAGCAGGCGGTAAGAGCAAAATGCGCTCACAAAGTACCCAGGCAAAACACAAAGTCGTCAAGCTGTGCTTGTTACACGAGTAAAGGAAAACAAACAGGACTATGGGGGAGGTTTATCACCGCGCTGCCGCTGGATTACACGGGCATGAAATACCGTTCCTGGCACGCGCTTGAGAGCATGATTCCAAGCCACTGCCGGAGATCCCCGGTAGCAACACCGCTTCAGACGGTAGCGCGGTGATAAAACTTTCTATTGTCGTCCAAAATATACCTAATTTAATGAGCTTCTGGGGTTTAACTAGGACTCAGGGCATGATGAAAAATGGGGAGGAAGGCATTTGCAATCCCGAAAGCGGAAGCCGCACCTCGCTTCGTCTTCTTGGGAGCAGATTAATTAAAGTGTAACAACTAGAAAAAAGAATACTAAAGCGTTTCAGTTGTTTTGAGTAAAATGTGTGGGCGCATTTTTTTTATGAATTAATGTTTTGACTGTATATACGCGTGTAGTGGTTATCTCCTTTTTATACACCCTCGTAGCCTGTGTTTTCACTCGGCTATGGAAATGTTTCTATATCCTTAACCATAATGTTTACCACGGTGTGTGATTTACAGCGAAGAGACGATGAAGTGTACACTTCATTCACTTTCATCCTTAAAGCATTAGCGTGATGATTAGCTTATCGAGCATCTTCAAAAGTAATCGAAATGCATTGCAAAGTATTTGTACTGGACTCAAGATACTTTCCTACTAAAGTAGTTCGAATATTATTCCAAACACCTCATGACGTAGGTATTTAAGATATTGCTCTAAATACAATTGGCTAGTATATTGTACGACGTTGCGTCAGATACCCCGAGTGAGTAACGATAATAGACCCTTTCCGAAATTCAGTCTGGCCACATTGATCACTATCATCATCTGTGGAACGGCAGCTGTGTCCTACCAATGGCGGCCTTCTAGTCACTGATAAAGGAAGACGTTGAAGATGCTCCTAAGCGGATAATGCGCGGCCTGTACATTTTGGGGTTAGTACGATGCGACGTAGGAATGGAACATAAGATCTATGTAAGCGTTCATTTCTAACCCAGATTCAGTAAATCTGTGGGCGACACACAATCTGTCTTAAATCTCTTTGGTGCATGGAATTGTACCGAGGCGTCTGTGTAGGTTGGAGCTTTGTTCTCACTGATGGTTCTTCGTCACCATCAAACTGAAAGCGATCGAGAAAGATGTACACATTGAACAATTCCTCGCCTGCCGTTGGCTTCCGAAAGTGGCGGTGCCTGATAAAATACAAGTTCATTGCCGCCATTGGTATGGCAAAACCTAAACTGCTATACGAGCCACCAGATGGCACTGAATTTCGGAAAGGAATGTCCCCAAAACACAAGGGCATGCTTATGCACCAAAGAAACAGCGAATAAAGATATCTCGGGATGCCAAAAAGCTAAAAAGCAGCTTTCGTCATGTGGGCGAACAACCTTGATCTTTTAGTTTGTTTGCCTGGAGAATAAAATTGCAAGGATCGTTTGCTGACAGGTGGATTAACAATAGATATGCATTGAATGGTTACACAAAACGTTTCGCTATAATATTTTACTTCAGTAACCAAGTTGTAAAAAGTAATATAAACGTGAGTAATAAACTATAAGCATACTGTGAACGACTTATTTTCCGCGGGCTCAATATTTCGCGACTTAGGTCAAAGCTGAATTTTTGTAATAATTCGCTGGTTCTAATTTTCTTGACGCGGTTGGATCTCAATATAGATTCCAATGTGTTTACATTTTACCGGAATTGTTCGCGGGACCTATTTTTCAGGAATTAAAATTAGGTCCTCGCGAAAATTAAGTCGTTTACAGCATGTAAAATGGTATAACAACTCATGCATACCCTATATAATGCGTGTAAGTTCCGGTATGTTTATTAGACAAGTCATATATAAATGGGGTAGACGTGTACTTTTCGGTCGAGTTGCTCATTTACTCTTTAGAAAATTGGATCTAGAGTACAAGATCAATTAAGGGACGATCGAATTCACAGGAACTACGAGTGGTCAAACACAGAGGGTCATTGATTACCGATATCCTTACTTCAAACAAGTAATACAGAACCGAAACGCACTGATAGCGAATGATCAATGGGAGCTAACGAGCGAGCAATGAGCGTCCCAGAAGTTCTCTGCCAAATGAGAACATTTATGTACCGCTCCCTCACTTGGTGTGCGTTTCATGTTTTGGGGTGCGTATAACGTACCTCGTTTGCGAGTCTTGGGAAGCAGATAGCACATTTTATTGGTCTTTGGAATGACCTCCGAAATTCTTGCATTGGCAATCTTGGAGACCATATTTAGGGTCCGAAACCGCCTGTTGAGAAACGCGAATGGTGACCCTCTCAGCCACAATAAACTGGCACATGGCATAAGCCGTGGCGAGCGCAAAAATAAGCGAGGCTTACGCAGCAAGTCATGTGACATCATACGCGAGTCTTGCGCATCAAGCACGAGAATAAACAATACCCTTTATGACAAGCCTAGATATAGTAGGGTTTTTGTGTTTTTTATAACTGTTTTTAACTGACATTCCAACTCCCAGAAGCTAAGTTTTTGCCCGTACTTTGATGGGTCGACTTGCTTTCGCCATCGTAGAATAGACTAAATTCAACAAATCTCTGCACGCAACACACTGCGCGCGTTGCATGTTTGGGACCTCTTTGGCCATAGAAAGAAGTGGCAGGGTTTCCATTTCGATAGCCCCGTTGACGAACTAATGCACCTCACAACTGCATGAAAATAAGGTCGGCACTCACTTGCATTGCAGCCGTTCATCTTCGTAAGAGCCCCCTTGAAATGCGAACCGCCAGCGGCAATATGGACCCGCCTAGACCTGCCGCGTCCCATTCCTTTCTGGCGGCCTGGCTAGCACTCCAGAACGTAATATGACCTTGCGGGATCAATGGATCATTTAAGAAGCATCTAGGACATTGAGACGATGAAACAGAATGATCTGCCCAGTACAATTCTTCTTTCTTTGATTACCTTCGCATTAACTCTGGTAAGTCGAGAGCCCCAAACAACGTGCCCCAGCATTCGATGCGTATCGGTATGCAACACCATAAATCTAAGGAAAGTCACACATTCAAAAATGCATGCACCGTTTTTTGGTCGTGAAGGGATGTAACGGATTGAGGTTGGCAAGTCGAAACCGACACCGTGGACAAAAGGTACCCAAGATGCTTTTCGCGGCACCACGTCACTGGGATCGCTTCGATTTTGCAAGTTTCGCTTCTCTGTATGCTGCCTCCCATTGCTGTGTAAATGGAGCTTCGGGCGCTCTAGTCGTGCAGTTCGGTTATATGACGCCTGAATGGCTGGGGGAGCATTCCCTAATACTTTGCAGGATTAACAAGCAGAAAAAGAAACCCCTAAAAAAGGTTAAAAGAGACCCGTGGGAAAAAAGAAAAGTTTGAACTGAATCGTCGATTAATGTGATTTAATTAGTTATGGGCCTGCTGTATATCAGCCTTTCTGCGCCACCATATTTCGCGTGCCGGAGACAGATCACGATACTTTTTTGCATGCTCGCCTGGGGCGGTTTCTAAATGGGCGCAGTCTATACCTTGAAAGTACTTGCAATATTAGCGATAGAGGCATATTGGACCTATTAAACGACAGTCTTCAGTGATATCATGATCTTAACAAGCCGCCCGGGAGAGTGCCGACGTTGGCATCGTTATAAGAACGTATCCTCGAAACGGGTTTTTGATGGTTTAAGGCACATGACACGAAACTTAAAGAACGAAAATAAGCGATACACTCAACCCTGTTGTGCGACGTCAACTATTTTTAAAATTTACAATTTCTGGAACTATATATATATTCAAGCTAATAAGAATAAGTGCTCGAATAAAAAAAATACAACCGAAAGAAACAATTCCGAGCGAGTGATTTTGTTCCAATTTCGTCGTATGCTTTTTTTAATAATATCTCCCCAGCTTTTATACTTTTAATCAAGCTGTTCACGTCGGTTATTACAGCGCTAGCCTAGCAGCAGATTCGTAAATGTTTCATTACGGCGAAACCCCCCGTATTCAGGCAAATTCGAGACATTACGTACTATTTTTTTGTACATTTGGAATAAAATCAGACGCAGATTTGTTTTTCGTGCTTATAACAGCGGTTTGGCAGAAATTAATCACGGCAGGTATAAAACACAACCAGGTTGATGGTGGTTTTAAGATATGTTCTTTAGTTTAAAATTCTCCCGTCTATTTCGCCTCAGATAATGAGGCACTGCGAGCGCTGTCGCAACCTCTGCAATAGACCTGTTGCTGTCTTACCCGAGCATCAAGGAGAATGCAGGGATTGGTGTTCCACGCGCCGCACGTGCTGGCCTCAGCAGTATACTTCGTTTCAGCTTGGGTCCAGACGCAGCCGATGCTACGAGCGCGAGCGTGTGGCCCTGAACAGTGCTTGCATTGCACGAGCGCGCGTGCTTGGCAGGGACGCTGAAAGCCCGAGCTCGCGCTTGTAGCATCGCCTGCGTCTGGACCCAAGCTGAAACGAAGTATATACTTCGTTTCAGCTTGGGTCCAGACGTAGCCGATGCTACAAGCGCGAGCTCCGGGCTTCCAGCGTCCCTGCCAAGCACGCGCGCTCGTGCAGTACATGCACTGTTCAGGGCCACACGCTCGTGCTCGTAGCATTGGCTGCGTCTGGACCCAAGCTGAAACGAAGTATAGCAACTTTTCCAAAGCAAAAACTTAAAACAAATGGCATCTTGCACGCGCGTTCGTCAATGCTTTCTTTTGGTTATTTACTTCGAATCTTTTATACAGGAAAGGCGTGCGCGTGTGGCGCGTGGAACACCAATCCCTGCATTCTCCTTGATGCTTGGGTAAGACAGCAAATGGTCTATTGAGCGCGACGTCTAATCTTCGCGCCCCGGCCGTCAGTGCTGCTTTTCTTCCGCGAGGATTTCGCGAAGGAATCTCTCGCCGCTTAGTTGTAGGGCGTTTTCTTTTCGCTAAAAAAAAAAAACATTTTTGAAGTCGCGCTTTTTCGCGTAGCCATCGCCAACGGCGTCACATGTCGGAGTGCGCGATAGAAAAGAACGGCTCAACCGTAAAAGGGACGCTGATGGGCGCTCGAGCGGCTCGTTAAAGCAAAGGCAAGCCTAAGCGGACACACAAGGACAAAGAGGGGCGAGAAAGGGTTGGGGCCAGCCGCTTCTAATGATGACGCGAAAAAGGGAGCGATCGCAAAGCGGCGCCTGTTTGCGAGCCTACGCAAACCGCTCTGCTCCCTCTCCTTTGATTCCTCTTCTCCCCCATTGGCGGGTCTTGAGAACCTACATAACAAGACCGGAGGACTGTCTTCAAAACAGGCAAACGCCGGGCACGGATAGCCCACAAATGGCGTCGGCGTTCCGCTGAACCTTACGTCCACACTGACTAAAGAAGAGACATAACCGAACGCTGTGACAGCACTAGCTCGTGGCCAATCAATGTCCCACGTTTTGCCTTTTCAGGTGACGCTAAAAATTTCTCACCGCGGTTTTCGGGATAGTCGAGCAACCAAAATGAATTAAAACTCTCCCTACATTCCTCCTTTTCATTTGAGAGAGGGGGAAACCCTCCTCCTTTCTGCTGAGAGCAGTTGCAGGGACCAGGGACCCGCTCCTTTGTAGAGAGGAGGATAGAAGAGAGCGAGAGGGAAGGGAAAGAGGAAAACAAGGAACCGATTTTCTGCCCGGCAGAAGCCGGTTCTACGGGTCGAACCTTTACCAAGGCAGACGCGGGACATGGATTGAACACGAGCCCAGCGTTACTGTTGGGGGCTCAGACTCGCTTCCTCCTTGTTTAAATATGAGGTTCATCCGAACGCTTCCGTAGCACTCGTTTTTAACTCGTGCCCCGCGTTTGCCTATTAAGGTGACGTTGAACGGTCAGCACTATACGACCTCGTTCTCCAGGAGGTGCTGGTCCATGCGACAGACTCGTCAACCAAGCCTCGCGTGCGCCATTCTTGTTCACCGAAGGGAACGAACCTGTCAGAAACTAAACTGCCAACGAAAGTGGCGAGGTGCGGCGTTATCGAAACACTTTTCTACTACGCTGCGACGCGACTGCAAACAAAAATAACACGCAAAAAAAAAGAACGAAAGCGCAAACCCAAGTCGAGCTTTCAAAACGGAGCTCAAGCAATAAGAGGAAACGCGGGAGACAAGGGAAAGAAAGCAATGGCGAAGCAAGAGCTCCCGACCGACCAGAAATTCTGGCGGGACACTAGCGCCAGCTGACGGCCCCTGGCGATCGATGGTGGCTGACGCCAGCCCCCGCTGCTGCCTTCCTTCCGTTCATTCAAGCCTCGCTTCGTGAATGAAACTTTGATCGCTCCTACGCTCCGGGAATCACGCGGGGACCCCTCTCCTTCGCCCCGATACGCTCTCCTTCTCCGCCGCCTCTGGTGGAGCGTGTCAACACGGCAGCTCCGTGGAGCCCCACCGCTGCACTGCCGTTGTACATCTTTTTTTTCCCCTTTTTTTGAGCGAGACGGAGGTCCTGACATTTTACCTTATTGCTGCATCGTAATGTCCCTCGGTGGAGGTGTTCCCCTCTTAAACACACGCACCAACGCCTTCTAGATTGACGACCGTTTATTGGGGAGGACTTTGGGGAAACGTTCTCCTCCGGAGACCAGCGAGGGAAGAGTGTAGTAATTAAAAAGTTGAGACGTGTTCGTTGATCGGGGACCGTTGCACGGCAGAAAGGTCAAAGGTGAGGTTGTAAACTTTTTTGCAGGAAGTGATGTTTATCGTTTACGGTAATTTCAGAACGCTATATCCGTTATTGCTTGTTGTTGTACACTTGTCGCAGTGTTTGTAGCCCTTGGGTCGCGGTACTGCGGCATTTCGACTTGTTGAGACATGCGCGTTGGCAGCTGTGCCAGCGACGATTCATTGCGAAAGTCTTGCGTTTTCCAACACCTAGAAACCAACACACACACACACCCAATGAAATTGTCGGTCATGTCGTTTGGTGCTAACCAATCGTCGATCTAAAAGAACAGTGGCGCGTTTCCTCCCGATTCCTGATTGCTTGCCGTATAACCGCCGTACAAAAACATACCGGGAAAGCAGATTTCACGAGTACAATGTATGGATGATTTTGTCTTTGCATTCTTCTCTAGTCGGTGGCAGAATTAGAACGGCAGAGGGGGGGTATTTCGGTGGTCCCGCCTGCAGCAAGAGCTTCCACCTTCGATAACGCCTCGGCGTCCTGTGAGCTTCAAGCGTGCAGCTGTCGCCAAAGCACGACGAAGGAAACGAACGCGTGCTGGATGTCGGGCATCCGAAAAAGACACCCTTCTCTTCTCACCCTGTCAGTTGCTTTACGCAACTTTCATGACATATAAGGGGCCGTTCTAGTTCTTATAAAAATGGTTGTCATCTGGACGATCGTCAAAGAACATCGGTACGAAGTTCGATCTGCGACCCGTAAGTAATTTTAATATTGTAAAATACGAGCGATAGGAGAGGCTTTCATCATGCTTCCACGTCAGGGAGGCGTAAGCGAGCTCCTTTTATTCCGAAGCTCATTACACAGGAGCTGGGGAGCGCGATTCCCCCACCGCGGTACTACCATCGCTGAAAGTTGCGAGTAGCCAATGTCCAGCATAAGCAAATTTCACGGCCTCATGCCTTTTTATTGGAGCTATTCAACTATGAGAGACAAACTTAAAAAGATAGCCGTATTTTTATGGGAGGCAGAGCGTGAGTACAGCGCCTAAAATGGCGAATTCTGCAGATCGATTTGAAGCAATCTCGGAGCTCTTTCTTGTTGGTATCCCTATAGAAAAAAAAAGAAAGCGAACATAAATTGAGCCCCGACCAGGGAGCCCCTAGCGGCAAACAGATAATTTTCATCGGTAGGTCCTTTGTAGTCGCTGCAGTCAGATTACGTTCGCTCAACTTTTGAGCGACCGAAAATCATTGCGGAATTTCTAAGAATCTTAAATCCCGGCGTAATATTGACGGGCAGACTAATCCCGCGCAATCCGTCACAATTGCTTCCCGACAAGTAGGCGGCGACAACCGCTAGGTGGCAGCGAACAATCAAAAAGCCTGTATTACAGAGAATTGCCAACTGTTCGATCTGGGTCATGTGGTTCATGCTCTCTGCAATCTAGGCTCTCGCTTCTTTTGCAGAGGTTGTGGTGACGTCAAAACGATTCCGAGTTCTGATTGGCTCTGATTCAAGGATAGTCGGTAGACCTCAAGGGAGATTGCTTTGAGCTTTACCCACTGTCCTTCGATTAGAGCCAATCAGAACTCGTCGTCATTCTGACGTCACCGCGACCCCTGCAAAAGAAGCAGACGACTTTCTCTCCGCATAGGGAACAGAGGAGACGCCGCCGGCGTCCTCCTTTCCTATGCGTCTGTATGCGCGCGCTAGAGACGATTGCAAGTGTTGCGACTGGCCGCCGCCATGTCTCTGGTCGTGCGAACGAGTCCGTGCAAATGCAAGTTTGCCAAAGCTACGCTCACGCGTACGCTTCACGTGCCTGCACACAAGCGACACCAGTCGCGGCGTCTTTAGGGTAGCCCCGCGGCACATTTCCGGTTCACGTATATTTCGGAATTTTTTCCTCGTAATGATTTTCTCGCAAGATTGATTTAAGTCTGACAGTGCTATAAGGGGCCGTTTCCAAAAGATTGCGTGTATATTTGATTTCGCGAGTACTGCGAAACCCGCCGTCTCGTTCAGGACCGGAAATGGTAGAGGGCTATTTCCACACTGGCGCCACCACGTTTCAACGCACGCGAGAAAGAGCGAATACCGTTTAATGCCCTCAATCCGTCCACCTGAATCGCTTCTGGATCGCTCTAATCTACCTACTAAATTCCCCATCAGAAATAGCTTTCCTTGTACACAGTGCCATGAAGACAAGGCATTACGCCGAACTGCGTGCGCACTCGCACGTTTCATGGCCACAGGACTTGGCCTTTTTGGTGGCGCGGCAAGCTTTTCAGATTATCTGAACGCTTCGTTGTTCCTAGGGCTGTCTGACTGCTTTATTTTCCTATCGATGCTTTTAGCGGTTAGTGGAAACCCACGCCTGCTAATTATCTTGTGGTCGGACATTCTAGTGGGTTACAATGATGTCTCCTTAATATTGCCGCATGCATGTCCAAAAATTAACGCTTCTCCGTACTTCTAGAAGATTGGAGTTTACTCTTTCCTTAAGTCTAAAATATAAGGAGGTCAACGTGAACGAACATTCTAGGTCGAATATTCCAGATATCGAATGTAGCAGATAAGGAGTCGAACGTAATCTCGCCGAATCACGCTCTCCCGACGACGAGGCACTCTCTCTCTCGCAGTCCCGCTCCAGCTCCAGCTGTCACGCCGACGCGGCGACGTTGGCTGCTGCTGTTTCCGACGCTCACTCTCTTTTTGTTAGGGCACAATTTCGCCCATGAAACCTTTATTTTCACTTTTCACTCGTCGAGTATTTTCCGTTCGTGACAATATAGACACCTCCGTAGTACCCCCTTCCCCCTTCAAGAAAAGTGTTCATAATGCGAAAGGCTTATCGAGAGGAGACAAAAATGCGCGTATTTACCCAGTTCGTATATCCGGGAATGTTGTGTATATACGGGGGGATTCATATTAACGGAGTTTCTATTAAGGAGGCCGTATAATTAACGAAGTTCGTATAAAAGGAACATACCCAATAAATTAGATGCATTGACGCGACATCATCTACCTGCCTTTGGTCCTGCTGCTGAACACGTGCCTTTTGCAGCATCCAATTAACGATACATAATTTGTTTTTTCACGCGAAGAAGTGGCAATAAATAGCAGCATCATGTGATGACGTCACATGCAAGCCATGTCTAGAGGTCTCAATACAACTATAGTTTGTGACTCCTGTTTCCACTTAAGTAAAGAGAACGCTGAAGAGGAGGTCGCCTCCCTCCAGCGTCCGCTTAGCCAAAGTCAAAAGAAGTAGGAAGAGTTTTCCCTGAACCCCTATCCTGTCACCAACTACAGGTGTGGAGCTCCTACACAGAAGGCTACGATACCGGCCAGCGGCCTTCCTCACATCCTTCCTTTAGACCGCAGCTCTTAGGCGTCCGTTTCCGGCTTCGAGCGGCGTCGGCGCAACCGCGCATTGCATTATGGGAAACGTCCCCTAAAGGAACGCGCGGGTCTCATGCGTGACCCGCGCGTTGCATCATGGGACGTTTCCCATAATGACGTCACACATGGCGTCACGATGGCCACGAGTGACGTCATGTAGGGAAAAGTCCCATAACGCAACGTACAGGTCACGAGTGACGTCACGTGCCGCGTCACGAGGGTCCCCAGTGGCGTCACGAGGGTTACCAGTGACGTCACTCATGACCCGCGCGTTGCATAATGGGACGTTTCCCACAATGACGTCACACGTGGCATCACCCGTGACGTCACGAGGGTCACAAGTGACGTCACGACGGTCATGAGGGGTACGAGTGACGTCACGAGTGACGTCACGAAGGTCACTCGGGTGGGTCACGACCTTCCCTGTGAAGGTCGTGTACTTCGTCGTGACCTTCACAAGTGACGTCATGGGGGCCACGAGTTACGTTACGAGGAGGGAGCGAGGGAGGGGGAGGAGAATGAGAAGAGGAGGAGAAGGAGGAGGAGGGAAAAGGGGAAGAGCTAGGAGGAGGGGGAAGCAGAGGAGGGAGGAGGGGAGAGTAAGGGAGAGGGTACTGAGGAGGAGGAGGAGGATGGGGTATACCCTCCTCTCCGTGCCCTCCCTTCCACTTCCTCAAGAGCTGCACTCTAATATGGCATTACAGGAAGTTGTAAACGTCTTTCTTTTTTTTTCTTTTTTGCTTTGCATATAAGAGTTGAAAGAGATTCTCGTATTATTTTTTATTTGTTGTTCGATGTTAGTTTCACCTCCCGCAACCGCAGCCTAGAGGCACGGAGTGTCCGCAGCGTCTACGGGAGGGTGTCGGTTCGAAGCACACCGTCAGACACCCGCCGGCTAAACGCCCCTTGACTTTGGTGCTCTGGTTCCCACCCTTGAAATAACCTTTGGGAGAGACTCCTCAAACCGCACTAAACCGATCTGCGAACACTTAACCGCAGCCGCCTCTGTGGCGTTGTTGAACTCGTGCACAGCTCTCGTTCTTGGGAAACCGGGTGAAAAACTGAATGCAAAGGCCCTCAGAAGTGAGAAGCGCAAAACACTTGACAACTCTTACACAACAAAAAGCGCTATTTTTTTGTTTATCTCAGCAGTGTTGTTAAAAAGCTAACTAAGCCCGAATCTGACCTGACACAGTTCCCAAAGGACACCGCCAAGGCTAGAATGCAAGCACGTAAAGGACAGCGCTTTATGTTCACTTGATAAGGCCGTTCATTAATGTACCAATTTGATGAGTTATCCTTGTCAATTTAAAGGCCTGTTCACACATACAGCAGAGCGCTAAGTTAGTGCTACGTGTGCGCTCCAAGGAGCGCTCATGTGGCGCTTCCTGGCGCGTGACTTAGTTCTAATATAGCGCGCGATTAGCGCTTATGTAGAGCTTTGTATGCGCTTCAGTAGCGCTTTGTTAGCACTTCAGTAGCGCCTTGTTAGCGCTTCTTGTACCGCCGTTACTGCTGCGGATTAGCGCGTGCACTGCGGTTCCGGTTCCTGTGGTTGGGTGCATCAGCAGCACTATGGCGGACATGTGGGACGCTGAAATAGAAACGCGACAAATGCTCTTACATACGCAATTAGAACATATGTGTTTAGACGGCTTGACGCCCAGAAGAGCCTTCTGGGTGCGCGAAATCTTTCGCCACCGAGATACCGACGGGTACCCGGCGAACCTTGTTCCTAGGCTGAGGGACCGATCGTCTTTCAAACCAGGGTCACGCATGTCGAATAGCAAGCGATGAGGTTGTACCCAATCAATTAGTCGCTCAAAGTCCATGACTCTGGATCGCCTGCCCGACCCTTTGCTTGGAGAGCGGCTCTTTTACTTCCTCTTCTTTCAGTTCCAAAGAAAAAACAACAACAAAGGAATCGCCGTGCACGCGCTGTTCCGCAGCAAGCGCTCTGTTAGCGCTTCTGTAGCGCTAACAGAGCGCTAACAAAGCGCTTTTGAATCGCTAACAGAGCGCTTCTGAAGCGCTAACAGAGCGCTACTGAAGCGCTAACCGAGCGCTACTTCTCGCGCTAGGAAGGGCCACGTATGAGCGCTCCTTCGAGCGCTCACGTAGCGCTAACTTAGCGCTCCGCTGTATGTGTGAACCAGCCTTTAGCCTAACAAATCCGAGCATGACAAGCCCCGAGCATCTTAGCATTGCTCCTTATCCAATGAGAGTGCGGCATTCATCGAAGAGAACTCCGACATGCGCCGTAAGCCACAAGCCACGCCCTGTTTTTCTTATGCAGTCATCAACTAGAAATGATTGAACAGTATCAAACACCCAGCACTAAAGGTGATAATGAGGAAGAAAAAGAAACGGGACAAGCCCTATATTTTCCTGACATAGTCCTTCCCCTTCATTGACCCCAATGCGATACCGACTGGAAGACTACTGGCGATTTTCACACCGTGTTTTCGAACCTACTTTCGCGGCTTCGTCTTCAGACCGCCAGGCGCTGTGAATATCGGATTCGCTCGAGAAGGCTGGCGAGCTAACCTGTCACCAGAGCTTTCTGTTCTAGCCGCTAGGTACCCTCGGTTTCGCTGGAGTCATCAATAGACCTAGCGCGCTTCCGATTCACTACTTGAGTCAACCGTAACGTAACGGCAGCATTTTTTTTAATTATGTGTAATTCTATTTGAAACAAGACACATGATTTTAGATAAGACTATCAAAGTAGTTCCTGAGGCACCGGGTAGCAGTTGGTGGTACAGCGATATGTTACCGATATCCAATTGGCTCCTGAGCCATGAAAAGAACGGTTTTTGGAGGTTATGGAAACCGGGAAAAGACAGGCTAAAGGAACCTACGTATTCGAATGCTACGTTAAAGGCCGGTTCCCACATGCACCGGAGCGCTGATACAGCGCTGTTCACGTGTCGTTAACTACTGCCATGAGCGACAGTTTTGACGGTGCGATGAAAATATGGTGATAATATAATGCCCGGAAAATGGGAAAAGATGAGACAAAAGATAAACACAAATCTCAAAACACTGAGAAAATCTGCGTGGTCCTGATATCGAACCATAGGCATCTCTCTTTTCAATGGAGCGTTCTGCCGACTCTGCTAACAAGAGTTAGACTTCAGTGGAGCAAACGGATTTTAACAGCTGCCGCCACTCTAACACCAACAAGGGGGAACGGCCTGCATCTTGAGGTTATGATGATAATGCAAAAAGGCAAAGGTGCAAGCGAGCTGGACAAATATTAGCGATAATAATTCCTGGAGAAGGGGGCAAGGGGGACGAAGGACAAGCACAAATCTTCAAACACAGCTAAGTGGCTGGTGCGCGATTGAACGCTACCGTCAGCGAGCAAGGCGTTACACACGCTCCAGATTACAGCCGCCATTGCTGACCTCCTCTCGTTTTACCAAGATACCGAGCCACTGAAACTGGCGTTGAAGAGAGTACACAAAGGCCAATGCTTTCTAGAAGGACACAGTAGAATCCAATATGACAATAACTTGGCCTGCTATGATAATTGTGAGGTAAAGTGAACCGAAAAAGTGGAAATATAAACTGAAGGTCGGTCATGGCGGCGCTCATGCACAGCTCCTGCAAAGTGCCTATAGTGATGCGTTGTATGTGTGAACGGGCCTTCGGTGTATTTTATACACACCGGTATTAGGGCATTTGGTACTGTTTATGCATCGTTTTGTAGTTCCATTTGTATGCTGGCCGAGCGGAGTTCAGCCCTTTCCGACTGACCCGTCTCTCTTTCCCCAATCTAACCCACGCGTTTCCCCTTTTTGTCCCTTCTTCTCGTTGTTTACTCGAGAAGCTGGCCAGGAAAGAACTGCAGCAGTTGCAGGTTTCGAACCGCCGCGTAGATACGGACGAAAGAAAGTGGCAGGTCGACGCCGGGTATACCGCGCTCGTTTTCCCCGGCTCGCGTCATACGAGACAGCCGATAGCAAAAACCTGGCGCAGCAGTAAAGATGACGGAGTGCTCGACCTCCTCCCGCGCCGCCGGTGTGAAAACGAAAACGCACAAATGGAGAGAAGCAAAAAAAACGTCGGGGGTAGGGAGTGGATGGAGACGGGGGCGGCCATTTGACTTGTTACTATCCAGAGCGGCCACCGCCGAGTGGCGGCCCGGCTGACGAAAGCTTCGGCTTCGGATGAAGGCACCTGCTCGAAATGGATAACGCGGTTTTCCCGCCGCTCTGCTTCTGTCTGAGTGGTTCTCGATGGGAGACTTGCCTTCCTTCCCCAAGCTTCGCGGCAGCCTCGAGTTTCAGGTCGGAACCCGGCGTGGGCAGCACTGCTTTAAAGAACCTATACGAAAGAATACATATACGAGAAACTAAAAGCGGAGGGATATAGCGTTTCTAAGCAGCGCCTGAATTGTGGGTTTCAGCTGACAGAAATTTATACGTCTCGCCGTTTTTTTCTTTTGTCGGGAGTATTCGCGTGTTTGCGTTGGCGTGTTCGTTTATATATATGGTATATACTATCGGTGGGTGAATGGCTGTTTTGTTCGCGGGAAACTAATGTAGGTCAGCCGTCCCTCGTCGATGTTCATCGTCGTATGGTATTACTGGTGGTTGTATTGTTAGTGTTGCAGCCGTCGCCGTCTTTTCTTCTTTTGCTCATATTCTGAATGCATCTTTCGGGTTCATTTTTAAAGCTGAGTGGCAACTCTTGTTACTTCTAGAGAAAAACGATCTACTCCGTCCGTCATCCGCTCACACCTAAAGGTTCAGGTGCTTTCTTCTTTTTTTTTTCGTTCTGTCTTACGTTTGCGTGTTGTTTGCGTGTAAAGGAAACAATGTGTACTATATTTGATCGGTTCAAAGACGAAATGTTCTTTGGAGGAACCCGACATGCGGAGTTCGAAATTGAAAGACGCTGTCGTGGTGCCACCGAAAGGAATGTGAGGAGGATTTGATTTGTCCGTCACAGATTTCTGGTGTGCATACGTGGAACTGAGATACCAGAAAGCACTTCGGTTGGTCCCTCTTCCGAATCCGGGTTGCCGCTGGTCATCTATGGGAGGCTCACACTGCAAAATGAGAACGAGAAATCTCTGATCCCTCTCATTTGTATGGGAACAAAAAAGAACTTTCAGTCTTTCCACTCTGGTGAAGAAGGAAGACTAGCGAGTTGTATTATGGTGGGAATGAAGTAATGGCCGGCGCAAGTCGGCAAGCCAGAGTGGAAAGTCTGGAAAGGTTGCCTCCATCTGTGAGCGACGGCGGCATCCAGAGATTCGGCAAGCCGGTTGTCTGGTTGCCGCCGTCGTTCATAGATGGCGGTAGCTGTCCAGAGTTTAGTGTCACCATTTGTTTTCTGACGCACATGATACTGGAGAAACTAGCCCTTAACAGCTCCGCTGTAAAAACAAGACGACGCATTAACTCGTGCCTCACTAATAGCCATACATGTACGTAACGCGTTACAAGTAACGAGTTACTTGTACCTTGTTACTATTTTCGGTAACGAGTAACGTATTTAGTTACTTTTTTAGAAAAGGAACGAGTAACGGTATTTAGTTACTTTGAAGGCCAAGTAACGAGTAACGGTATCTCGTTACTTTTGAGGAGTAACGTGTACAACACCGCTTAAATGGCCTTGTTTTTATTCTAGCCTGAGTATGCGTCTATTGTGACAAAGGCAGATGGGCAACCCGAAAAGCAACTAAACAGTATGACAGTACAGCAACGTATATCGCTAAACACGTCAGTCGAACAGTTCGACTGTCGTGTCCAGCGATAAACGTTGCTGTACTGAACTCTACAGCTGGGAATGTCCTTCACCCATCGAGCACAATCAGGTTCGTTGGTTGAACCTTCTAGAAACGGGTACGGGCCGAATGTGAACCCGGAGGTTACAAACACGGGAAGGCACATAACCTATTACCCGCTGTCCTCAATGAAGGCGCAGTTTTTGAAGATTCAACAGCTCTTCCTGAAGCACAACACTGCCGTTCCTTCGAGCGCGTCGGTAGAACGACTCTTCAGCGTCGCCGGAGATGTATTTTCAAGGAAGCGGGGAAACGTAACTGATGAAAACTTCTAGAGGCAGCTGCTGCTTAAGGTCAATGACTACTAAAAAGAAAACAATAAACTATGAAACAAAAACAGTTGTGTATTTGGTCGTCAAAGTAACGTGCAAAGTAATTCGTTACTTTTGAGGTAACTCACGCGTTCCTTTTGAGGATCGGTAACGAGTAACGTATTTAGTTACTTTTTGAGCGAGGAACCAGTAACGGTATTTAGTTACTTTTTTTGAGTAACGTGTACATGTCTGCTAATAGCAGAGTAATTGCTTCGCTCGGGAAAACAAACGTATCGGTTCAAAGAATTCAATGTACTCTCAAACGATGTTCTTAATATTGTTATTATTATTAAAGCAATTATTTTTATTTGTAGCTGCTACGCCTTTTGTTAAAGTTTCGTGTTGAAATTCAAGACAGGGTTTACTTGTCAGCAAGTTAGCTCGCTCGTGACAGCGGCTACAACAATTAAAAGTTGAAGGGTGCCCTGCCTTTCTCGAAGGGCAGTTAAATATGCGCGCCACGGGCATAAAGTTTGACCGCTCTCTAGTGCGCGTAATTGTTGTGAAGCCATTATTTCCAGACAACTGGAACTCATTAGGACGGGAATTTCAAAATGCGTATGAAGGGGTCAGGCGACGGCTTTTTATGCGCCGTGTTGTTTTCTCCGAGAAACGCGACTCGCATATTTTGTTTGTTCCTTGAGCGCTGTCTGGAAATCACGTTTTGTGATTAAGCCTTCGTCGATTGCGTAATTTGGTTCTCCGATGACTGCGGAAGGTTCGCAACCAAAAATGTTTCAGATAGCTCGCTTAATGAAGGACGATTACGCCACAATATTTTTTTTTCTTCAAACGCCTATCAGATGTCAGACAGAGAGGTTAGGCGAACTTTTCTTAAACCCAAGGTTTGAATGTCGACCTACGGTGATTTGAAGTTTCGGCGTTTTAACCTTAGGCTCCTGTTACACAGAGGAAGTCAGCAACAAGCCTATTTATTTATTTTCAAATCAATTTTATATAGGCATAGACATATATAAAAAAATTCAAAAGATTTGTATCTTTCAATTCTTCTCGTGTTGGAACTTCTAACCTCTTGAGGCTTGCCAAGTTAAAAAGTTTTCCAAACTATGAGCCACACTGAATGTTTGAAAATAATTCGTTATATCAACAACATGCCTGTATGCTCCCCATATTACTCTCCTCGGCAGTATGTGCGGCGTTCCACTTGGGAAACATTTGCGGAAAGCGGGGATAGAACCCAGACCACTTAGATTATTAAGCGAAGTGTCTTTCCAGCACACCACTACACATCGCCGTGAGTTGAGCTGCCATTTGAAGGGAAAGAGCGGCGGGTCCTCCGCTCAGCTTCCGGCAGATAGCAACTTGACACCATGTCGCACGTTTTTAAGTCAAACGTTTTCTGGCTAGGTGTTCGACCTTTCGTGAAGCCTAGATAAAAGTGAATGCTCGATGAAAGCGTGGCCGCGAGGCTTAATTGACACAGATTATCGTCGTTATCGGGGGGGGGGGGATGAGTGAGGTGCTCGACGCTCATTCGTTAAAGGGGAAGTCATGTGACCAGGCGGGTAGGCAAGGAGGAGCCCGGCTACCTGTACGCACTGAGGGAGAGGAGCTCGAGAGTACGGAAGGCTCTGGAAGATCGTCAGGTTTATCAGCCCGATGAGCGACAGTATCGCCTCACCCTAAGAACAACTATCAAGTGTACACATGGTACGCGCTAAACTATCTGATGAAGAGTGCCGTAAACGTACGCGTCTGCCGTCGGGGAACTCAGAGGAGGTCATCGCTAAACGTTTGTGATGCAAGAATGTTTCACGTATCACAGACAATTGACAAAAATTTTGTCATAAGAATGTTTTAATGCAAAATGCTTTGTCACCTAACCAATGTTTTCTTCCTAAGTGAAATATCAGGCAGCAGGCGATACCTCTGTGACATCGCTTTAGGGAAGCATACTCGAAGGAACACACCAAAAATCGGGATTAACTTTTTTCTTTCAGCCAATGGCCACTCGTTATGTGCAGATTCATCTCGTGTACATCACGGGACAAAGAAGGGTCATGCGGTTTTAACCTCTTTTTACCGTGTTAACCGCAATATGGCGCCTTTCATCTGATACCAATCTTAACTAGCCTGATTGTGTTACCTTGAAACTTTATCAAAATCGTGATTATTAAACTTTTTCTCGGATTGAACGTGCTCTTCCTGAAACTCGGGAGCATTTTATTTTATTTTTATTGGGTGGAACAAGCCCTTTCTAAAACTTATGAGCGATGTCATGATACCAGCCAAAACACCCCGAGATTACGACGTACAAAAACAATTGATCTTAAAGAATGACGATAACAGGGAGTTTTTGTGTGCCGATTGTCCCCGTCCGCTACCCTCTCAGCAAAGAAAACGTGCTACTTGGCATGCGCGCCGCTAGCCTTGTGTGTAGAGTTCTGAATCCCGTAGTAGGTTGCTCGAGGAGGTACAGCGGAGACGATCTATGAGAACTCCCCATTACCTCAGGCTCACTGACGGAGACTGCCAAGTCCGCCGAACCTCTCGAAAACGGGTCCCTTCACCGCATTGGACAAGTCAGAACATCCCAGTCTCCAGGCTTGTGCATGGTTGAAAATCAATTGTTTGCGGTACTGCCCACTCGAATACACGAAAAAGAACGAGAGAGAGAGAGAGATAAAGTACACTAACCCAAGGTGTATCCCATAGCTTTTCTAGAGAGTAGACCTCACGCAAAGGGTTCTCTCGCAAGGTCCCGCGCGCGTCTTCTGGTCCCCCACGAATCGTCTGCTCAATTTGCTCGACGTCGGAGCTCCGATGGGGCACAGACGCGATGTACATTTCAGTAGACGCTGTCGTTTAATAAGTGTATCGCGTCAGTATGACGTTGGGCAAACGGCGCAGTCATTTTGTGGGTAGTGTGGAGTGAAGTCGCCTTCGTTTTGTTGCAATCAAACATTTCCCGTGACCAAAGTGCTCGGCGCCTGACATAGCCCTACTAAGATATAAAAGCCAAGATCTATTTCGTGCTTCCCAAAGGAAACACGCCTGAGAAGACCAACTTACTCCGCGTATTTATTGCTATGAGCATGCCCGTTCTTCGATATGCTAGATATTCTGTCTCTTCCTTCTTTTTCTTTCTCACTTTTAATCCTTACCCCCCGGTTATATCACAAAATAACAAGACCAGGGTAGTGCCTTCTTTTTCCAATTTCTGATCCTTTGCTCTCCGTCTCCTTCTTCGCTGACTACATGCAGCCTGCCGTCCTGAGTTTTACCCAGCCCCGATGTTTGCAATTTACACTGAGACTGTTTTACGTGACTCACTTCTGGCCCAAACTATCGTGCGAATTCATCTTGTTAAATTTGCACAAATTCGCTCAGTAGTCCTTTTCACCATGATCGTGGCTAGGCCAATCGGTCTCCACGACAACGAAAAGGCGGACTGCTACTTAATTTGTATAAATACCGGCGGTAATACGGAGTTAAAACAAGTCGGCGCTTGACAATGGTCTATGACTAACATTTTCCCGCCAGATATGCCGGAACTTTGACTCAGAAAAACAAAAAATACGGAGTTCGCAAACGTTTGAGGTGTCGAAATGTGTTATCGATCGAGCTCATTGGGTTCCATTGTCGGTTGAGCCTACCTGCCATGCTGACTCTCATCAAAACCACAAACAACGCAAAATACCGATCGTCTGCATTCAAACCAAGAAAACATAATAAAATCACCAGTCTATAGAATGGCGTTACGCGGCTCTCCAGAAGTGAAGGGTGGCTTCGTGGTACTGCCCATTTCCGTCTGGCTTAAAGCGTGTTATAAAAGGGGTTACACTTGAGTATTCGTTTCGCCCGCTATCTTCAAGATCCAGAACCAGGACAAACGATCTCAGCCGGCCTAGATGTTCTGACCGGTCCAGTGTTTCAAGCACGGCCAGGACACCGACCATGAACGCCTCACACGCAACAAAGGGGAGGCCGGCTAAAGGTCGAGGGTAAAAACGGCGTTTCGTGCCGCTAGTCAAATAATTCACAGCATTTTGACACAAGTGTCAACGTCGTTTGCGAAACTGTTGAGGACGGCGGTCCGGTGCAATTGTACAGACCTGCGATATGTTTAACCTTTTTGTTCTGTGACATGCCACAAAATGTCGACACGACGGCCCGGCACACGATGCATGCAATGCGCCGAAGGCAGGGTTGTGTTTCACAAGCGCTGTGAGATTTATCTCAAAACGCCTCATATTTCTGTCGCCGCGTCCTAGGAAATATAAAACATCACAAACGCCTTTCAACAGACGAGTGTTACTTCACAGTAATGACAATTTGGTCGTAATAACCAGGCAGCATAGCGCAAGCATTTTCTAAATATCATTTGTGCCTTGAAAGGGGCGACATCACAAATGACAAGAAAGTATATAACTTCCATCATTCACGCAACGCCGAGACAAAAAAAAATTAACAAAACTAACTCAATTACTACCGTGGGTGTTCGTTCATCTCTTACCTAAGAATGCGTTCTATTTAATTTAAACACAGAGACAAGGAGAAATACAATACTTCTGTGTCGCCTTGTCCAATATTTTATTTCTCCTTGTCTAAGGGCTAAGATTAGGACGTTTCCAAACCATCTCGCCTACCTACTTTCGCTCCTTGCAAAACGTTCTCGCTTTTACTAAGGTGAGCGCTATACATCTTCAGTTTTCAGCGCCCAGTGTGTACGGTACGAGCTTTTCTAGGCGATCAAACGCCTAGAAGAGCCTAGAAGATCAAACGAATGATGGCCTACTTTACTTTCTGAACACTGAGCACAATTATCGATGGCTTTAGTACCAGAGTGGTGTTGCTGGGATCTAGCCTGAGGCAAGCGTCGTACATCTTATCAGACAATCATATACCCGAGGGCATTCCGAGATAGCAGGGGCGGGCACCTTGCCGGCGAGCAGTCGTATTCTCACAGCCGCGTGGAGCACGTTAAATAACTTTGCAGGTTAGCGAACGCGGACCGCACTGATTAAGTTACCCCTTCACAGAACCCACTCCCGCCGTGCAGCCGACTTTGCAGAAAGGTCGATTTCCTTCTGTATAGACTTTTTCCTCCTTGGAAATATCGAAAAGCAAATATCACTACGGCGGTGGTTGTTGGGTGCACTTGTTGCTTCTCGGCCATCGTCGACTCACTGGTGTCGCCCTTTTGTGCCCCTTTGCGGAGTAGGGCTGGTTTCGGGCTCTGCGGGATCACCTTTCTTCCTGTCGGTCTTCCTGGGCTGTTTCTTGGTGTGGCCCAGTTTTTTTCTTTTTTTTAGTTCAATTCTCAATTGGTTTTTTGGTGAATTTTCCACTTGATCCAGTTATCCAATTTATTTATATAGAATTGGCTTTAATATCGGATGTGCCTACCCACGCGGTACCAACCGAGGATCATATATGTTTTTCATTCTTTTAATTTCCTCATCTTATCAAATATATACAATTTTATAGTTTATAGAGCAAATGTCATTAACTCTTGTGGGCTTTAGAAAGTTCAAAAATTCTACAATGCTTCAATATTCCAAGTATTAAGAACTATTATTGAAAAAAGATATAATCGTTATTTTATCAATACTAACTTGTATTCAAACACCTTTTTATCTACTGAAAAAAGAGCACAGGTACTTGTACAAGAAAAATTGTCGTCGTTTCGGTTCAAAGACACAGAGGCCAAAACTCAAGGACGGACTTCACCTATAAGGAGTGAGTCCTATCTTAAGAACAAAAGCCTACTTAAATATACTGTACAATCAAAAAAATCCCGCTGGTAACGCCATAGCTAGCTCCCCGTCCTGTACCATCGTTGTCTTACCTGTTTTCCTTTCGATTGACTTTCCCTCCAAAAAATCATTATAGACACATCGATCTTTATTATTTAATTTATGGTAGTAAGTTTGTGACACTTAGCTATGGTGTTCACCAAGATCTATTTTACGACCTCTCCTTTTCAACATCTACGTTAATAAAATCAAGAAGCTTGACATTTCCTCGCGGGTATTTCATTACGCCGACGATACCGTTTTATTTTTATCTGGAATCGACGAATTCGAAGCTACATCATCTTTTCAAAATAATATATTTCGCCGAATGGCGTGGTTAACTTGCAACTGAATTTTTGTAAACGTCGATTAAACGAAACTAATGTGTGTGTGTGTGTGTGTGTGTGTGTGTGTGTGTGCGTGTGTGTGTGCGTGTGCGTGTGCGTGTGTGTGTGTGTGTGTGTGTGCGTGTGTGTGTGTGTGTGTGTGTGTGTGTGTGTGTGTGTGTGTGTGTGTGTGTGTGTGTGTGTGTGTGTGTGTGTGTGTGTGTGTGTGTGTGTGTCTGTGTCTGTGTGTGTGTGTGTGTGTGTGTGTGTGTGTTTTCACAACGCGCACAAAAGTATGAAATGTTCGGCCCGGTTATCCTTTCACTTATCTACTTTTAAAAACTGCAGGTGCGCACCACTAGATTACCTGTCGTCTACAAGGTATGTGGGCGTGCTTTTCGAAGATCATCAGTCATGGGGAGCGCATGTCGACCACATGGCGAAACGCCTACGAACGGTACCTGCTCATACATACCGCCTTCCTTTTTCTGTCCGATGCACGTACTAGATATAAGACATATCATGCACTGCGGAAGTCTATACTACGATACGATATAACGGTTTATGGCTCCTGCTCGTATTATAAAAAAAGATTATTAGACATTATTTTGCGAAACATAACTAGAAACATTGCGTATGGAACTAAACTTGCTGAACTCGAAACCGACCTAAATATGTGGTTACTATAGGGGTCTTCCCAGTTGACAAATTGTTTATCTTGACCAGATTAATAGATAATTACTACAAATACACGTTTAAGCAGCCACTAAAAAAGCAAAGGGTCCCGAGGAAAATAGAACATTTCGTTCTGCCAAGGGTTTTCATTAGTTACGGTTAAAGGGTACGGCTTTTTTTATGTTCCACATTATTATACTATGTTGCCAGACCGACTTTTGAAATTGCAGTCACTTGGGATTATTAAGAAAAAGCTGAGAGAGTGGTGCGATAACCTTGATGCAAACCAAAACTGTAACCTCTAGTCGTTCTTTTTTTTTTTTTTTTACAGGTGGATGTAAGTGGGTGTTTTGTTTTGTTTAAGTGTTTGCACCTTGTAATTTTCGAAGTTTTAAGTTTAAAAAGTTTGCAAATTGTTTGGTTTTGTAACCCGTAACTTGGAGTTTTCTTTTGTTGTTGTTGTTTTTAGGCGGGAAGCATGCCGGTACGTTGTTTTGCGTAAGAGTAACAACATCCTAACCATTGCAAATGTGCTCCGCCCACAAGCACACACGTGATTTTGAGGGCCTAGGTGATTTGTGTACTCGTTTATTATGCAACAAACTTATGTATATACGTTTATTTCTCTTATTTGTCACTTGTAGCGCTCACATAGAAATTGTGAAAATTGAATTAACTCTTGCAAAACCCAATTTCCTCTGCTTCGCTCCATTTGAAGTAAAAGGAAAAGAAGAGTACGAAAGTCGTTGTACGTAGAATCTTTCGGAAACAACAACATATGTTCATAACAATAACAAAGTTCGGCGCTGAGAAGGGCCAGTACTTACATTGAACTGGGCCAGCGTGCCAGTCCATCGAAATACTGATAAGGCGGATGGGAGAGAGATTTTTCTTCCCTGTACCAAAGGACAACGCCCCTCTCCGAGCGTGAAACGCAGATATCCTCGGATAACAAATTGTGTCGGCCCTGTGCGAGCTACCTTTCAGTACGTCTCATATAGTGTGTGTATACAGTCTAGAGGTTTTTTTGCGCGACACAAGGGACAATCACAAGCGTGCAGACACGGACAAGCGTATGTATATATGTGTCGTGTATACACACGACATTATTCTAGACACCGAAACACCGCAGTTCCACTGCTCGAGCATCATACACGAAGAAACGGTGTTTTTCCGCAGACATGATAAAAGAATTATCTTAGGATACACACCAAGCATATTTCAAGCAGGTTTGCTTCACAAATGTTTCTAAGATGTCTGCAGACAATCTTTTGTATGATGCAATTGCCGTGTGAACCCGGCTTTAAGGTTCCACAACAGCGTTCTGTCTGAGAAGGATGTTACAGTGTCCTTGTGCCGAAACGCTGTTTTCGCACTTATTGGGGACTTTTGTAGATAGCGCGCAAAAACTTTGTGTTGCTAGGGTGTACAAGAAGGGAGGTGTGAAAAGCGCGGCCCTTTCCTGTAGGGCGGTATGGTCCCTTTGCGCGTCGATGCCACTAGGGGTAAATTTGGCGCTGCACCTCGGAGCGCCGCTAGCGGTCGGGTTGCTCCGTGGTAGGGCGTTCTAGAACACCTTATCGTTTCTAGAAGTTTCTAGAGCACCTCATTCGTGGCTCCCGAAGCTGTCAGGCTTACGGTCGCATCGGTGTTTACTCAGCTCTGTCGTGGTGGTAGGCCATGCCTTCCACGAAAAAGAAGAAAACGCAGCGCTCGTGTTTCGTGCCGGCGTTCGATGGAGGAAACAAGTCGTCTAGGGATGAGCTATCCCCTTTTCGAGCACCGAGAAACCCCGACGGGTTTCAGAAGTAAGCCCGCGCGATCCCCATGGCGGACAAGCCTCTCGAAGAAAACTCAGCCCTATGCGAAAAACTACAGGGGGGGAGGGGGGGGTTGTGGTGCATTGTTTTTCGCTGATGGAGTGGAAGCCGCTACAATAGGCCGATGTAACCAAGATCTGTGCAACACACAAGCAATAGCAGCCAACGCGCTTTCGCTCGCTGCGTTTCACGAGACGTTTACAGCGCACCTATCCAAGGCGCCACCATGCGGCATCCACGCGCACCGGGACCAAGCCTCGGCTTTCGCTTTAAACACCACTCCTTTTAGAAAACATTAGCACTGCTAGCGGAAGGTCGTTCCTTAATTTCAAGCACAGATTCAGCACGTGTTCGAAATTCCTTCAATCCGCACCGTACAACCAATCAAAATTTTCAATTTGTTGCGTGCTATACCATGCACAGGAAGCTTGTCTTTCATTTTATTAGCGGCAGACATTTTCACAATATATGATATAAACCGTACTTCGTTGGTAGAGCGGTCGACAGAATTTATAAGCGCTACTCCACTCGAAACTCCGCTCAAACTCAACTTGAGGTCAGTTTTGCACTTCCTCCAACTCGACTCAAAACTACGTTCGACTGAGAAAATACGCATCAATTTCCTCTAAAATCATAAAGTAGCTTCGGAGCTGCCTCGAGACTCAAGTCCGTTTTTGGGTGAACACATCGTTCACCCAGTTTGTCGATTGTGTCCTCAGAACTCTCGCAGGCGTCATCGAAGACGAGAGCATTCCAGTGCCACGGCGTCGTTTCAGGAACCGGCTGAACGCGATGGAGGTCTTCGACGACCGCGAATGTCGTACGCGCTTCTTGTTTACAAAAGTGACGGTGGCGAGCCTCCTATAGTCCCGGTCGCTGGATGAGTGCGAGAACTGTCGAGATCTGCCGGTCCCTTCAGTGCTCCAGCTCTTGACAGCGCTGCATGCGTTCAACGGCGCTGGGACATTCAGGTGCACTGTAACCGGCGACCTAGTAAAATGTCAATACCTACAGTGTGCCGGGTCGTTGGGAAAGTGTCGCAGCTCGTCAACGGTGGCACGGTGTGCCACCGTCTCGTCGATTTCCCGGGGAGTGCGGCGGACTTGGGCCTCGTGACGTGAGACTAGTTATTAACTCCACTTACGCAATTAAATTTCTTGTTCGACAATCTATAAGCGAAACGTGCTAAAGAGGTGAATTCGCATATGTGACAAAGGCCCATCCACACACTAGCATTTGACCGCTTGACTACCTCGGGCAAGAGTGACGGTTTGTTTTACATGCGTCAATAAACGTTTTTTCAATCGAGGTTAGGAGGGCTTCCATCAAGTTACGATCCCGAGACGCCGCGATATCTGTGAGTCAACTTTCGTAGGGGGGATGGGGGCCAGCCAGGATGGTGACGACCAATGATGATGTTCGCCCGATGGAAGTCCCCCGGGAAGTCGAATAAGAAAAAATCTAAAAGTTGTTCAATCCCACTGGACACATTACGACGTTGGTTGGTTTACAATGGCCAGTGTGGCCACGTTTATTTTAAAACAAAACGTCAACAAGTCAACGGTAATTTACAATACAAAACTCCCAAAATTAAAACCCCATACTTTAGTCCCCAGTCTCAAGAGCCGAATCCCCCGAGAATCCTCTAGGCACCCCTTTTCTAGACTCGTAGGGGCCTCCTTCCCTGCAGAGACCGACCAATCACTTCAAATTTGTCCATCGTAACGTGGTACACTCTTAACCAATGATCAGCGAGCTGTCAACGTGATCCCCTTCCGACACCTCAACGGTCAAAACCAAATTCCTTGTAGAGTCACTACATGCTTTCCTCGCCGCCTGGCTGGCGCCACCCAGTTAAGTTGTTGAGTCGATTAAAAGCTCAGTTTCTACACTAAACGACAAAAAATACGCCGGACACAAGCACACCCGCTTAAAGCCACAAGTGCGGACAGAAGTACCGCTACCCAAGACACGGATGTTCCGGCGCCCCTAACCGACACCCAATCCGTTTGTTGACGACCGGGGTCCTACCCGTCTCCACCGAGCCCCGCTGCTGCTCGAAGGCCCCTGCGCGCGGGGGCGGAAGACGACTCCCCTTTCATGCTCTCCCGCGAGCGTACCCCCGGCCACGGGTCTGCAAGCAAACGCCCAAACGTGCCGACACGAACATAGGCCGATAAAAAAGAAAACGAATGCCGGCGCAATTATGAAAGGATATACTTTTCTAAAACAAATCTTAGTTGTTACAAACAAAATCCTTCGTTACTTAACACTGTGCTTCGGGCATGGCAACCAATTAAAGGAGTAGCTGTGCAGCGGAATACGAAGCATGGATGTCCACGTAACTCGAGGTTGTATTGAGACGTAACGTTAAGAATTCGTAGTCGAACACTACTATGTGCACGCTTTATCTTTGTTTGGGGGCCGTGTATCTTCAGGAAGCAGTGGAATCATGCTTGAACAGTTTGATCGGTTCATCGAGATGCAGTTATTTTACAGACATGCGTAAACTTTCGAGCCCGCAGGTACAAAGTATCGAAGTAAAATTTCAAGCTCGCACTGAAATTAGCATGCTAATTATGTGCGTTCCACTGACACTGGCAGATTCATTATTCCCTTTGCGTAAGATTACTGTAGTTTCACGCCAACACAACTACATAAAATATGTTAGCCGTCGTCAAGTGGCACCAGAACTTGCTCGGAATGTGACAGCTGCATTTCGGCAGAGGCCAAAGATAAGAAAGAACTGGACTAGTTAGAAAGCTCCCGTTAATAGATCACAGTGAAAAACACACCTCTTCTCGGAGACCAGCCCAAAAATAAGGCTCGATGTTTAGTCGAATTCGGGCAAGGAAAAACTTGCCGCTGGCTAGAGAAAAGCTTAAAAGCCATCAATTTAGTGCTTGTAAAACAGATTCCTTGAAACATATCGAAAGCACGTAGTCGTACATTGCACCAAACATTGGTTTTAGAATAAACATGTTGGTATAATCCCGTCACCAGGCACCCGCGGGACGACGGAGAGGTGTACAAAATCTCCTGGAATTCCTCCGTGGAGGGTTCGCCGAGAGGCGCCTGTGAAGCCAAATGCCTCTTTAATGGAGGTTGGTTTTTTTTTCTCCTGCCCTGGACTTAGGGGAGAGGGAGGTTGAGCGGAGCAGCGTTTAATAACACGGCCGCCAACTGCGATCTCAAGGTCATGTGATCTCAACAAATACGGTGACGCTGCATGGCGCGCCCAGTTGTTGGCGGATTGTACAGGGCATCCCCAACAAAAAATTACACGCATTTTTTTTTAGAGCGCAGCTCTTAGGCGTATGTTTCCGGCCAGAGCGGCGTCGACGTCGGCGTCGGCGTCGCCGTCGGCGTAACCGTGAGGTCACGTGAACCCCCAGGTCATGTGACCCCCCCCCGAGGTCACGTTACAACCCCCCCCCCGAGGTCACGTGACCTCCAGGTTACGTAACCCCCGAGGTCCCGTGACCCCCCCCCCGAGGTCTCGTGACCCCCCAGGTCACGTTCCCCCTCCCTGACGCCCCTTGACCCCCCCCCCCCCAGTACCCTTCCTTCCTCCTCCTCAAGAGCTGCGCTTTAATTCGGCGTTAAAAGAAGTTGTAAGCGGCTTTCACTTTTTTTACATTGCAAAATTAAGTTACGTTTTGCCGAACGCTCATTCTCTGCGCAACACAGCGCTAGCGGTCCGAACAAAGTGCAGAAGTTTCAGAGCTAAAGATTATCTTATTAAAAAGCTATGTGATTTTGTAAAAGTTTTAATAGGAAAATGGCGGCTGACAGAGCTCTCGAATGCAAAAAGATGAATAGAACTAATACCCGAAAAGGGCATAAACGATCCCGAATTTCCCACTGACATTTTCAGAAATTACCTGTAACTTTTGAATGACATGAAGGTCAGTCCTGAATCTTTGGAACCTGGTTCAGACCGCTAGCGCTACATTTTGGGGCGGAGAATGAGCGTTCGGTGATGCGTAGTTTATTATAGAGGTAAAAACAAAAATAAAACATGGTAACTTTTTGCTTTGCAACACGCAGTCTATCAGTCTTGATTATATATACCCTTTTCGAAAGTCACGTGCCGATTCTTAGAGGGCAACGTTACTTGAACAGTTCGGTTGGAAAATTGCCATAGACGCTACTGTAAAAAGTGGCACGGATCCGTCCACGAGAACCAAACTAATGGCGGTCGCGACGCCGCCATTAATCCCGCAACGACAACTCACGGAACTGCAGCGCTGCAAGTACTCGTTCAGGTCCAGTCGCGCAACGGCCGGTGGCGCCATCTGCAGTAGTCGGAGAATCGTATTCGATAGTGTCCACTGTTCTTCTTAAATTTCGGCTTTTATCGGCCATCGTGGTGCCGAAAGGTATACAGCGGAAAGGGTTCCAGGGCTGCCAATCCCCGCCGCCCACACGGACGCACCGCAATTCGTTTTCGAAGTCTGGAGGCACCCAGGTCGGGACGCGCTTCCCAATGCCACCGGTGAGACATGGCTGTATACAAACACTAGTAATTGTGCCGCAAAAGCCTGTAAACTAACCCTTTATGCAAACATCACGCTCCTGTCATTTCGTACTAATCTCCAGTTACATTTCCTACAAAAAGCCCTTTTTCCGTTTGTTCTTACGCCAAAACATGCTTCCTAAAAGCTCATGCTGACCACAGTAAAAAAAAAAAAGACTAAGCCGCCATCTTGGCACCTTGAGCCGGGGGTTGTCGATACTGTGGGAACATTCAGCGACTCTAGCAGTAACCATATAAAGCAACTTTCATGTTTCAACTTGTCGTCGTTAAAGGGTGACGCTGTTATCGTGCTTAGCGCGGTCTCGGTGGACGCCAGCGGCCCAGGCTTCAAGGGTGAGTTTCCCAACTGAGTGTTTTAGTAACATTGCTAGAAGGTCTGAACCGCCGCACAATGGCAGAACAACTGTCATCGTTAACGTGCAAGTCATTCCATAGGATAGCGAACGTCGGAGCGCGACCAACGTTAGGAGCCGACGAGCCAATCGAAAAGCGTCAAAAGTGCAACGCAACTGCGCTCATCATCGTTTTTGTGCGCGTGTGTTGTTTTTTTCTTTTTAGCTTTCTAATCTAACTCGAGGCACAAAGTGTGCCGTGACGTTGTGGTTTCAGTCCGCCATTGTGCAGGGATTCCGCATGTACCAACGTTACTACAACCACTCAGTTCCGAAACTGCCATAGAGACTGCTCTGAAATAAGTGGCACCGATCCGTCCACGAGAACCGAGCTAATGGCGATCCCAGCGCCGCCACTTCTCCCGCAGCGGCTAATCCAGGAACTGCACGTGACTTCCATTTTCCTTGTAATCGGCCATTTTGGGGTCAGAACAGATACTGTGGAAGGGGCTTCGAGGTACCGCCCCCGACTCCCAAGCGGACGCGCCGCGGTTTGCTACCGTGGTTAATATGCGCCTAACTCAGGACGCGCTACCTGAAATCCCGCTGAGGCAGGGTTGTATAAAAACAATATTAATTATACTGCAAAACCTTGCGAACTAAGATTTTAGAAAACAACACGCGCCCCCATTTTGTACTAAACTCCAATAAAATATTCTACAAAAAGAGTTTTTTCCGTTAGTTTTTACGCAAAAACATGCTTTCTAAAAGCTCAAAGCGACCACAGTTAAGACAAATGATACAGAGTGGCGCTGTTGTCGCATTTAGCTCGGTCTCGGTGGACGCCAGCGGCCCAGGTTTCAACGGTGGAGTTTCCCAACTGAGATTTCTAGTAACGTTGGCATGTACCAACAGAGGGCCGTCTTTCGAAAGGGGTCGATTGTGCCATAGTTCCTGATGGGTCGAGAATGGGAGGGCATCTTTCTAAAACACCCGACCTACAGCACGCATTTCCTGCCTTCCGCCGTGCTGTGGTTGCGGGTGCACGAGACGCCGAAGCGTCATCGAAGGTAGGAAAGCTCGCGCTGGAGGTAGGTCAACCGAAGCTTCTTCCTGCTCTTCTCTTTTCTTTACTTCTTTATTAAATGACAAAAAAAAAAGAAATTGGGGATGTTGGCCGCCGTGAAGGCATGGCCGGCTACTCCATCCTATCATCCTATCAGTGATTATATTTTCGCCGTGGACCACTGGACTGAAGCAAAGCAGGTGACGAGAACACCCCTCCCTCCAGATCGCTTTAGCAACATATCTCTTGCGCATTTGAACTCAGGAACGATAAGCGTATTTTAGAGCCATCCGCTCGCGCCTGCTCCTTCCGCAAGTGTGTACCTGAAGTGCGATAGAGGGCAAGACACTCGATCGTCGCATGGTTTCCTTGTTGGTTTCCGAACCGAAAAATCCAGTATAATTTTTCGCTATTTAGATCATGGAGTTAGAAGTCTATCTGGATTCGATCTGGATTTCAGGGTTTCAGAAATTATTCCTTTGTCTGCAATCTGGATTTCAGGCTTCCAGAGACAGATTTCTAGTTCCATAATCCAGGTAGTGAAAAGTTATCTTGGTTTATCGGTAAGGTTTCCCAACTGGAAAGCTCCGACTAAAAATAACTATACAAGTTTGATTATGCTGAAAAAACCTGGTAACCACAGAATGTACGATTGGCCTTACACTTATCGTCGTTCGTCTGCGGGACCCCTGGTGAAGGCTCTTCTGGGTCTGCCGTTTTTTACGTCCCCGATAAGCTCTCTCATTACATTCTAGCGGCCCGTCTGCTTTGAACGAGCAATGGCCACGAGTAAAAATTACTAAAAACGTCGTCTTTTTTAAATTCATTATTTTTTTCGGAGGGGAGGGGCAGTAATTGCAAACTGCGCACGAGCGTCATCCGCCCAAAAAGTAACTTGCCCAAACCTTGACCTAGTTCTTTCGGCAATGCCCCGTACAATTCGGCATGGACCAGCTGGCTCCTGGTACTTGTTAGTGCAAGTACCACTTACCGACCTCCTCCGATCACTCACCGGAGCTTTGAAGAAAACTGTTGCAATTCCATTCGTCAATTTATTTTTTGTCGCAAGCAGGTTGCGCATGCTCTACAAAGGACACGTTTTGTCTCTATCTCTCTGCTTTTGCGTCAACGACCGTTGCGAGAGGTTCCCGCTAGCTTGTTCCTTTTTGCTTCTCGCGAACGCGTTCGGCTGCCATAGCATGCCGTCTACTACCCGCCGTTTCACAAGGTTCTTTTTCTTTATATTTACATATATTGAACCACAGAAAGCGTCTCTCAAAAGCGAGCTCGTTTCATTTTAAGCGCGTCTTTTGAACAGTCAGAGCTTATCTTCTCAAAAGCAGGCCTGGACTTTTCTAATGCCTGAAATCACAATTTTGGAGAGAAATAAAAAGAAGTGCCGACGTCTTTTGGGGCTTTATCTTTCACGTGTCACCTGACTGGCATCATCTGCTTTTCTCGATAAACGAACTAGATTTAGAGCAACGCTTTGCATGCATCTACTCGCGTTTGTAAGGTCAATTTAATCCCCTCAGATTGGCATTCGATTGTGAAACAGAGTCTGTGAAAAGACAGCTCCCTGAGCAGGTGCAGTTGCCACAGCTCCCGCGTGCCAACGGAGCAATCTGTTGGTGCATAGGGGACGTTCAAAAAGAATACTAAAACCTTTTTCTTTTATATATACTTGTCAAAACATTTCTTGGAATAAGTCCTCGGCTCTCAGACTCCTGAGGTACGCATTATGTTTTCTTAACGCGCAGGAGGAATTGAGCGAGAAACGACAAAAAAAAATTAAAGAGAATTGGCAATAGTGTGCGGAGTTGCGCAAACAAATACTCTACATTCCCTTTCATTTTAAAGCGGGGCAAGGCAAATCTCAAAACGTGATAGCATTCTTCGCGCCTAATTGGATCAGACTGGTACGCCATTCATTACAAGTAGTCAAAATATTTGCAATTGATTTTTTAGGCTATTTGTTATCACTCGAATACGTTTATTAAGAAATAATCGCAAGAGTAATCCGATCATCTTTTTAAGTATTAAAGTTACTCGTAAGAGTTACTATTTTTTCATCCCTTTTCTAATGACGCCCTTTGTATAAACAAGTTCCCTACCAAGGAATCCTCGAATCAAGTCTCTGACTGGAGCAAGATTTACCGAAATTGGTCAAGTTTAGGAGATGAGTAATTCGTAATTCGAAAATTCTAATCAAATAATGGAAAGTACAAAAAGACCCCTCTTCAAACCGGCAAACAAATTGTTTTAAAAATCTGAAATTATTGAAAAAGTAATGGTTACTTTTTTTTTTCAAGTAACGGCCATTTACGTTTCTTGTCAAGTAGTCGAATAATCTAATAAATTATTTTTAACCGAGAGTAATTGTAATTGTAATCGCTCACTTTTTTTTCCGAGTAACGCATACAACAAGACTGGCGGCAACATGCGCATAGAAGGCACGACAAACGCCGCGATGTAGCGCTGTCCGAGAAGCTTGACCGGCCTCATTGCCTCGTGGACTTACTTGGTAGCCCTCGAACCTGAGTCGAAACGGAGCATCGTAAGGGCCTGAGTAAATCCGCATGACAAGGCGAGAAGGAAGCGTCGGACTAACGGTGAATTACCGGCACCGATACAGCCTATAAAGGTGCCTTCACAGAGGCGTTGGAAACGCATTCGCTCCGTTTCCATCAGATGCGCGTGAAATTGCATTGGATCTCGAAACAATCGCGGCGTTCGAAACCGCTCTGCGAACGCGGTTCCAACGCCGGTGTGAATGCGGCGTAACAAAGATTGCTCCTCAAGTACAGTCATTTCTATACTCCGTTCACCCGAGACTGAAGCCAAAGCTACAAGCGCTAGCTAGCCAGCGCCCCTGCAGCTTTGAGAAGCGCATTTCTAGCGCGAGTGCTCGGTCTGCGAGAGAACGTTTCGAGGCAGCGACCTCGTGCTTTCGTGCTCGTGGCATTGGCTCTATCTCGGCTTCAGGCTGCATTTAAAATGGGGTGTGTGTATGTTTATACAGCATAGAACTTGGTCTGCCTCAACGAGCGACGAGTCTCCCAGCTGTAGATGAAAAATTTAGCCTGTGCACTACAACCGCTAGTCTGGGGTCTTTAAAGGGATGCTGACCCGAAATGGGGATTCCACAAAACACGGCGGCAGAAGCGTGCAATGGGAAGCTTCAAACACCAAAACATCACTCATACAGCAATATCTCAAACAAATAACCGTATTTTTCTAAAAAAATTTTAAAAAAGCAGGCGCATTTGGGATTTGTTGACATCTTGTTTCTCCGTAAAAAGTCGAGAAGGAGAGGAAAGGGCCTCGCGTCTTCTCCGCCCCGCCGCCTGGAGGTTTTGAAGTGAAGAGAGGAGGAAACGAGATATGTTGACATCACGCGCCTCGTCGGCCTCGTTCAATCGCGACCTCTTTTTCGAAAGATATGGCCGTCCATTCTTGCTATCGCCTTATCGCTGGTGCTGCACGGATTCTAGCGTCCCGCCTACCCCTCCTGCATTGTTTTCTGAAATCCAAATTTCGGTTCACCATCCTTTTAACTTGCATCACGCAGTAGTGATACACGACCGCCCGCCGGTACGATGCTCATCCAGATCGAAACGGGCAGGGGTGGAGATTGAACTCAAGATCCCTGGGTCCTGCAGCGCGAGCTTTGCTCCAAGTGCTCCGAGCTGGTGTGCGCTAGCCCACTCAGCCACTGATCCCCCATCACCTAAAACAAAATCCGAATCAATAGATTGAACCTACGGAAGAAAACAATTCTGGCCAACCGGATGGGAACCATTGAGCGAACCCATCTTATTCGAGAGCTACGTACAGTCGTACTATCAGTGTGGCCGTTGGGTGTATTGTTTCGTTCTAAGCACAGAGGAAGATGAGTGAGAAGAGCAGAGCAAACGGCGGTTGGCGTTGCGGCTCGAGTCTCGCCTCATAAAAGATTGCACCGAGATTGAAACATAAAAGCTTATTCGACGTATGAAGATTTTCATAAACTACAGTCTTCGAGAGGACTCGGCAAAGGAGAGACCGTTTCGACGAGGTCCAACGAAGAGGCATTTAAAACTTCATAGTAATAACACGGGGAGCAACATTGATATAAATATTCATTGTTATCTTTGGAAACACGAAGAACCATTCCGTTCGTTTTAAGCAGAGTACAGCAGGAAACATGAACAATAAAATCTACCAAGGTATGATTATGACTACTTGCCCTATAGAGTCATATTTCCAATCACAAATTACCTTATATGTAACGAAAGGTCCGTACCTCCTCCTTGTGGAGGCGTTTTCTATTTAGCTATTTCGTGAGGGGAGCTGTGATTAGCAGAATAGAAACGGTACAAAAGCGTGATTTTCTTTCGTGAATAAAAGAAATGTACGAAACCCATTGGCAAACAAGTGCTCACTAGAAAAACAAAATGGGCTGGAGGATGCCTTGGTTTCTGAACTTCAAACTTCCGTTACACCGATCATTTTTTTTCCTTTTTTGCAATAATAAGTGGGTGCGAGAAGCCACGCGTTGGGCGGATGGCGTCACAACCCAACAAACACGGCAGCATTTTCAAATGGGGGTGTCCGAGGGTTCCGCATATAAATCAATTTATTTACTAAACTATCGCGCCATTTTCTTAACAAATTTAGCGGAATTATAGGAACATTCAATGAGTCCAAGCAATTATTTTTGGGCTGTCCTTTAACGCGCGTATGCACGGGTTGCGGGAGAGTGGGGACCATCTGGCGTCCCCCTTTACTTATCCCATGAATGCGCGAGTCGTGGGACGAGCTGCTCAGGAAGGAACGGAAATGATGCTCAAGAGGAAGAAGCGAACTGAAAAGGACATCACTGAACAGAAGCGGTGACGTGCTGAGTATGAACCTTCATCTGCCAAGTACATTCCAGAGGAGAGAGAGGGAGAGAGAGACATTTGGCTGGGGGATGAAGAAGAAACAAGTAACTTTCTTACTACGCCGGAAGCTTGTGAGAAAACAATGAGAAGCCGCCAAATGATCGCACTATAAGAAGTAAGATGCTAATTTTGGGGGGTTTGCGTTGCCTCACAAATACTATAAAGAGCACTTCTTCAAGTGCCCGACCGGTGTCGCATGCGGAGTGTTCGATCGCCTTTGGTTGGTACCCAATAATTTGCTTTTTGCCTTGCCTTCTAACGAGGCGTGGCTAATGCCATCACCATGACAACGCTACATCTTAAACATGTAAAAACGTAGAGAGAAAAAAAGAGAAGCGAAATAGCTTTATTGAATGAAGATGTCGGGACATTTTATGCTTCCTTACCTGCACTTTGATACGCCGAATAGAGCCTTCATAGATGACAAGCAAAGCTATCTAATTTCGATGTGGTCTGCAGCAAACGACCATAGAAGCACAGCCCCACGTTTTTTAAGAACGTCTTTCAGCATAGCAGCTTGCACCTAGCAACAACATTCTTCGCAAAGCTTGATTTCCGCAGCGACAGTTTATCTTCCTACCACAATCCTTACGTACTCGGGTTTGCGCAGCCTAGTAGGGACGGTATCCGCATTCCATCGCAGTTAGCGGACACTTCTTGTGGACCGCGCGCAAGAGCTCTACGTACAAACGGAAATTGCAGTTCGGAATTGCGCATGAGTAGAAAGCAACAGAAAATATAGCGTACTCTGGACTCACTGAACTTCTAAAATTTTCCGTTACGAGTCTTGCGGCCTTTCTGGGAGCTGAGACATCTTGCGAAAAGCTCTCGAGGGATCTCGAGGGACAACGGAAAGAACTCTCCGTCGTTCTAGTCCTTTCAGTGGTCAGTTTACAATAGAAGCTCCGCTTGCAGTATGCCCTCGTTGCCTTTCGTCGTTCTTTGGATGCTTATCACGGGACTCCGGTGTGTTGTTGAAGGTACAGATTGCTCCCTAGAGGCGGAGCTTCGATACTGGAGGCCTCAGCTCATGAATGGGATCTTGTAGGAATGTCAATTAATTAACATTAACGATGCTTGCTTGTAGCAAACCAGCATCATTAAGCTTGGTTAAATGACCGTGAAATTAATTTCCGGCTGGTATGAATGATTTTAAATTGAGATTTTACTAATCTCATATCGTTCACTCGGCCAAAAGAAAGCCTGCGTAGAAAGCCAAAAGTCTGCATTTAGGTACGAAAATTTGAAAATATGGCGGAGGATTTCTCACCTCCTTTCCTTCAAAAGCTCTCAGCCTTTTCACTGTGACGCATCCTCGGTGCCCAAGCACGTCAGCCGAACCCAGCTCACGCATTGGACACGAGCGGACGAATGCGCTCGTCAACAATCCATTCATCTACGAAAATTTAGATTCTCGTTCGTGGCTAGTGAGTTCCACATGTCACTTTTCGTCACTTGCGAATGAAAAGTTTCATGATGTGCTTACAAAGCACGGTGGAAGCTTGGAGTAATCGCATCCGGTGCTCAACCGCGTCGCGACCACGTGATTTTTCGTTTCGCCTTTGAGTTGAGCAGAAAAACTGAGGAAGAAGTTGAAAAATCATGTAACGGTCCCTTTAACCTCTTCGACTTTCTAATAAATCAGTTTCGTTTTTGACGTATCGTCAACCTTAAGGCGTGCTATTCGGCTCTTGATAAACCAGTTTCTGCAGGCGAATGAAGGCGGAAGCTAGCAGTACCAATTTCAGAGTTCTTTCTGAAGCATGCATGGTGTCCCGGCCGGTACCTAATGTCTGCAAGTAGTAGGTGCAGCGTGCCCGTGTAGGTGGCATTGCATGGCTTAAAACTTCGCACGCTTTCTCCAATAAGCAAAGGCTAGACTGTGGTCAGATGCCGTGATTGCTGTGTGAGATAGGCTCTACGTTCGCAATTGTTCGCCAACATTCGTCAACTTTTCAAATCAAGGAGATTTCGAACCTGAAAATAGTGTCTTACTCGTAAAACAAATTGTCACTTGAGGTGGGCTTATGCAGACTGAATTCACTGGTAGGTGAAAGCTTGTGATCTTCAATTTTGTTTTGCAATATTATATGTTTTAATTAATTAAGAAAGAAAAACAAAAAAAAAGGAAAGAAAGAAAATTGAACTGATTCAAATCTACTTCCGCACGTCTGGGGAACGCCATTCCTTTGATTTCAAAAATGAATCTTGTTATTCTGCACTACTCTCGCCGTGTCTGAGCAGTAAGTGTGATGATTTTGCAGAGTGTTTGTGCCGTATCTTGTCGCCACGCTCGGCCATCCTTGGTCCGGCGCTTATGCATCGGGCAGCAGGCGCGAATAAGGCTGCCTTATCGACTTCGCCCAGTGGCAGTAATGGCGAAGGGGGTGTGTGATCCGGATTAGCCGCAATCCCGATCGACGCTTCGGAGAGGCACGGTCTCAGTCGGGTGCCGACTAATGGCGGATTAGCTGGACCGAGCTCGTGTTGCCAGCGAACGGATATTGGACCGATGCTCTGCGTCTATTCAATCGTTTCTTTCTTCTTTTTTCTTCAGCTGGTTGCACATAAGCCATTCCGAGTCGTCTCTGAACCGTTGTACTCAACAAAGGTTGCTCGGTGGGAGAGCACCTCTTCCATCATGTCGGCACCGAATGCTGAGAGCAAGTTGTCTGCTTCTTGCGTAGGAGTTGCAGTGACGCCAAGAACAACGTCGAGCCCTGATTGGTTTTGATTGAAAGGATAGTGGGTAGACCTCAATGCTAGATGCCTTGAGGTCTGCCGTCTGTTTTTTCCAATCAGCCAATAAGGAGCTCGGTGTTCTGACATCATCTCAACCCTTCTGCAAGAAGCAGACGAACTTTCACTCCGTATACCCTGTCTTTTGTATGATGTATGAGCAGAAAGACTGCGGCAACGCTGTCAGGAAGTTCAGCGATGTCGTTTTTTTGCTACCATGTATAGCTTCAAAAAGCAAACAATAATTATTAGCATTAGGATTGCTGTCGTTACTCCGAAACGTAGCTTAGATGCTGGGCACATAGAGTAAGCTAGGGGTTCTCAACCATTGATGTTTCGCGGACCCCTTGTGGATCGGCGGAGATGATGTAGGACTACGTTTGTCGTGAGGGAACGGGAGAGGTATAGCTTAATTATATTAATGATTCAATAAACGAATATAACTAAGGGCTAGTGTGAAGTAAACTTCTCGATTGATATACACGCGAGAAAACTCACCCGAAAATTAAAACGTTTCTTCTCACTTTGAAAAAGGCAACTTTTGTCGCCGGGCTTGACTGATAAAGCAGGGCTTCATGAACCCCTACAATGCACTTCCGGACCCCAAAGGGTCCGCGTACCCCCATTTGATAACCACTGCTCTAAGCACTGGACTGGCTTTTCCCGCTTCTTCGACCCACGTCTGCCGTCGGTTGGTAGCTGAAAAACATATTCCAAGCTGTGCGTAATGTAGTAGTAAACGTTGGTTAGTACGAGAAAGGGGAGAGGGAAGAGTGGGAAGTCGCCAGTGACCTAGGTGTCTTGGCGCTCTTGGCACAGACACTGAGGACGACCATGAGGTTTTATTTACATGTATGCGTCCAGCTTCCCCTTCTAAACAAAGTCTCAGAGGCAGGCTTTCCAGGATTTCGGTTGTTTTCGGTGGTCGGCGTGATTCCTTGACGTCATAATATTATATGGGCATTCCTAAAGGTGGTAGGAATCTGCCTTCTTGTTACGGGTGCATCTCGTGCAGATGCCGGACATTCGCCCTTTGCTCCTGGAGGCTTCTCGAGCCCAAGGTGCAGGCGGTATCGGGCCGTATGCGTGTGAGGATCACTTTCGCTCGTCGTCTAAAGCACCTGGGTGTGGGGCTGAAGTTGGGGGGGGGGGGGGGGGAGCTTTCCCACAGGGAACTTTTGTCGTGGTCCTTTATACGAAGTTTCCCTTCGTCCGGGTCGTATTTTTCCATGTCTGGCCTACCCTGGGCCTGACCACAGGTGGTAGTATGGCCGTGGTTGTGTAGGGTTGGAGCCACATCAACTTGGTCGCGAAGGACTGCTTCGTTACCTTGAATACCGGAGTGGCCCGGTATCCAGTGAATGGTAGTCTTGGTCCCCTAAGCAAAGAGTGAGCTTTTTATTCTTTTACTGCCCCTATTTTTGTGCTTGGACTATCGAACCTTTTCGTTGGGTGACAGGCTGCTTCTCTTGAATCAGACAAGATCCTGAGCTCTTGTGGTCTTTGTGTTGGTCTGTTTAGACAAGTCTCTATCTCTGCGTAAACAAATTGCGACATGTTGCTTATCAGACTAGAGGACATCTAGATGGTTATGTCGGAACAGAAACGCGCGGCTAGATTTATAGAGCGTTATTGTTTATATGATGACATAAGTATTGCAGCTGACAGTTTTATTTTGACGCAAGACCCCAAAGAATGCCCGTGCGTCTACTCCCGTGGAGCACTGATAGAGCTAACTACGGCTAACTGCAAAGAGAGCTCGACAAGTGAGCAGACCGAAACTTTGCTTTTGGACCGAGCTGGCCTCGAAAACGTCGGGATATTTATTACTTGGGTTTAGAGTCTTCCTTTTTTTTACATTTATATCACTCCTCACCAGGTGGCTATCCACCAAAATATTTACTTTCAAGTCTACATGTAGTTACTAAAGACGATGACAAGGAGCAAAATAGCCACCTGTGATCAAGTGGACGAGCTGGCCTCGAAACGCCGGGATCTTTTTAATTTGGGGTTAAAGCTTTATTTTTTTTACATCCAGTAGATAACTAGAAATATACACGCGTGGTCATGCTTATAAGAAAAGCATCCATTTGCGCGCATGACGAATGAAATCCTGATGGGAGATAAAACGATGAAAGTTAGATTCCCAAATTGAAATCCAGTTATACCTTTAATAAACGTGATGCATAGGACATGCAAGCGGTGTAAAAATTTGTTCAGTTGTGGCTGACATAGATCGAAACATGCAAATAAAAAAACTCGACTGAACCCATCAAATTTACATCTTGGCAAACTACTTTGTGCAAAAATATGAAATCTCTGTACACTTTTCTCTCATACAGCTTATGCAATGAAAACCGGTTAAGTAATGGTTCATGACGGTAGAACTACTCTTTGCTAATATACCTATTATTAACAATTGAAACCATTCGCTTCTGGACATTTTCAATCGCGGTAGCCTCTGTAATATTCGATGAATTCCAGATAACAGAGCTAAACTCCAACCATGATCTAACTAAAGACCTATAGAAATGCATTAAACAAAGTGGAGGAAAAAATTGTCTACGTAATCGTGAAATCATAGCTAACAGTCTTAAAGTGGTGCTCCGGCGATTTTTTTATCGTCCCAGATTCGCCTGATAATTTGCTAAACACGCCAACAAACATCGCCTAAATGGTATCCCAAATATTAGGTCAACGTATTTTTGTTTTCGCGAAGTTATAAAGATTACAATTTTGGCCCTTACTGTTTTTTTTTAACTCAAGTTTCTACTGGCAGCAACAAAAAAGTTACGCCAGTGGAAGACAGGGGTCCACACTTTGGACTCTAGAATAGACTCTTTCCGAAATTCAGTGCCATCTGCTGGCTCAAAAGGCAGTTTAACTTTTGCCGTACAAATGGCGGCAATGAATCTGTAGTCTGCAGTATTTTATCGGCTGGCACTGTCATTTTTGTAAGTCAACGGCAATCGAGAACGCGCGCTTCACTGTATATTTATTTGTCAATCTATTTTAGTATCGATGGCGAAAAAGACGCAACGAGTCAGAACGAAGCACCAACCCACTAGACGCCTTGATAAAGTTCTATACATCAAGGGGCTCTGAAGCCGGTTGTGTGTTACTAAAAATTTTACTGGGCCCGAGCTAGACATTAACGCTTATGCAGCTCTTGCATTCAATTCCTGCTTCGCATCGTGGTAACGTCTCGAATGTATAGGCCTCGGATCATCTGCTTAGAACCATCTTCAACTTCTTCCTTCATCAGCCAACAGAAGGCCGCCATCAGTGCGGCACATATGCCCTTTTTCAGATAATAATAGTTATCATAGTGGCCAGACTGAATTTCGGAAAAGGTCTACTTATTCCCAACTGATTCCAAGCAGTTTCATGGTGTCAAATGAATCCTTCGGAAGCTCATTCCAGTACCCGCGCACCAGCCCGGAACAAATGCTTGGCATCTTCTATTTCTTGACTGCTTGCTCGACTGGCAACCCTGCCTGCCACTGTCGTCCCGGCACTGAAAAGTGCGGGTATATCTGAATGTTGGTTTTCGCATCATTTTCATTTGCCGATTTCACACTACCTATTATGAATTCCGCGATACTGAATAGCGTACCGGAAAGGGTAAAGGCCGGAAATTTGGAACATATAGTTAGTTGGAGTATATCAAAAAAGTGCCGGAGTACGCATCTAACACAGCATTTACGGTCATATTGACATTGTTATTAATTAAAAGAAAGTGCACTATCAATATTGACGCCAAGATCCCTGATGTGAGAAAACAGATGGAATGGAAACGTCACCAAGGGTGTAGGAAAAGCAAGTGATATTACGCTTTCTAGATGGACGATATATTTCGTTTTCAAGGGGTTGAGTGAAGAACAGTTTTCAGAGTACCACTTAAAGATATAATCTATACAGACTTGAAAACAGGAAGAATCAGATACCGACAGAAAACTTAGAAAAGAACTTGCCATCACCAGCCATTAAAAGAATTATTATACGATTAACAAGAAACAGTGTCGAAAATGAACAAAAAGGAACGAAATCGATCCCAAGATTGAGCCTTGCGGCGCACTGGAACTTGCAATCAAATTCATCGGAGAAGCTACCAAAAACATTAACAGATTTATTACGGTCCCTCCGGTAACTATTAAACCACACACATAGATGCCAACTGAAGCCATGCGGGGCAAGCTTATACAACAATAATTGTTGATTAACTCGATCAAGGTTTTTATAGATATCGAAATAAATAGCATCTACTTCTCCTTTTAGAAACTATTGGCGCAGAATAATTCAAGAATTAAGATAAATTTGATTCAGAGGTCTTTCACTTCAAAGAACAGTGCTGAAATTCAGTTAGCTTCGACTTGAGTTAAAAATATTCACGCTCATATACAACTTTCTCAAAAGCTTTTGAAAGCCACATAGCAATAAGAAAGGATGGTAATTATGAACTAAAATGGAGTCACCAGCTTTAAAAGTAGGAATCACCAGCGAGAATTTTCATAGCTCAGGGAAATTACTTCGTGCAAAAGACAAGTTGAAAATCGGTCACAAGACAGGGGCAAAGATACAACGGCAACCTTTAACAATACAACTAGCGATGTCATCACTGCCAGTAGACCATTTAGGTTTAAGTTTATTTATGGCATCTAAAACTTCATTATCGTCAACCGTAAACGTAGGCAAAATATCGGTACATGGAAGGCCAAAGGCATCATATCCGTTACGTTTTTCTTTCTTTTTTTGTTCAAAGGTCAATAGCAAGAACTAAAAAAGTGAGCAAAATGATTTGCCATCTCTTCTGGTAGACGCTGCAAACCGGCGGCCATAGAAACCATAGAGAGCGAACCCTAGTGAAAAAGCCATTTTGTATGAGAAATATCTTGTGTCCAATAAACAATATGAATCATACAAGATATATAAGAACATATAAGAACCATATAAGAACTATATAAGATATATATGAGAACATACAAGAACCATATCAGAAACTTATAAGAAACTTATAAGAAACTTCTCAAGTTTTTTATATGGTTCTTACATGTTCTTATATATCTTGTATGATTCATATGTGTTTATTGAACACAGAAATTTCTCATACAAATGTGATTTTTCAATAGGGAATTAAGGAACTGTCCACCATTAGAATAAAAAAACGATTTCATGCGAAATCATTTTTTTTTAATAAAAGGTAAGAGTGCAAAAGGTGTGGTGTAACTCGAACATAATTGCAAAGAACCCCGAGACTGAGGCAAAAAGAAGGAAACACAAACACGAAGTCTGTTCGCTCACTTTCCTTTTCATCTCAATTTCGAGACTTCGCGTGTGTGCTGTCCTTTCCTTTTAGATACAGAAATGTCGTTGCTCACTTTCCTTCTTCTCTTTCCTGATGTCGACACAAAGCGCGCACAATATTTCCTCGACACTTCTTCGACACCCCCCTCCAACTCGCGCGATTCGAGACGCACCGACCCACACGCGCATACACGGCGATACGATGCAGCAGCGCCGTCGAAACCTCGCGTCACGTCGCCCCCGTCGGCCGCCGTTTGTCAACCGCGTCAACATCCGCCGGCGTCAGCCGTCGCCATGCACGGCGGGTCGTTTCACCCACACCGCTCACCTCCAGCACGGGCAATCGGAAAGAAACGAGCGTAGACGTAAGCACCCGCGCCGTCTGGCGCCCAACCTGCGCAACCATTAGCAGTTCGAAAGCAATCTCCAGCGGTGCACGAGGAACTCATGAGCCTCTTCTGGCCCGCTCTCACGTTTCTCGAATTTGTTGTCCACCAAGGGAAGGGGGGGGGGGGGGGGACTTATGTTTATAAGTATTCAATTTCGCCTTACGATGAACAGCAGCAGACGGTCGAGTCATCCGAGCCAATGCAGCGCTGTAAACTGATCACGTGACTGCGCGCCGTGCGCAGCGGTGCTCTTGCCTCTTTCAAGGTCACGTGACACTCACACGGCATTTGTTCGTATCTGATGGCTCGCAGCATCTCCTGCGGTCCATCGTTAGGTCGAACGGAGCGTAGTTTGGATGATGCTTCGCAGGAGTCCGGTAGCTCGGCCTCTGCAGCGGACAGAAGATCCCTGGCTTATGTAAACCTGACGGGCCGTTCTGTCTGACTTTCGTCCGTCTTTTGTTTTCTCTGCATGAGGACCGTGGGCGGGAGTTGAGCGTGTCATCTACGCCTGACCTGGATCGTCGGGACGAAGGAAGAAGCTCGGGGTGCAGCCGCCGTTATGAGCCGAGCGCGGTGGGCGGAAACATGGGGCTCGCGCGGGTCCCTTTCTGCAGGCCCGCCTTCTGTTCGGCGTGGACTTTCGGCGGTTGCGAAAACAACGCTCTTTCATTAGTAGTCGAAGGGGAGTAGAGATGGCGGGTGCGCGTGGGCATACGGTGACCTGTTCCGCCCAATTAGAGAAGGTACGCATCGTTGCGCCACTTTGGTCCGTTGGCTGAAATCATTCCGAAGGCTGGTCCCTTTATGAATTTTCTGGCTACTAAGCACTGCAATCGTCGCGTCGAAAGGAGGGTACTTAGCGGTGGAGAAGGCGCCCTGAGGCGCGGTGGCTAATTTTTGTAGGTATTAATAATGCGTTAGCATTAGTGCCCAGATGTCAGGGAAAAGCTGACGGCTTCCGTCTGTGGACCAAACAGTGGAAAGGGAAGCGCGCCGCGTAGAGAGGAGGAGAGTAGGGAAGAACTGAGACGAGAGGGAGGCGACGTCAAGGGGCGGAAGCTGTCATGGGTACGTTACTGCTAAAATATAACAGTGTTACAGTTACTCAGGTGAAAAGTAACCCTGTTACAGTTACAAAATCGCAAGAATAACTTGTTACAGTTACAGTTACTTCGTCGTCACTTTACAAAAAACATTAGGAAACATTCAATAGCTAGAACCTTCCTTAATATACCTTTAAGATAACATCGATTTTTTTATAAGACATTGCGTTCTTCACGTGAATCCGATTATTTTAAGAAACTAAGATTTTCTGAATAATCAATATTAACATGGTTTGTTCTTCCAATTTGAATGTTTACCATGAATACCTCCTTGAACAATATTATAATTTAAGGCAGTATCGGAGTAAATCCACTCTTTGATAAAGAATTTAGGTCTTTTCTTTGGCGAAATTACAGGCGACCTTAGTTTTTTCCAAATTTGAGCATAACAGATACCTTGTCCATGCAGAACTTTAAAGGGATGGTGAACCGAAATCTGGATTTCACAAAGCACGGCGGCAAACGCGTGCAACGGGATGCTGCAAACGTCAAACCATCACTCATACAGCGATATATCGAACGGATGACCGTATTTTTTCAAAGAAAGGAGGCGCATTTGACAGACATGTTAACGCCTTGTTTTTCCGAGAAGGAGAGGGAACGGCCTTGCGTCTTCTCCGCCTCGTCGCCTTGAGGGGGCGAAACAAAGAGAGGAGGAAACGAGATATCGTGACGTCACGTGATTCGTCGGCCTCGTGTGATCTGGACTTTTTTTTTCTTTTTAGAAAGACGGCCGTCGATTTCAGATATCACCTTACGTTCCGTATCAGACGTGCAAAAACGATTCCCTAAAACTTTGTTGTTTGGGGCTTTCCTTGACTGACGGTCCTGTCACGTCCGTCATACGAAAACTGTCGGCAGACTCGTTGTGAAGCACACGTGCGTAGGAAGCAAACATTTTTACAATATGCTTGAGGCATACGCCCACAGATTATTCTGTCGTCAAGTCGGCAGCCAGCGTCCTGTATTTCGTATGATATAAACGAGCAGCGCGACAGCGGCTTTAATTAAAGACCGCATGGTAACTGCCACGCTCCCTTCCGCCAACTTGCTTCTGCATAAAGAACGAGCGCAGGTCGTTACGTCTAGCTTCCCGCCGTAAACACACCCACCTTTACACGGATTTATGTTACCACAACAAAATTACGTCGATAATAAGGAAGGAAGAACAATCAGAGTCGCCCAACTATCTCTCTCTGCAGGCTCGACGCCTGCAGAGCGTCGAGCCTGCAGAGAGACAGAGAGAATAGTTACCATTTTCGTAAACGGGAGTATTCCAAGTGCTTAAACAAAATGCCCCCTATTTTCCGGCCAGTTCCAAGTATAGTACAGACCTGTGCACTTACTAAACGTGCGGGAAGCACGTAACTTTGTTATTCGTCGCTCGGACGCAAGGTCCTGGGCCCAGGTCCGTGGAAAGAGAGGCGAGGAATGCTGCCGTTACGTATAGTTGGACGTCGAAGATTACGCTCGGCGAAACGTCTATTTCGCCAAATGCGAACGGCGTATATAGGGGAAATAGGGGAAACGAAGGATCGAGTGTACGTGCCGCGTGCCCCACATTTTTTTTTTTTTTTGAGCAGTGTTTGGCACAGGATGGAAAGCGAGATTTGTATAAAAGGGAAAAATGAGGTTACCTGGGACTCCCGATTTAGCTTCGCGAAATGAAAATCCTTCCCCGGTAGGCCCAATAACACGGCGTTGCAACAGGACCCGTGTCGTACTCTATGCGACAAAAGCCATACCAGCCCGCCTACATCCAGATTTCCAGATGGCTTTTCTGGGAGACTTTGGGTCACCAGATAAAAACATTTGACAAAGTGCTCTTGGCCCTGCAGTTGTCTAGTCTGGGGCAGTCACTTCCAGTCTTTGTATCGGATGCCCAGAATAAAGTTTGGCTCGCGTAGCATTCACTGTGAAAAGCAATTGCAGGAGGATCGAATGCGTACTCGCTCGGTTCCCGTCTCAATGGAACGCAACATTTTTTGTTTGCTCTTGTACCGATTTTATTGCTTTTTTTTATATATACGGGGTCGTGTGTGTATCAAATGAAAATGCAACTAAAAGAATAGAGTTTTAGAATGGCGTAAAGACCATTCCGTTAGCATTGCGTACGACGAGCGCAAGCTCTCAGTGGAATGCTGCGCAGCCATGGGCGTACCAACAGAGGGTCAAGGGGGCGCTTTCCCCCCCCCCAGCCCAGTTCTCAAAATGGGGGGAAAGGCACGTGTTTTGCCCCCCCCCCCCTGAAACAGCTGCCACTGGGCAGGGCAAACACTGGCCGGCGGCGCCCAAGAGATACCAAGAGCACCGCCCTCCGGCCCTGGCCCTGCCCCCCCCTCCCCCGCCCCAGGGCCGGGGGGTCTGGTTTGCCTCCCCCCCCCTCAAAAACAAGTTGATACGCCGCTGTGCGCAGCCCATCAAACCAGTGCTTTTAGTACAGCGTAACGCAAGCGCTTACACCAGCAATTGCAGCGCCATCTAGATGTGCCCCCAAAACCTGTTGAAAGTAACTGAAAGCCGGTATTTGGTCAAGCCAAGCTTAGTCCCGCGCTTTCCCGCACGCGACGAGAGCAACGAGACCGAAACTCAGAGGACCCCTACGTACGTACACGAAAAATTTATACCGAGCGTGCGTACGTAAAGTTCGCAGCGTTTCGTACGTACGGAGCATGAGCAGTGTGAAGTACGCAACACAAACGCAAACGCGCCACGCTTGCGTTTGCTATTATACGCAATACTAAACTCTCTTTCATGCGTCCTTTTTAGGCCTAAAAATCGCAAACTATTTCAGAGCTTAAGCCCGTTCACGAAACAAATATTGACATTTTCAGAAGTCAAGTTGGTTATTTTATGCGAAAATTTAAATGGCAGCCAGCACGTGTCCCCACTGTAAATGGGAAATATGGCCAGGGTGGTAGGACTAACTTACCTGAGATTTTTACCTGAATCACACGGTACCAGTAAGACTAAAGTCAATTAATATCCCTTGTTCTCGATTATGAAACACTTTGTCAAAATATATTACTTTCTGTGAAAAACACGAAATTTTTTCAATTGTGTTGTGCGTTTAGACACCGGGAAGTTTCCCTGCTATGGACGTCCAAAGTCTACGAAGTAGACAAATTTAGTCCGTGAAGCACGATTGCTAGCCTGTGGTCTTTAACGTTCATTGCGCCGTAGTATAATACGCGACCGAAATGGGCAGTTGCATAAGAATTTGAAGCCAAGATCCCTGGGTTCTGTAGTGCGACCTTTCGCCCTACGTGCCCCAAGTTGCGGTGAGAAGACAACTCCTTGCCAACAAGCAAAGGCATTGTTGGCGCAATTCAGGTGACCTTCTCCACCATATATACTATACTGTTCAAAAACGTTTACGTCTGTAGGCAGCCGTCGAGTATGAGGCGTACAAAACGTTGATTAACAAATCGTTTCCGACACATGTGTCACCACCGTAATTGTCTGTTGACAAACCGATGAGGAAGCATCTTGCGTGCGTACACATGCCATCATCAGGCGCATCGCCCGCGTCTAAGTTTCCGCTAGGCCAGAATCGCAACACGGCATCCACCTAATTGCGTCGCGATTCTGGCAGACACCTCTTTCACGCAGCGTTGATTCACGTCCAAAACTCCCGTCGTCGTCCCCCCCCCTTCCCCGACTCTAACCTGAGCGCGGTCTCGCATTAGGGGCCGTTTAATGTCCCAACACGGAGTTCCGCTTCCAGCCCCCTTCCACCCTTTCCTCCCGGCAAATCTTGTCCGGTGTTTCACTGGAAACGCGCGTGTATCCGTCGGCCACAGCCTAATGTGCGAGTCGTGAGCGAGGACGACTTCTTTGTCCGCTTGGCCAGCCTCGGTGAGCGAACAGACTCCAAACAAGATAGCTGCGGGCTTTGTCATGCATACCATGACGAATTCCCTTACAGGTGAGCGCCGCCAGACTACAACAACAGAAAGACGGGTTTGTGAACAAAAGGTACGGCTGAAGACTCTTCGTGGTCGCCAAACTTTGTTTACGTCACGTTGTCTAAGTGTCAAATGCTAATTTATCGTTGCTTGGACCAGATTACCGTGACAAGTTAGGGGTGTGCAAACTGGCGCCATGGCCCGTTAACGTTTCACCGCTCCGTCAGAAAAACCGGGGAGACATCACGCCTCAGCACGACAACGTCACGGCAAGCCACGCCGCCCCACCGCGTGACGTGTTCCATGAAGAAACAACTCAATGCTACCGATCACGTTTACGAGCGGGGTGGAGGGAGGTCGCGGCTTTGTTCGGCGATGCTTCCGTGGAGGCGGGCGTGGCGACGGACCGACCGGCCCGACTCCCGGACGCAGCGAAACGAACCGAGCTCGTAAACAGAGCCAGTCGCATCGCGTCCCCCTCTCTGACTTTACACGGCTTGCCACGGCTCACTGTCCTGTACAAACTGAAAAACGAAGGGGTCCAGCTTTTTTGACGGAACGGTGAAACGCTCATGGACCATGGCGCCAGTTTTCGTACCCCTTTAGTTCTTCGCGCGTTTCGCAGTCACGTACGGTGCAACTAAGGCTAAGGCCCCTCGTTCAACTATGAAATGCGATAGCATTTCATGAGTAGCCCTATTCTGGGAAGTCCAACAATTTTCGCTCTCATCATTTCTTGTTGTTGTTTTTCGTGACGCGTGTCACTGCGACATGCATGCCAAGCTATGCTTAGAGAGCTTACTTTGCCATCTTTTTCCGAACCGCTGGAGCCACATTCGGGTGGAGGCTGAAGGCCCGTTCACACACTTGTAACCGAGTAGGACCGGCTGAGGCGAGACCGGTTTTTAAGCGTCTTCCGACGTCTTAAGACCTGCTCCGCAGCAGGGCATCTGGTCCTACGCCGTCGCAAGAGGCTTAAAAACCGGTCTTGTCTCAGCCAGTCCTCCTCGGTTGCAAGTGTGTGGTGAACAAGCCTTGAGCCTTCGGCTGTGCGATTCGAATTTTGCGGCAAGAAAAACACAATTTTCTTGTTGCTGTTGGCTTTTTTGAGGCAGGCGCTATGAAGTTTTAGATACAAGGGTCTCAAATTACAGAGGGCTTCCCTACGTCAACATAATAACAACTTTGATAAAACTGCTTCTTTTTTTCTTTTTTCATTTGTCTTATTCCGTGGCTTTGTATTCTAACCGTCAGACAGACGTCTTGTTCAGAACTTCGGTTTTCATGTTTTTGTTACAAAGCATCGTCCGCACCATTCACCACAGAAGTAAGTCTAAGGCAACTGTTTCCTATGTGTACAGGCGGATGAAAAACCGCGGGCAAGGTGACGTCATGCTCAAGAAGTTCGAGAGTGCAAGGAGGCATCGAGACGTCACAAGGGGTGACGAAAAGATGCGAGGGAGCACCGTTATGACGTTGTTTGTTCCCATATGTCCTCGCTCACGCGTTTTCCCGCAACAAGGCTTTCGTCGGCGAAGCCTTTTCTTGTCGGATGCAACTCTCGCTTGTTCGTCTTTCGCGGCTCGGTGCAGCGGACGATGCCAGCTGTCGACGAATATCGCGCGCCCCATACAGATGACGAAAGACGTGACGTGGGTTCGCCATCGCACACGTCCAGGGTGCGGGGGTGGGGCACCAGCCGCCCCCCCCCTTTCCTCCAAAAGAGGGTGGGTAAGCGTGAGCGCGAGTGACATCAGCCTTCCCTAGACTGTTGCTAAAAATATCCCCATTTCTTCCCCCCGCCCCTCCCTTCCCCCTTTTTTTCTCTCGGGCGAGCCAGAAAATGGGTGACGAGGATCAGCGTGTACCCACGAACAATCCGGCCTCTTTTACGGCGCGGCGTTGTAGGGAAAGGAGCAACGCGGTTCGAGGAAAAAGGGAACGAACAGCGGCTTACAGGAGTTTTTAATCGAGGCTTGCACTGCCCCCCCCCCCCCTTTCTCCTCAGAGCTATTCGAGGGTGTGATTAATGCTGTCAAGCTCTTGGGTCTTGTCTTAGGCGTCGTCGACCGCTTATGCTCCTTTCACTTCTATAAGATGACAGTGGAGTGGAAGCTACGTGCTTGACGGACCAATTGATAGCCTACCTTTTCTTCCCTGACACAGCGCACGGCCGACAACAACAAACTATTCACCCTCTCCTCTCCCCTCCCTTCTAATTTTACAACGCTTACACACAGACACACCTACAACAACAACGCGTAGGCATGGGCGAGGGCGTGACCGCACGGTGAAATATAAACGTACGACTGGTCCAACGAGCATGTAGCTTCCACCGCAGTGTCAGCTTAGTGGCGAACGGAGGATAGTCACTCAGGCTGTCGGGGAAACAAGCGGGGGGTGCCTCGTGTTTCTGACGTCGGAGTGACGATGTGCGTGACGTTCGGGGTTTTCTTACCAGACTCACTGACGACGCAGCGAGAGTGTTATTGTTTTCAGAAGAAGTAACTTTAAATAATTTCCGCTAAGTTACTTCGAGCTACCTAGGGAAATGTCTGTTCGAGATACGAGGTAACGACAGTTCGAGCGACCGAATTACGAGTACTTACAATAAACCTTAAGAAGTACAAACTGTAGTTAGTTCATGCACACACGTAAGCAAACACACACAAGCACACTCCCGCGCACGCACACACAAACATGGCGAAGGCACATATGTTTGTGACTGACTGTTGCAATTCCCTCGTCGATCGTCTTCTCTTCTCAAATGCGCCACTTTATTTGTTTTTGTTTTTATGCAAAGCATTAAGACAAAGGAATTTTCACGATAAATAGATAAAACGATTCCCTCGGTGCGCGCGTTGGAATTATAAGCAACGGAGCAAAATAAACTTAATTTTCAGTTTCACGTTCAATCTTTGCTACGTCCCGGATCACCTGGAGTTGGCAACATTTTTTTTTCTGATTTCTTCAAATAACAGCTGGTCCTTGTGCGTCCGAAATAAAATAAAAAAGCGTAATTTAAGGCTACGCTCGGATAAAAACAAAGTATAGCACTTACGGAATTATACACCTATTTATGGTTGTTCATTTGTGACACAACTGGAAGCACTAACAGTATACCTCAGGTTTAACTGTGGCCTATTAGCCCCGAGAGCGAACACAAGCGTCACTGCAGTCGCCGCGCCTTGATTGGGTGAGGTGTACCATGACGTCAGGCGGAGGACTCCGCTCCGCGATCTCGCATCGGCTCGCTTCCCAGCACCGGTTTCCTGGTTTGGCGTTGTGTGCCGCAAGCTCTTCGAGGAGCTGGACCTCGTTTACCCAGTGTACAAGACGTTGAGTTTGGCCGATATTGACGTGCTTCCGTACATTTTATGAGCCTGCTTGTCCCTTTTACCCTTAAAATGGGGTTACAAATCCCGAAAGCTATTGGCGGAGGCTATTCCGCCGATGAACCTCCCCGTCCGTCCACACGACACAAGGCAATCTTGCGAGGGGTCGGTGAAGGGTTTCAGACGCTGGAATTCTGTTCCTTGCATGTTCATGATTTAGGGCGATATTACATCCCGCTTTCAAGGCATTTGAAGTGGCATTTATATCATGGGCCTTTGGGTGGTCGGCAAATTAGCTCGCGACCCCGACTCTGCGCTTCCACTCTGCATGCGCTGGTTCGCAGATGATTTAAAGGTCCTGCGTCTGATGATCTTTGAAGTGCCCGTGGAACAGGGTTGTTTTACATAAATGTAGCTTCTTCGTGAATTAATTCTATAGTTTATACACATAGGAAAGCTATCTTTTAGAACATGCACAATTACTGAAAATTAGTTTGTATGGTAGCAACAAAAATAGCCGAATTGCCCCCATTTGCCTGTATGATATGTATTGAACTGCCGAAGATATGCAAAGCAATAGTACCGTAATTTGGAATGTTTTTACTTTTTCCTGACATTCTTTATTCCAGCCTTGGGTATTCGGAAAATACACCGTTTAGTTTGAATTGTCATTTATTTCCAATTAAAAGAGACACTGCTGCAGGTCCCCAAAAGCTTCCTCAGCCTCCAAACTCCCTGCAGCTGGACTCTCTGACAACAGAGGAAAACAGGCGTAAAAGCAAGCATTCGAACGTCTGTCCAGTGGTAGATGCAGCACTACTAGCAGAAAATGTGGAACCTGTGAAGGGTGACAGTCTGCGTGAGAAAAACTTCTGGTATTTTAGCTTCAGGACAATTCGATTTAAGTAAAATCTCAATTTTAGGGCTTAGGGGACTAATAGCGAGCTAGGCACCTTCGCTTACGTTTGCTATACATTACTTGAGGGTTGATATAAACAAGTCCACAGATACCACCCGTGTAGTTCATTGAAATACTATCCGAATCCAGCAAAGGTCAAATGCGAGCAATGTATGTAATAAATGTTCCTTGTTTTTTTACTTTGCCCCTGCACTTAGGCTGTCTTACTTGTGATTCTCTCCCCATCGCCCAGACTGTATTTAGCATGTTGCTCGAGCAGCATGCAGCTTTTCTGCTTCGGCGATCTTGTTTAAAAACAGATACAAGAAAAATAGTATGAATAACCTTCCAATTCATTCAGACCATCAGCAGCATTTATTGTGTGAGATGTAAATCTATAGTGATGCTCCTGCAATTGTGGCCATATTTCTTTATTTTCACATACCAGCTGTGATTCATGCGTTGCCTGCCCTGTCAACCAGGCTTAAAATGTTGGTTGAAGTTTCGCCTGCAGCTACAGGCCATACATCAATAAAGCCACATATAAAACTTTACACTTCCTACGAAAAACATGCCAAAAAAATTCAATAGAAACGAGCGCGCCGACAGCAAGCGTCGTCCCAGCCTCCACAGGGCGAGCGGGGCGAGTCGGGGAAAAATTCTCTCCTCGCCGTGACGTCATTCCGGTTCGCCGCAAGGGGGCGCCACGCGAACTTCTCGGGGCTAATACGCCGTATTCTTCCCGTTATCTCACGAAGAACGTTCTTTCTAAAATATTGAGTCCCACGTGACTCCCCTCCCTCTCCTACCACACACACACCTGTTGAAGTTTGGAACGGCAGGTAGCGCCATTTTATGTTGAATTTTCGCAACCCTGAGACGGTCCGCGGCCGCAGTCATTGAACCCTTTCTCCAGCCCAAACGTCCGAATGCCCTGCTGAACCGTGGCGTTGCACTCGTGTCAAATCGTTCGCCGACATGGCATTTCCAACGTTTTGCTTTTTTGCCACCACCCGCGCCGACAAGTTGAGGCGCGCTTTCTGTTCAGTGCCCCGGAACTATCCTAACCAAAGCAGCTTGAAGTGTCATCGTGTGCGTGACAAGTTCGTCGTTCGGTATTTGTCTTCCCAAGCACGCGTGACTTTGCCGGCCGCGTATAACCAAGAGTTTGACGTTCGGACGCCCGGCAGATACTCAGCCAGGGCTGGTGTTGTCGGGTCGTTAGGTCCGTCCTGATTGATCACCACGGCATGCTTATTTTTGAAGGCTCTGCGGTTGAGAATGTTGGAAACTCAAAACCATACGCGCGCTTTGCTTTGAATTTTGGCCGTATTGGTATGACATCTGAGCTCGCAATTTCTGGAGTGTCGAATGTTGCACACTATGCAATGGCATCCATATTTCCGGTGAAAAAAGGTTTCTTTCTTTATTTTGTTTTTTCATCAGAGTTTAAGGAAAATTTACCATATATATTTATTACTATTCATTCACCTAGGGCTATACAGTTTTAGCATTTAAGGGGCTGTGCGTGATTCTTCTAATGCATGTCGCATGAAAATATAATACGTAATGCTTTGATCGTGTTTTTTTTTCTTTATTTTTTCGGCATATTCAACCGTTAATAAACCATACTGGAGATGACATTATAATCACACGTGAATATTTGTAGGCTTAAATAGTACAGCTTTCCTTTCCGAGACATTAATGCGGAGATGATTGTTTTCAGATCACTCTTTTAGTTTTAAGAGAATGGCATTAGCTCTGACCACGGGAATACGTTCGTGGAAATCACAAAAGAAAACTAATCATATCTTCAACCCAAATAACGAAGTGAACAAGTTGTTCAACGAGTACAAACTCCTGTATATATTAAAAACAAACAGTAAACAAAAGTGCGACAAACACCCGCCGTATCGGTTAGTTGTTTCGGTAACGAGTTCTGCCCGGACGAGTTTCGATTTATAGCGGCGTTCCTTGTGCGGTCGGCGGCGCAAGAACCCAGCCGAACCATTTCCAGCGTGCATGCTTGCCTTCGCTACACCAGTGCACGAAGGCAAAGCCACCACCGCGTTCGCAGGGTAATACAAAAAGAACAACCACAAAAACAACAAAAACGGAAAGAGGTTCCTCCGCTAAACCCGATTTGTGACTACGACTCTTCGCCGCGTCGTCTCGCCACATATCTCAGGTTCAACGCGTCCCGACGGAGGCGCCCAAACCAGGGCTCGGGGAGATGTCGGGATGTCGGGTCCGCTCTCGCAATCCCCCGCCGTGTGTGTGTGTGTGTTTGCTTCGATGCTCGCGGATGTGGCAATCTGTTCTCGAAGAAAACGGTAATACCGTAGCTGAGCCGTTGCCGTTGCTCGGATTACATACGGCGTCCCGCCATCAGTCGTGGGACGAAGTGAGTGCTCTGCCCGCCGCGGCCACATAAGCGAAGGAAAATGCGTAATCATATTTGGAGTTGTAGTTTGACATTTCGATCAAACCGCCATATGCACAAAGGCGTTAAGTTTACTCCACCGGGCTCCAGTTTCAGCCTGCCAGGAACGCGACGCCGTGTCCTACTATGGCGTCGCAACGTCCGCCTTATTTATTTATTTTCTGTATGTTTCCAAGTTTTTGCAGCTGGCGAAGTCCTCCAGAACTGTCTCCAAATCCTCTGTCCTGCCGCTTCTGTTTTTTTGTTGGCGTGAAATTGCATTTTTAACACTGCCCCCAATCCCCAAAATATGTTTTTTCTGTCCGTGCGCTTCCCGCTAAATTTAGCGGGGAAATCGATGTCACGTTAGCCATAAACGAATTCAGTTTCCTCGCTAAATTTGACTGGAAATTGGATGACGCGAGACCTGACGTCACGGGACCTACAGAGCAATTCAGTTTCCTCGCTAAATTTAGCGGAAAAGGGACGCCAGGTGACCTATTCAGTTTCCCCGCTAAATTTGATGGGGGAAATTGATGTCGCATAACCTGACACCACGTGAACTGTATAAACTAATGCAGTTTTCCCGTTAAACATAGAGGAGAAACTGAAAATTCAAAGTCATATAAAGCGTTTAATGCATTATAGGACTTTAAAGGTAAAGTTCGCAGCCTACTTTGTTTTCTTTTTGATATATTCCACAGTTGCATTGCTGTGATGAACGGAGCTCGTGGCGCAGGTGTTCGGCAACCGGCCAGCTGTCTCGGACCGTGGCGCGCTTCACTTTTCAAGGCTAAGCCGGAGTTAGCTCCAGTAAGAATGCGATTCTTACTGAGCTAACTCCGGCTTAGTCGGGATGATGCGCGTACCTTAACTTTTCAGTCACAAATTGCATTCTAACGGAAGCAAACCCAGATTTTCCGTTGTCCAAAGGCGGGCGTTCGGATACACGTGGAAGGCGGCAGAGCTGACCGCCTGTCAAACACCTGCGCTTCTAACTAACTGCAAACCTTCACACGCTGCGCGTAAAGAAAAAAATATTATACGTGGCCCTTCAAACGACGCTCCCCGGCCATCGTTTTGGGCATCTGTGCATTATCAGCGTAGTTGCGATGAGGGAGATGAGGGAGAGACAGGAGAGGACGACGAAGAGACGCGTCGAAAAGTATGCAGCAGTTGTACATAAGATGGTTTGATCGACAGATCCAAGGACAACGGGACATTCTTCTTAATGGAGAATGGCATTCTTTCTGAAGCTAACTTTGATTTAACTTTGAAAAGTGAAGCGTGTCAAGGTGGCCACGGTGGCCACAGCAGAAGAGAGTTGGCCGGCTGCCAAATACCTGCGCGGCGAGCTCCACACCAACCACGCAACGCAAACTAAAAATAAAAAAAATAAAGGAGAGAGAGAGAGAAAATTAGTTTTTGTTTTGGAGGAAAAGCAGAAAATAAAAAAGGAAGAAGAGAGGACTCCGAGACGCTTCGACAATACTTCGCCAGCTGCGAAAGCTTCGAAAACAACAATACAAAAGTGTACAAAAGGAGAACGTGGCAACGCTATAGACAAGGCGTTGCTTGCATGGAGGGCTGAGACTTAGTTAGCATCCACTGCTTTCCCCATAAAACCGGAATTCTGCGCATGACGGTTTGATCGATAGATCCAGATAGAGCTTCAGTTTTGTTTTTCCCTTCATACACTCTTCTTTTTTTCTTTTTTGTGCTTAAATGATGTGCTTAGTGCCGCCTGTACGGTCGCAGGAGGGTCAATATTCGCAAACGAGCGCGCGATTCAGCAGTCAAAAGACCAAGAAAAACAAGTGAGATGCCACGGCGGCATGTGGCAATATGTGAATGACCGCAGCTACAGGAAATTAATAACGCAATCTTCTGCTTGCGGAGCGTCCACTCAACGAGAACACTCTGCTACGTCAGGGTAAACCGCGTCCGATGATTTCGAGAAAATAAGCGGTTAAGGCGGGTAGCGAACCTGGGTGCGGACATCTGCTGACATTTCCATCTACACGAGGGACGTGGCGAACTTTCGTCCAACCTCGGGCTTCAATTGGTGCGGCGAACCCTCGAACTTTTAACAAAGTCCGACCAAGTTCGACTTCTGGACAGAGCAGCCAGGCGTCTGCACAAACAGTTTCGAATTTTGGGAAACAAATATTTTATAAAATGGTTTATTTCACGTTTCGTTTAAAATAAATATCAATCCTTGGGGAAACGAATCAAAGATGCGCAATTTTAATGCGTTAGTTTGTTTAGTAACGTGAAAAAAATATTTAAACAATCTGCTAAAAAAATATTACACTTCTTCTTCAGCAGGTATCCTTCGTTCGTTTTACAACTTTCGCGCATGTGCACAATAGTTTAACTTCAGTCGAACTTTCGTCGCACTTTACGTTGAAAGTTTGAAGAAGTGGAACCTGGTGAAACTCGAACCGCGGTCGTCCTCTCGCCTCTACTCTCCGGGATAATACCCGTCCAGCTTCGTCCTCGCCAAGCGTGAAGAATAAAAACCCAGTTAAATATTCATAAATGGTGCCAAAATTAAAGATTACGTCCTCTGAAAAAAAGAAAACGTGATTTTAGCAAGTTTATTGCCAAGCGCGCGTGGTCTTGACTCTAAACAAACAAGATTAGGCATATAAAAAACAAAAAACTTGGCTTGGTATTTGTTGCACGGCCTCCGCTCCTCATCACGAACGGGTTTAATTTACTTTTCTACCTTCCCACAGCAATCATTTTTGTAGGTTGTCGTCGTCCCCGCCTCCCACATTCCTAGTAATTTGAGCAATTAACGCTCTAGCGAAACCAACGTCCACCTCCGCTCAGATGCACCGTTTCACGTTTTACATCGCATTAAAATATGCAGAGGTGTTTCGTTCAAGCCGGATGAAAGCGACTCGGGGTCTACGCATAGAGGGACAAAAATAGACGCTAAAACCTTTTAGGTTGCTGTTACTTTTTTCGAATATCTGAACCTCGGAAAGCATCTTAAATAACGAGACATGGAGTTGCCGCTCGAATACATTAATGTACCTCTTAAAGGCGTCATAAAACGATATCGTGTTGAAATGTTCACGGCTTTTCAGAGGCGTACAGGTCCTAGTCTGGCCCATGTATACTGGCACGGACCACCACTAATTCAGAAGCTTCTTTGTCACGTTAAAAGTTCGAGGTTAAAAGGGGACTATTTCTTTCAGTCTTGCCTTAGCAAAGCTTGATGACATAATTGTGGGATCGAAACCACCAGCCTGACGAAAATTAAGCAAGGCTCATAGATTCGACAGGAGAACTGCGAGAGCACTCGACTTCGGCTCGTAACAATCAATGCCTCGGGGAAGACTCAGGTAATGGCTCGGTGTCCACCCAATGTGGTGATGAAAATAACCGAGCTCTAGTGCCAGGTTCACACTGCTTAAACATTATACAAAAAGACAGTCTGCATACAGATTCGAAAGCTTGCGAAGTCATTGCGGGAGATCGGACTCAGTTGAACTCGGATAAGGTGACCAGGCAGCTGGCAGAAGCAGTTGCCGACAGCGAGCTAGAATTACTTGCGCAGTGCAGGGCCATTGTGACACTCTCGTGACATTGCTTGAGTGGACTTCTCGAATTCATTTGTAGATCAGAAGAAAAAAACTCTTGGGCAACTTTATTCGGTTGGTAATGTTAGGGAGTGATTCTGAGTAGCACCGAAAACACGAGGTTCACGTCACAACGTCCACTCCCGCAGGTCTTCAAAACAAATGGTCGTCTCTTTAGGATTTTTTAAAGGCGTGTCATAATGCATAGAATTATTAGGGCCTCCTCGAGCTCCTGTTTTCGCGGGCACAGTGAGGGCGCCATGCAAGGGCATATTGCGAGTGTTTTGTGAAAATAGAAAGCCGTCACAGTGTTGCATGACGTCCCATGACATTGTGATGTCAGGATGTCACACGATCTCATGGAGTCATCAAACGTCACGTGACGTGACTTCAGGTCACGCCACGTGCTACTATGACGTCACAGAGTCATGTGACGTCACAGAGGACTTAGAAGCCTCGAAGGTAGAACGCAAAAAAAAGAAAGAGGACCAAGTAGAAGGGGGAAAGGGCGTCTATAAATGCAAGGCATTTAGAGCGCCCTTGGGATGACGCCACAATGTCGAGAGACACTGGCGTCATCGAGGCTACATTTGAAGACGCGCCAGTAATAAGAGCTGTGCCTTAAATGTTAACGTTTAGCGGAATTTTAAAAATATGTTAACGTCTTAGACTTTACAATGACTTAATTTTACAAATTTCTGTCACTCGGTATATCTCGACAACTTGATCTCACTAAATATTGGCCAATGGCATAAACTCAGTGACACTGCTTGCCCAAGCGAGCAAAGCTGAGTGACGCTGGCTAACTTCGTCCCAAAATTACACGTGACGATCAAAGCAACGAAGATAAGGAAAGCACGTGGGCCTTCTCTGACGTTTGTTAGGAACGTAAAAAGCCTTTTAGGATGTATATAATGAAGAAACTGTGAGGGTGCAGGCTAGCTGGTATAATTTGAGCATACTTGTAAATCCGAGACTGGGGAGAGGGACAAGGACAAAAACAAATATCGACACGGACGTGTCGTTTTTGATCCTGTCGTCCATGTCGTCCTGTGTTTTCGTCCCATGTCCCTATCTCCAGTCTCGGATTTACAACTATGCTCTTTCAGCATGTAGCGCTCATTTTGGTTTCGTCTAAAGCAGGGGCAAAGTCTGCATGTCCATTCCCTCAAGTTAGCAGCCTCCAACTTGTGGGTAATATAAACAACTTAAAAATAATTTTAAAAAGGCTTTCCATGTGCCAAAACTAAATATATGTACCGATAAAAATATTAAAAAGAGAAACACGAGCGTAAGAGCGGTCTAATATCCAGCGCCTTCAGAGTGTCGAATAAATCAATTTTGTGCTTTCGCCACCGGCTTGGACAAAACGACAAATGGCGGCCATCGGGCGAAAACAGCGTATATAAGGAGGTCAATAAAGGCGCCGACCAGCTGGCATACTCTGATCGTGTTAAACTAAACTCTACAGATTCTTTGCGGCAGCTGTGCATGGGCACCGGAATAACCGATCTTCAGTTTTTGTTTCCTCTTATTGAGTTTATTTCACATCATTATTACTATATAGTAGGCCAGGTTACTGTCATTTTAGATTCAATCGCGTTCCTCTCCCCAGCACATGCCTTTGTGAAGGCTCGCTAATGGCCGTTTCAGTGGCTCGGCATCTCCGTAAGACGAGAGAAGGTCAGCAATGGCAGCTGTAATCTGGGTCCTTCGTAAAGCGTCTACATTGGTGGAGTCTCAAGAGCGGAACGCCAGACGCTATTGCTTCGAAACAGATATAGCGTGTTTTGTACCCCTCCTCGTTCCCACTCTCAGACTCTTCTAAATAATGAATTGTCCCAATAATTTCCCGCTCTGCAAAGCCGGTGACGCCAGGTCGCTGTGTGTTTTATTGTCCACCAATGACATTGGGTGTTTTTTTTGTTCTTCTTGTTTTGTTTGTTTTTTATTTGAGACGATTTTATTGTAGAACTGCCGCCAACGCACCTCGAACCGCACTGGCGCCGCTCGCACATCCCACACATTATCTGCGTCCTACGCATGCTCGAAGCGCGTTGGCTTTATCCGTGTGTACGGTTCGAATATGTTCTGCAGACAGTGTTTGTATGGCCGATGGGACAGGACCGGCAAACAAGGAGGAAACACGCTTCAGGCAGTTCCTGCAGACTGTCTGCCATGGAAGCGAGTCGTGGCGGTCAGTGGTCACCGTTACGTGAGAATCACTAGCCACCCAACATCATGTAGTAGCACTTATGCTTTGTGTGGTTTTTCTAGGTATGAAACGTAATTAAAGAGGGTCCGTTTCAAACTGTACGGGCTGCCAGAATTTAATGAGTTGCTTTCTATATACTGCAGTTACAGAAGAATGTTTTTGTGTCACGCCAGACGACACATCGTACGAGGTATAGTACCAGAACTTGCGTATTGAAACTTGGCCAGCTGGAGGAACCCGTATGTCCTGTTATTGTTCTTTTGTTAATGTTTCTTTCTACCCGTCCGAAAGCAGTCACATTCAATCCTTCCCCCCCCCCCCCCCCGACTTGAGCCAATGACGGCGAGGGCTTGACTGTCGCGTCTTCGCGCAGTCTCTGCGCGTGCAATTTCTTGTGTTTCCGATGCGACAAAATACGTGTTCCGGAACACATGCACGCCGTATCGACAGCGTGCGACACCTAGAGGGTGGATCGCGCCGCTCAGCCTTGGCACAGAGCCGCCTTGTGTCAGCTGATTGGCAGCGTCATCAACAACAGCGTCTGCGTTACGTCGCGTAGTGGAGCGCTATACTTCGTTTCAGCTTGGGTCCAGACCCAGGTGATGCTACAAGCGCGAGCTCCGGGCTTTCAGCGTCCCTGCCAAGCACGCGCGCTCGTGCAATGCAAGCACTGTTCAGGGCCACACGCTCGCGCCCGTAGCATCGGCTGCGTCTGGACCCAAGCTGAAACAGAAGTATAGCTGCCCGCACCCTGTCCTTCTAACGCGTCCGCCAAATCTTGGCCGACTCTGCACCTTTCCGCAGCCGTGTTTATTGACCTTGCTCCACAATGAAGGTTTCACACCTCGAAAATTCGAAAGCCTACCCGCGCGTAGCGTTGTTCCCTGTGTTTTCTTACGTAGTTCGACCCGCGGGAGCTTCTCGGCACTCGAGCTCAATCGTGCCCCCGCAGTTATAAGCAGCAGCAACGACGGCAACACACCGCCATGTTTTTCTGTTTTTTTTCTCTCTCTTTAGAATATACAAAGTGCGTGCGTGTTCGTCGGTCTGGAAATCACCACGGGACGACATTCACCGGTACCTGTGAATGGCTGGTAGTTGGCTCGTTCAATTTACCCGCACCTCCTGTACCGCTGCAGAAAAGTGTAGGTAAAGCGTAAAGTGGTGTACTTCCGGTCGTATCTCTAAACACGTACCGGAAATGCACTGCCCCCCCATTTTTCTGCACCGGTGCCGGAAGTACGGGTAAATCAAAAAGAGCCTAATATCTCTGTTACAAACATTTTTCGTCCTTATCTTTTTTTTTTTAGTCAGATTGTTGTCTGTTTGCTGGCTGATCGAGTAGACGTACAGAGAATTAGAAGATCGCGGTTGTCTTCGACGGCACACTGAGGTGATCTGTGTTCTCAATTTAAGGGTCTTTTGTCAAAAAAGTTACTGCCAACTCTGACCCCGAACATATTGTACAAGGCTTTGCTCGGGTAAACAGACATTGATTGCATATAGGTAAGCAGTGATTCACGGTGGCTGCTACATACGGCATCTTTGCGAAATTCCTCTTCTAGTAGCCGCGCCATGACACCATTTTCTTGTCGCACGCTTCCCATAAGGTCACGCGTGAGATCCTCACCGCGGGTAGCCGACATCAGGACAAGACTCACGGAAAAAGGAGAGAATGAACTGTGTGCGGCCAACGCTATCTATAGTCGGTGACAGGTCAAGAACGAAGTGAGCTCCTCCCACCTCTTTCCACTTTCGTAGAGTGAACGGTGGAGAGGAGGTGACCTCCTCTCCACCGTTCGCTCCGCTGAAGTGGAAAGGGGTGGGAGGAGCTCCACTCGTTCTCGACCTGTCACCGACTATAGATACTTGACGAGGCCTGCTTACCCTCGCCCGTGACGTAAAAATGGAAGGTCCGATAACGCAGCTGTTGATCCGTTTCCTTTCTCAAACTTGCTATTATACTCACGTGACATCGTCTGAACGACCGATAGCCGCTCCAACGAAATCTACGCTGTCGATTTACTCTATCGAAATTCAATTCTTATTCGCCCTGCAACCGACCGTAAAATGTCGAGCATCCGTCCACCCAAAATACTAGGGAATTTGAGTACACCGTACACTAGAACTTTGATTTGCTGGCGGGAGCTCGTGCCGTCACTTCGAAGCATGGATTGAGCACGTGTCCGCTGGGCCCGCTTTCCGCAGCGTACAATCTAGTGAAGCGTTCGAATAAGATAAAACAGTTAGGGCGCAGGCGAGCTGGTGTAGATTTACCATTTTTTAGACCACCTGAGACTGGGCGGAAGAAACAAGGCGACGTCTTGTTTCTTCCGCCCAGTCTCAGGTGATCTAAAAAATGCTAATAAGGTATATCGTGTCTACGTGGATGATGGCCGCTTCTTAGGTCAGAGAGCCAAACTGCAGAAGGGGAACATGTAGTGCAGGTTTCACCGCTTTGCACAGGGGTTCTCGGGGAAGCAATTGTCGAGGGTGAGCAACTCGGTTAGCTATCGGTGGTCTTTAAAGTCTGAGGTAAGCGCTTGATATCTCATTTGACTAGCTATTATACGTTTCATGAAGACCTCGAGCGCATTTATTGAGACATATGCTCGTGTTTTCGCACTCCTTCGATCCACCCAAGGCAATAGTATACCATTTTAATGTCTATAGTTAAAGTTAAAAAAATATATTCCGGGGGACCAAAAATCCTAAACCACACAGCTCTCTTCTCTCCTTTTACCTCTCCTGTTCTCAACACACTCTTTTCACCACGCCGAGAGACTAAAATTATGCTTGGGTTTTCAACGGTACGTCACGCGCGCAAACACACCCAGGTCACTTAAGATATCTAGGTAGGGTGCTACATTAATATTCGAGCGTGGTGACGTACGTATTAGGAAAATGAAGTAAAAACTCAAAATGGGACAAACAGGGGCTTGTGCGAGCTTCTAAATTAAGCAGTGACAGCTGCTGCAAGATTTTGTTGATGCAGCAATGAAACCACCGTAGGCACCAAAAGCGAATGCGTGTTTTCATTCGGAAATGCGGATAAGAGATGGACGTACTCCTCGTGTCTCTCCAATTGAATGGTTTCGTGGCTCTGGATGAAACTTTGGAAGTTTCTCCTTTCAACCGCAACCGTATTTTGAGAATCGAAAACTAATCAGAGTCTAATTATTTTGAACGCCATATGCCTCTTTATTCGCTCTTTCTCGCGTGAGTTGAAACGTAGTGGCGCCCATGTGCAAATGGCTCCCAGCCCCTCTGGTTCTCAACTAAACGGCGCGTTTCGCAGTATGTGCGAAATCAAATATACACGCTATCTTCTGGAAATGGTCACTTATATCACCGGCAGGCTTAATTCACTCTAAAACAAAGGAGTGTTGAATAAAATATTTTGAAACATACGTGAACCGGAGGTGTGCCGGGGCTACCCAATAGCTGGTGCAACGGTGTTTGTTTCGAAACAAAAAAGGGCGAATACGGTGTGTTCATTTTCGGCCATAGCTGTGTGCGCGACTTTTGAGCACGTGCTGAGGGCGAGCTTCCACAATTCCTTTTCTACGTGCATTCATCACCTATCACGATTGCCGGTGTTAACATTCTACCAATGTGTGCTTGTTCTGAGCATCCGATATAAACATTGCCTTCAAAAATGGCGTCCAGTGAATACCTCCTATAGACGATTGCAAGCAGGGCACCTGGCCGCCGCCATGTCTCTGCACGTGCCGGCAAGCGCATGCGATTTCAAGCTTGTCAAGGCCACGTTCATGCGCACGCTTTGCTTACAGGTGCGCATGAGGCACCGGTCGGGACGCTAAAGGCTGAGCTCCGTCGAGCGAATTATTCAACGAATAACTGACGAACGTCCCCCGACGGCACGCTCACTTTCCGCGCGACGTAGGATCCACTGTGCTGATGCCACGCGCAAAGAGCAAACGCCGCCGGGCAGAATTCGTCGATTTTTCGCAGCCTAGTCGCCCCATGGGGTCGAGCCTTCAGCTTGCAATCGTCTATACGAGGTAGTCACACGTCTTCATCAAAACCAGCGGCTTAACGTATGTCATGAAAAGTAGTTTTGAAGGTTCGAAAGAAACCTGGCAAAGGTCGTCGTCAACATGGTCTCAACATCACTCCACACAGCCATGACAGTCTGTGAATACTGGCTGTAATGAATAATACCCATAGTCGGCGACAGGTTAAAAATTCCGGGGTAATTCCCCTCAAAAGAAATCATTGTCGATCCATCAAGCAATTGCTGTACCTTGTTTCCTGACGTCCCGACCTGAGGAAAGAGCTACTTTCAACATGACAACGCAGGCTATTGGTGACGGGGATGATGTCGAGGGACGCCTTCTTCTCGAAGTCATCTTTATGCTCTGTACAATATTCATGGGTCTCAGGTCGCGAAGTCGTACCGGGATCCACTTTTATCCGCTGTAATTCCTGCGCCACGACGTGAGAATCCAACGGTCGTGTCACCGCCGATGCGTTCAATGTTCCCGTCATATCAAGCGACTAGGCCTAGCGACGGTCGCGGCTAAAGGGTCGCCACTGTCGAAACGCGTCGTCGGTGCCAAAGGCTTCTCTTCTTTCGTCTGCCACTCGCGCCTGAGTCAAGTTACGGCGCAAAGCTGTTGCGGAATGAGCGTTTCTTCGCGGTGGGTTTTGTAAGGTGAACATTCCACCGTCGATGAGGTATATACGCTGCATGAGATGCTCCAGTGACGCCACCGCCGTGTTCCCTAACGGGGCTTCGTCTGCTTTCTTGTTAGCTTCATTAAACGAAGGATGCTTATTGAAACGTCACCTTCAAAGCAGCATTTTCTTTTTCACCTGTGAAACGTGGGGCCTCTGCCGAGTTCTGTCATCGTGATCAGTTGCATGCAATGATTCCCTCGTCCTACCACCGCCACACATAAAGCCGTCGTGGGTCAAAGCGACATTAGTGTCCCACTGTCAATTTCGACAAGACGACGTACAAAATCTTCAGGGAATCTTTTCCGTAGTACACGAAGTTTCCTTAGGGAAGAGCACTACGAAAGAAGTATACTTATTTTGTACTTTTCCTGTATCAAATTCAGAAACCAAAAATTTCAACATTTGTACACTTAATCCTTATTCATTTTTTCCATGAATAACTCCTATTGGCGACGTGCGCGATCGAAAGCGTCGCTCTGGTCGACCTTCCACGATTGGTCGAGTGCTGACTATAGCGTGTTTCACATGCAGCGATTTTGGCCCTAGAGAGGAGCGATTTCTGCCGTCGCGGCGCTCTGGCCAGCACCAGCGCAGAGCCGTTTATACTGAGTATAAACGGTATAAACGGCTCTGCACCAGCGGTTGAGCGGCACGAGCGCCGCGACGGCAGAAATCGCGCCGCTCTAGTGCCAAAATCGCTGCATGTGAAACACGCTTTAGACGACATCAAAGAATTTCTTATCGACAGAAATTAGAGTAATGTAAGAACTTCGTTTTTGACGTGTTATTATAGTCGGATGCAACCTAAGAACAATCTTTTAGCTCCACCCACAAGCGCCTTGCGCCCATCTGAAGTGCCTCCGCCGTCGAGAAAGTAGTTCGCTAGCAACGTTGCTTTTTCTTCCTCCAGTAAACGTGTCTTAAACTACTACAATATTTATTTAATTCATTCAGGACGTTTAAATAAGTTAGAATACGTTTTTGTCAACGAAATAGCTGTTTAGTAAAGAAAGAAAGTCATGTCCAATGTACCGTCTTCCCAATTCATTTTCTGTCCAAGATACTGTCTAACGTACCGTCTTCCAGCGCCTTCGATTGAGGGAAAGCGGCGAAAACGAAACCAACCTTTCTCTCGCCAAAATTATAAATAACAAAGCACTTATAGTTTCTGCAAATAATAAATATTTAGTGATTTACTTAGTTTTGTGGGCTTTGCGCACGAAATGTGTGCCTTTATTTTGTTGGATGAATAGAAAACAAGAATAATTATACTTTTCGGGTTTTGACAAATCGGCACCCTCCCAAGTCATCAACACCACCACCGCGCCCCGCTCTCTTTGTCTTCCGTCATGGATCCCACTGAGGTGACATCGGAAAGCGATTCCCCTGATTCTTCTTGGACGAAACAGCAGTGCTAAGCCTCGCGCCCGCTTCGAAATTTTCGTTGCCGATAGCGTCGCTGGATTCTCACGTTGTCGCGCAAAAACTGCTGCAAACGCAAGCCGATACCATTAAGATTTCGTGGCGTAACCTCGGGCACGTAAAACACGGTGCAAACAAGCAGAATAATTGTTACGAGAAACTAGCGTCGCGTTGCTAAGGCCAGCAGCCATGTTGAGCTTTTTTTTTTCAAAATGATCGCGATTGGTCCACGGAATCGTGACGTCATGAAAACGATTGGCTGGCGTTTCTCGGCGTAGGAATACATTTTCCTCTGAGAGGCATTTCCGGTTTTTTCTTAGCTTGCAACCGACTATAGTAGTGTTATTTTCGGAGTGCAGTGATTTCAAGCTTCCACCATGCTCATTACAAACACCATCAAACTTGTTGTTCGCGAGGCAATGACGTCACGAGAGGGAACCATAGGGGGCGCCACCAAAACATAGTTTGGTAATCGCCGCCTGGTTGAAGTATTTTCACAACCCAGAGTGAATATTGGGAGGAGATCGAACAGTCACGCTCTAGCGGTGCGCTTCAGCTGTGGGGACAACAAACCGTATTTTCTTGTTTGTTTTTGATCCGAGAAATCGAAGATGACGATTCGAAGGCTGCTCTTCAGTAGCGACCAAAGCATTGGTCAGACCGTGCTCGGCCAGATTCAATTTCTTTATTATGCTGTGTTGGTAAACACCGGGCTGTGGGGACAACAAGTTCGATAAAGCGCCCTCTATAGTTCGATCTCCTGCCCAATACTAGAGCTTCCTCTGCTAGTGCAAACACGTGCAATGCCAAGCTTCTATGCACTATGAAAATGAAAACATTACCGCGTGGGCAGCACGTGCACTACCCTTAGTGAAAAAACAGACGCGCTCCTAGTGGGCTTCTCACCGCGAATAGACCTTTCCAAAAAAAATGGGCTTTCTGACCGGTTCCATCTTTTAGTGTTCATGCGGTATGTCGCGTGATTTGCTCGCTTTCCGAAGCGACGAAAACGCGCGTGCTGGGCTGAGGACTTGTGAATATTGGAATGGGGTATGCTCGCGAGGATATTCTTCACGCTCATTTATCAGCAAGCTAGGCTCGCGCCAGAAACCGACGTCGTCGATGTCGCCACTGTCGCGGAGCGTACGACGCGCTATTTTCTCGAAAGCGGAGGGACTTGAACCGGGCGGATTGCCCATCTGGGCGGTGAATGCATTAAGTACTTAACCTATCACAAATTATAGGGAGAAAGCACTATATCTCAGAGACTCCGGTGCCCGACTCGAAGGCCTGTGCAAGTTGAAGCGGTGTCCGCCGTGAGAGCATGTGCTACGTACGTACCGTCTGCAGTGATATTGTCCTACAATTCAGCAGAAGTAGGGGTTGCAGAACTGCCGAACTTAGGAATCTTTATAACATCTTTGCTCGTAGAATGTGAAGCTGTTCCTATAAATATTATGTTTCGTATTTCCGGAAACATCATAAAGATCACAAATGAAGGATATTTCCTCAAAGATGTACTACCTTAATAACAGATTCACACACACATAAAAAAAAGAAAGCTGGTGCGCGCAATGTATTTCGGATCAAGAAGAGACTGTAGCCTAGGATACGTAAGAAATCAGGCCGAGTAATGTTATCGGGGCCTATAAACTCCGCATCGGTCACGTTGTTCTATCCGTGACATAGATAGAATGCGTCGATAGAAAAAGAAAGAAAAAGCCACAAGTGAAGACCTCCACCGCGTTCGCTGCTGTGAACGACGGGCATAAATGGCAAAGTTCAGAAGTCGCAAATGGGGAAGAAACTGCGGCCCTGTCCCGAGGACCTTAATGAAATATCGGCCTCCGAAATTGTCCCGTTCCGCCTTCTTTCATCAGCTCGTCGCATTCCTGGGGTGCCTCCGTGCCCTCCGCGAGTTTTCCTCTCTCTCTGTTTTTAGATGGTCCGTAGAAGCGTACTGGCAACAATGTCCGGTCGATGCGACGGGTATACGATGCCTGCAACGAGGTTCTGACTGTTTGCCACATCTTTGTTTTGCCTTCCTCGCCCCTGCGCCAATTTCGTCCTGGAGACGTCTCAATTGCGGAAAGCTGCGGACAGTCGCGATCTCAGCGGTGACCCAGCAGCGGTGATGAATGCGACAGACGGCTGTTGTCCCATAGCTCTCTCTGCAGCTGGACATTCGCTGGAAAGTTCGGCTGCTACGCGTTGTAACACCGCGACGCCAGAGATACTGACACTATTACTGTCATTTTGCAATATTTCCTTTCAGAAAGTCAGTCCCATAGTGGCTCAAATAGCAGTTTACCTTTCTGTATGTTCGTGGTGGTTCTTACGTCAACGGCAGGCGTATAAAAAGGACGGTTTTTTGACTGAAAACAATTTCTCTATCCGTTCAAGTTTCGATGTCTAAAATACCTCTGTACGAGACACTTTTGCCACTTCGGGATTTCCTGGGTAATGACAGCGCGATGTGACCAGAAACTCGAGTGCCGAAAAGCATCCGTCGATACTTCGCATTATACAACACAAACGCGCTGGCCGGAACGCATAATAACACGGAGCGGACCCCGACGGGCTTCGCCGAATTTAGCGCGCCGCAAGAGGCACTTATCCATCGAAGACTACTTCCGATGTACGAGGCCCTGGTCTCCTAACTATCCGCCTAGAGAGGTGGCCGTAAACGCGGGAATGATCCCCTGTGTTTTCGTTTCATTTTTCTCTCGGTATCGCACCCCATAAACTCGCCGATGCGCTACAACCCCCGACGCTTTTTTCTACCTTAACCCCTGCTTGACCTTTACCCTTCCGACCCCGCTCATCCCCTCAGAAAATAAATGTAAAACATGAACCAGTTATAGGCGGCGGTGACGTCATATAATTATGTTTCTTTTAAGTTTGACAGTGGGCGATTTTCTGTTGTCGAGCTCGTGAACAGAAAAGAGAGCCGTCGTTCCCCGACTCGCCTGCGCCCACGCACGCTTGTTAGTCTCCCCTTACGACGGAATGCTGTGGAAGCTACAAGCGATCGGAGCCAATACCGTGATGTGTTGGTATCACGTGACCATCGAGGAGGCACGCAGACACCTGCGGTGAGCGCAATCACGTCGTACGTTCCCAGAGCTGGATTGGATGGGCACGGTTTTGAAGCGTCCGCCGCGGACCCATCGTTAAGGCGAAAGGGAGTGTACCGCAAGCACCATTTCTCACGTCGATGCTCTCGGCTCACTTTGTGCTCCGAGTGGGTGTAGGGCTCTCCGGTAATGCGACCGTTAGTCCGCGAGCCAAGAAGACGCACCCGTGTTCTTTTTCTCGCGTGTTTGCGAAGCTATCGGCGCCCCGCTCTGGGTGACGCAAACAAACACGCAGCTCTTCAAACAAGATACCACTCCCCGGGCGATTCTGACGTGTGTGTACGCCACGCTCGATGGCAGAGCTGTTAAAGGACTCACTGTTCACACTCGTGGCTCGCACGAATATAGAAAGAGCATCTGAGTGCTACGTGGGCTCCGTCGGTATAGCTAATGTGGATGTCTGCGATACAAAAGAAAAGCAAACATCACTAGCACTGCGGATAAAAGATGTGCGCGCTCGGAAATTCAGCAGACTGAACATGTTTCAATGGATACAATCTTTATTTGTGCAGGTATAATATATGTAAGTATTTTTCAGTAGTTCAACACCTACTAAATGTTTAAAATGGGGTCCACTCAGTTCATCCCAATATACTTCATCCCAGGACACTTCATCCCAGACACTTTATACCAAAGATGTTTCATCCTAAGACGTTTCCAAGATGTTTCATCCCATGTGCGGTACACGCCAGGATATTTCATTCTTTGGAGTGGCTCTGCCACACTTCATCCCCGGATACGTCATCCCAGGAAGGTTCATCCCGGTCACTTCATTCGAAAGTCATTTCATCCCAAAATGTTTCATCCCAAGACCTTACATGCCAGTATCATGAAATACCCAGGCATTTCATACCAGAATAATTTGGGGCACCCACAAGTTGCTGAGCTCGAGCAAGAAGAAATCTTACACACTATTCTTCGCGCACCATCGAAGTCGTCATGTTAATGTAAAATAGGTCGCATTTCACCGGCTGCAGCACTTAAATGAACGTCATTTTGGGATTTGCATAGAAGTGCCCACAGACAACTCGGTACTGGACTCCAGCGAAAGTCGGCCCCTTCCACTGAGAGCCTTCTCTTTTTGTATTCTCCCGTCTCATTCATTCACTTACTTCGACCCCTATTTGCAGTGCTGCTGTAATGGTCAGATTTACTTCTTATGGAAGATGTATACCGCAACAAACCGCAATACTGGAGATCGATGTCCCTTGAAAACCGGCTGAAAGGCATCGTTCCAAGACAGCATTCACCAGAAATATGAAAATCGTAAAGGTTTATTTTACAATGACCCACCCATAAGAAGAAAACCTTAACACACCTTCAGAGGTCAAAGTTCAGGCTAATACGCTCAAGAATCGCTGAGTACATAGCACGAGCACGCATTCAGAAAGCTGGCTGCGTCTCTGTTGTTATAGTGATCCAGGATCCGGCATAGACGCTTGTTGGATTGTTCGTACTTCCTCTTCGTGTATAGCGGTAGCTCATGACCCACGTCCAGCTGGATGGCCATCGCGTTCACGCAAACTTGTTCAGAAAGAAGCGCATCCAACAATTGAAAACTGCAGCATGGGATGCACCGAGAGAATTTTGAAATACCCGGTGCCTGCTTTCAAGGCTATTGTTTGTTCTGGGAAGGCTGACCCCTGTCACGCGTTTGCAATTCTACATTGATATTTGGAACCTTGGGTCCTTCTGGGGTCGACCGACCCAGGTATTCTCAATGTAGTCTAGGAAGTCTTGGTGCTGTTCCATGCGTCCAAACAAGTCCAGCAGCTCTCTTGCGAGCATGTGATATCTGTCGCAGACGTCGAAAACATCGCAGAAGCACAGTGCGATGAATTTCTTCAAGTTGAGGTGGTAGCTGGAGTCATCAATGAATCGCGTGTGCATGCCGAGCTCTTGATGCCGGCGCCAGATGCATTGCGCGAAATTGAATAAGCATCCATGCACCTCGAAATCAGGAATAGTACATTCCCGAAAAGCATTCTCTTCAGCCTTTTCGAAGTCCATCACTACTGTGTGCACCTGTCGTGGGCTTGAAGTGGCATCGTCAATCAATAGCCTCAAGCAGCATGCGCGTTGCTCTTTTATACGTTTCTTCGTGCTTGTTTGACAAGAAGCAGTAAACAAAGGGAAGCACCCTGCCTTAATAAAGGCCATGAACAACCCAAAGCTGGTAAAACACCTCTCGTGCTACTTTAAACGTGCCGTCGCACAACCCGGTTTCGCAGGAGTTTAAGCGGCACAGGCCCGTGTTACAGGCGAGAATTATTATTCTTTCCGAGTCAATACAGCTTGTGTCCCCTGAGAGAAATGCTTCAGGTGACGCTGTTCTTGTCATACGCAGGTTTTCTGGTACAATTATGTCTTCGATTCGGCGGGGAACTTGAACTGCGCCATGGGCTTCGCGTCGAACTATGTTCACTTTCCTTTTCAACGATGACAGCTTGGGCAGCTTCGCGATAGACGCCGATCTTGCTCCTTGTAGGCAGGATGCCACGACGTTCCGAGGGGCGTCGTGGGAACGCTCGGCTGCAGTTTTGATCTCATCTTGTAAACGCGCCGCAGCGACATTTTCTGGGCTCGGTAGATGGCAAGTGTGGCCTCGTGTCCCAGTTGTCGTCTCACCTGCAGTAATAGGTCGTCTCCGGCAACCCTACTGGAATTTCTCGCATCTACATGCCGCCTTCTCCTCGTTTGTCCTGTGCTTGGTGTACACATCGCGACACTGTTAGCGCCAACACGACATCGGCGAATTTTCGCATTTCACTTCCAAATATTATTAGCGAGCACAAAGTTTTATCGCTTACATTATAAAATTAAATTAGCTCTTTCCATAGCATTGATAACTTGGATGACATCCCTTGGTTTGAAAGAGAAAAACAAGAAAAACTGGCAATCGCTTGTTCGCGCTAACAGTGTCGCGCTCTGTAGATGTGACCTTCGAGGCAGAGCTTCGGCGAGCCTCGACAAGAGGCACAAAGGTAGCCATGTTCTATAAACAAACTTGATGACAATCATAAAGTCTGGCCGGCTGAAATGTTCGACTGATGGAAGCTCGATGCCGAGTGCAGGACGGTCTTACGTGGCACGGGTGACAATAGAAGAAAGACGAAGTGCATATGTCGGCTCCGCGCGTGAAAAACTGATTTTATAACTTCTTCTTCGAGGCAGAAGACTTTGTGGTATAAAATATTCAGGTTTTAAAGGTGTTTGGCATGAAGCGTTTTGGGATGGGACGTCTCGGTATAGAACGTTTCTGGGATAAAGTGTCCGGGATGAACAGTCCTGGGATGAAATGACCTGGTATGAAGTGAGTGGCCTTTGAATCGACTGAAACATACGTACTATTCTGGTATCAAATGTCGTGGTATGGATTGTCCATGGGATAAAGTGTCTTTGGGTGAAACATCCTGGAATAAAACACCTTTGGTATGACGTGTCTGGGATGAACTGTTCTGGGATGAAGTGACGCTGGATGAAGTTTGGTAAAGCGGTTTAAAATACCTACTCAATGTTTAAGCATAGGCCCGCTTAGGAGCTGGGCAACAATGGAAAGTATTGGTGGATCTTGCAAGCCATGTTACAGTGCTAGAGGTGTACATCTCAACACATGTCTCGAAAAAAATGTCGTGAAGAGTTTTCTCGATAGGCGGTATAGGTCCCCGCTGCTCTCCTTTAGCCCGTAGCCAGTAGTTCGGGCGTGTTTCCGCCTTACGTTCGGTACCCGCGGAGCTCACGGTTTAGTTATCGCCCAGTTTTGTTTACCTGAGACAGAATACAGTGGCATAGTGTTCTCATTGACGGGAAGCACATATACAAAAATGTGTAAGTGCAAAATATAAGTGCTCTTTTTTTCCCCTGAAAGGGAGACTGCGGGGGAGTATCTTTTTTTTAATATTATTTTAAACACATTATTTTTAATACATTTGCCCCCAAAACAATTTTGCGCAATATGTACGTTATTAGACGCAATTTAGATAGAGGTCATGGCCCTCTCTAAGCCCCACCCACAAACCAGTGATCCCGCCCTTTACTACTGGACTGGCTTGGCTCGATCGAACACGCTAACAAGCCTAAAGTCTCCCTTTCGCAACATCCGGTGCGTCTAGTCTGGCGTCTGACACTGCATGCTAGTCGTGCAAGCAGACGAGCGGCAGCCTCCGGCATCGCCTGCTATTGCACCGCAGTCTATCGTCGTTTGCAATGCCCGTGAGACGCAGACAGGAAAGCTGCGCGTCGGCGTCCGTTTTTGCCTTCGTCCGTCTGCGATTCCGCCTCCGCCTAAAAAATTCTGCAGCGCTCAGAAGACGCGACCATGAAAGCGGCGTTTTAGCGTTCCGCCATGCACGAGCTGTGGTCTGATACAAGCGTCCCTCAGCGTCTCTTGATGTGCGGTAATAAGCGACCTAGAGAACTAATAAAAAAATCAACAAAGTAAATATGCAGTCCGTCTAGCTTTACTGTTCTTATTATTTTGTTTCGCGTGGCATTCGCGAGCAAGGTGAGTAAGCGTCATGACGCAGAATTAAAACGCGACGTGAAAATATTCGCTTTGTTAGGCCAGGTGCACTGCAAAACTTTAGAGCTACTTGCCTTTCGAAGCTAAACGACGGCAACATACCTGGACTAACTTGATGCGAGCAGGACGCTCGGCTGCCTCCAGCCAAAAAGGGGTCGCAAATTCTTTCCGGTGTAGGTACCTTCTCGGTATGGAAACCATTGTTGCAATCATGACAGTTGCACTGTTCACAGAGCAGCGGAGCCACTTTTGCGGAAACCAACATTGTTATTCTTAATCAACACTTGCAAACGAACGAATCAAGCGAGATCGAGCAACATGGTCGACGTCGGACGCTAGGCTTAGGCGAGACCCGCTACGAAAACAAGCATCCTCAGAGCGCTTCCGTAGGTGCCAACTTGCGACAGTTGTTTGATGCAAACTAGGTCGGTGAAGGTCTCCAGCTAAACAGCTCGGTAAACGTAAAACGACTCGCACTCATAAAATAAAAACGGGGTCAACGAGCGTAGCTTGTTGAGCACACAGCAAACGTCGACTGCCATGTTTGTTATCGTTTGAAACCTAAAGTGAAAGGGAATCTCGGCATATCTCTGAAAACAATAATCACTCTATTTAGATTATTTGTTTCTCAGACTATAAAAAATAGTCGATTCAAATATTATTGCGGCACGGAGGTATAAATTTACAACAAACCTATCACGCGTCAATCATCTCGCCAGCCAATGAGAGATGTAAGCAATCTGTAAGCACAGGGCGAGGCTTAGCGGGCTGCGACCTCCACCTTCATCACCTAAATTGCGTCTAGCGGCGTAAATATTGCTAAACAAATTATTTTAGTGCTATCTTTTTTTAATATACGTGTCTAATAAAACGTTTCATTGCAGGGTTCCTTTAAATGGAACAGCCAGCTAGATCACACTGTTCTGACTAGACACCCTCTCTCTCCCTTTCTCTTTTTCTTTCTCTCCCTTTCTTTCTCTCTCTCACTCTCTCTCTCTCTCGGTCTCTGTCTTCCTTTCTTCCTTTTTTTCTTAATAAAGACGTTTTCTCTTACTAACTTTCTATTACCTCCTTTGACTGACTTAGTCCAAGGAGAGACCGTTACTTTTAGGTAATTTTGTATTTGCTTTCGAAGTCACTCAATTCACTGAAATACTATTAAACCGGGTGTCCGCGAGAAAACCGAACACTGTTTTTCGCACCTCAAAAATAAACTATATATCGCAAATTGGGTTGTGTGTATGTTTATACAGCCTAGAACTTAGTCTGCCTCAACGGGCGACGAGTCTCCCAGCTGTAGGTAAGAAATTTAGCCAGTGCAGTACAACCGCTAGCCTGGGATCTTTAACGTGTATGACGCACTAGTGAAACACGACCGCACGCCGGTACGATGCTGATCCAGATCAAAACGTGCAGAGGTCAGATATATGAACCCATGATCTCTGGGTTCTGCAGCGCGAGCTTTCGCTCCACGCGTGCTCCGATCTAGCCCACTCGGACCACCGATCCCCCAACTATCCCCGCAGGGGGCACCTGTGAAAGCAGGTGTTTGGAGAGTGGCGTCTCCACTTACCCCGAGCCATGCGGGTACACCCGCCCACGTCTGGCTGTGGGTGGCCTTCCCGTGTCCGGGGAAAAAGGCATCCTGGTGGTTGAGTCGAACGCGGGGTAGGTTTGGACCCTTCGGGGCCCCCGGGTGAAGCAATACACCACTTCGGCCCCCGCTTCTGGTATACGGGAGTCCTGGTAAGGCCCGGCCAGGATGATTCAGTCTAGTCGCCTTTTCTTCTACTGTCCCCTCCGATCTTTCACTTTTACCTTTCCTGTTTCTTTTATTTCTCTCTCATTTCTCTTACTCTCTTTTCACCCCTCTTTGGCGGCAAGGGCTAACCTTGGGTGGTGATGGACCTCTGTCTTGACCCACACTTGGGTATAGTTTCCCGGCAGCACTGTTAGCGTAACATCTCCAGCCAAGCCCTTCTTGTTATAGTGCGTTACCTAACCCCTTGTTGGGCTCGGTGATGGGCGGTGCACCCCGGATTCTGAACACCCTTTGCCCTCCTATGGAGCCCCACCCTTTATACCCCGTTCAGGGCACGCCCTTAAAGGCGCTGCCTTGATTAAAAATCCATTGACAAGGATCTCGAGATATAATCCTTTACAAAGTTTTTTGTTGTTCACTCTCTTGATGAACAGAAGTCAGTTACAAAGATGTCACCTTTCGTTGTGGCGAAAGCTCTAGAGCACCTTGTAGGGTTTTCCTACAAGGCAAAAAAAAAACGTACTCTAAAGACCTCCTTGTGGAGGTAAACACAAAAAAAGCGAAGCACTCCACAACCTGACCACCATCGTTGACGTAAAAGTGTCCGTGAGTCCTCACCGCACACTTAACACCATTCGTGGAGCCCTTTTGAGGACGACTTTCTGCACACAAGTGAAGAACTCCTCGAGGGACTCAAAAGTTCCCGCGTTGTCGCTGTTAAACGCGTCATGTTTCGGAAAAATGAACAAATTCCTTCTAAGCATGTTATTTTGACCTTTGAAAAACACACACTCCCAGAGACCGTCAAGGCAGGATACCTGAACTGCCGCATTCGCCCTTACGTCCCCAAATTCAGCGGTGCTTCTGTTGCCAACGTTTTGGTCACGGAGCACGCAGCTGACGAGGGAAGGAGACATGTGCAAAGTGTGGCAGTCAGGGCCATGTTTCTGACATTTGTGAGGAGGCTGTGGCCAACTGCGTTAATTGCGGTGGACCACACCCCGCTTATTATCGTACCTGTCTTTTGTGGAAACAAGAAAAAGACACCCTTACCATTAAAGTGAAGGAGAACATTTCGTATTCGGAAGCTAAAAAACGATTCTCCTTCGTGTCAAAGGGGAGTTTTGCCGACGTGGTGCGCAGGGGCCCTGCACCACGCTCGGAGTCGAGGGCCACCCAGGTCTCTCCCGAGATCTTGGTGGCCGATTTCAGGGCCCCAGCTCCCCGACAGGGGCAGCAGCAGCTTCCCCCAGTCCCTGGTGGTAGCACGCGTGCTGCTCTTCCATCCAAGGACAGGCCGGCAGCAGCCGCGCCTTCCTCCTCTCTAGGTCCCCTCCTAGGGAGAAGGAGTGAGTTTCTCGCTCTTGCTCGCGGGAAAGGGCCCCCCTACCAAAGGACCAGCATAGAGCCCATGTACCTCCAGTGAAAGGAGGAGACAAGACGAGCTTGGGTGACCCCAAGCCCAGTTCGTCCACGACTCCTCCAGCCGGCCGTGGCCGGGGCTTGCCCCTCGTGGGCCAGGCCGGACAAGCTCCGTATCTACTCCAATGGACACTTCTCAGGAAGGGGAGATGCCAACAGATGTTGACACTCTGTCCACTCCTGGGCCTGACCAGGATGGCATGAAATAGAAGACGCCCTCCCGCAAATCCAAAAAGAAACAGCCTGTAGTTCGGCCCAAATGATGACCCCGTCAGTAGCCGTATTGTGGCCATACCTTCTACCTAATTTTCGTTGGCTCTCCATAGTCTTATTTATTTTACTATGTTTCACTTATTATATATTTACATATTTACACACTTCTTAATAGAAGATTAAGTTACATTTTATGCAGTGGAACTGTCGCGGTATTTTAAGAAATATTGATGATGTTAACTATTTTATGTGTGAGCTTCGGCCCATCGCTCTTGCTTTGCAAGAAACCCACCATCAATCAAGTTTTTTTAACATTTTAAGACATCATCAGGTTTTTAGGAAAGACCGTCCCTCTTCCACTCATTCTGGTGGTGTTGCAGTGGTTGTGCAGAGTGGAGTCGCTTGCTCTCATGTTCCACTCTGCACGCCACTGGAAGCTGTTGCAGTGCGTCTCTTCGTGGACCGCCTTGTAACAGTTGTTTCTTTATACTTGCCACCAAACGTTCCTTTGAATCTTCCAAAAGCTGCAGGGACTTGTAGGACAGCTTCCTCATCCTTTTTTAATTTTAGGTGATTTTAACGCTCATCATCCTATGTGGGGTAGTACCCGTCAAGACTCCCGTGGTGGTGTAATTCAACGTTTTTTATTGTCTTCTGGGCTGTGCCTTCTTAACGGGAGAGAGCCAACTTTTTTAGTGCGGCACACAACTCATTCACATCCATTGACCTTTCTATTGCTTCACCTTCATTAGTTCCTTGCTTTTCCTGGAAGGTTCTTCATAACCCTTTTGGAAGTGATCATTATCCAGTTGTTTTAGAGAGTACCGTTCCATTACCTAATTTTTTTAATGCGGGTTCCTAGCTGGAAGTTAGACAAGGCAGACTGGGCGCTTTTTAATCTTCATTCCACTTTAAATCCTTCGATTCTTTCTTCTATGTCCCCTGAGAACGCTACTCTTTATGTTACTGAGCAGATATCAAGCGCTGCTCAACAGTCTATTCCACAAACATCTGGTAATATACCCAAAAATGCAAACCTTGGTGGAACGAGGAGTGTGCCACAACCCGGACGGACGAAAATAGGGCGTGGGGCCGATTTCGCAGATACCCCAATTCACGCAATTTTGTTGAGTTCAAGCGACGAAAAGTTAAGGCTCGTTGGATTGGGAAGCAAGCAAAGCGGAAGTCGTGGATGAAGTACCTCTCTTCTCTAACTAGTTTTGTCACGGCCAAAGAGGCCTGGGACAGATATCGGAAATTAAATGGAGATTATTGGTGTTTTGCTATTCCAACGTTTAACGCTCCTTCTTCATCACTAAGAGACATTGGTAATATACTAGGGGAACATTTTTATAATGCATCTAGTTCGGCCAACTGCAGTGTTTCCTTTGTACAGTTGAAAGCTCATGCGGAGCGACAAAGGCTTGTCATGTCGGGAGAAAATTCAGCATCTTATAACCAACCTTTCACGCGATGCGAGCTTGAGATGGTCCTTAATGTAACTAAGCTCTCTGCTCCTGGGCCCGATAAAATTCATGATGAAATGCTTCGCCACCTTTCTTCAGAATCCCTTGAAAACCTTCTCCTCTTCTTCAATCTTTTGCGGAAAAAAGCATGTTTCCCTCAGGCTTGGAAACATGCACATATAATCCCCCTCCTAAAACCTAATAAAGACCCCTCAAAACCATCAAGTTATCACCCAATTGCACTAACGAGCTTCCTTCGGAAAACTTTTGAAAAACTTAAAAACAGGCGACTGATATGTATGTTAGAAAGCAAAGAGGGTCTTTGATAACAATCAGTGTGGATTCCGCCAAGGTCGATCTACCCTGACCACTTAGTTCGCCTGGAAACTGATACGCGAAGCATTTGTAAACAGGCAGCACTGTGTTGCGTTTTTTTTTTTTGTTTCGACTTAGAAAGGGCATATGACACAGCGTGGAGGCATGGGATTCTCCGAAACCTGTATGCCTGTAATATCCGTGGCCTTATGCTGCAATGCATAAAGGAATATCTGACGGACACGACTTCTCAAGTTTGTCTCGGTTCAGTCTTATCTTATTCCTTTGTTCAAGAAAACGGAGTCCCTCAAGGGGTGTTTTAAATGAGACTTTCTTTTTGCTAGCAATGAATTCACTCACACGACTGCTGCCACCTTCAATTACATATTTTCTTTATGCTGATGATATACAGATTTCAACATCCTCTTGGAACCTTTCCAGTTGTGAGCGTCAGTTGCAGTTAGCCATAAACAAACTGTCAAAGTGGGCCGAGGAAAATGGGTTCAAGTTCTCTGCTTCAAAAACGGTCCGTGTGCCTTTTTCTTTGCGCCGCGGGTTGTCTTTGGATCCATCCCTTGAATTAAATGGAACCCCTATCCCAGTTAAAAAAGCACCGATTTCTTGGTGTAATATTCGATAAAAAGCTTAACTTTATTTCCCACCTTAAAGCGCTAAAGCTAAAAATTCCTTCAGTCCACAAACCTTTTGAAAGTTTTATCTCACAAGTCTTGGGGGTCTGATAGAAAAGTATCCTGCAGTTATACAATGCCCCTGTATGATCCTGTCTTGACTCCGGTGCAGTAGTGTAGTGATCGGCTCGGCCCTCTGCCCTTAAAATGTTGGACGCAGTTCACCATCTCGGCTTGCGACTGGCAACAGGAGCCTTCCGGACGTCGCCCGTCCTCAGTTCGTATGCAGAATCCAATGAGCTGTCCCTGAACAAACAACGTACATATCTTCGTCTAACATACGCTTACAAGATTCTGGCCAATCCCCGGCATCCGACGTACCCTTCACTTACAAGGTCAAGGTTCTTTCGCCTTTTTGAAAATAAACCAAGCATTGTGACACCGTTAAGCTTCCGTACTGAACATATTCGCACTTCTCTGCACCTTCCTCTGGACCAGGTCGGCCTCGTTAGGAAAGTCAACGGTATTACACCTTGGAAAGCACAGCGAGTTGAATCCGACTGGTCTCTCGCGAAGTTCAACAAGCACGGCATTTTCCATGCTGTAATGAAGCAAGAGTTTGATGAACTGCAAACTAAGTATGATGGTTATCTTCATGTTTATACAGATGGTGCCAAGACCTCCTTTTTTGTCGGTTGCGCTGTGTATTCTGAAAGCTTCTCCAAGGTTCAACGACTTGATTGTATTGTCAGCATTTTTACTGCAGAGCTCTATGCGGTATCAATGGTGATCGAATGCATTATCAAAAGGAAAATACTGAGGGCGGTCCTGTTTTTTTTCTTTCAAACGTGATCCTTGCAGTTTGCTATCTTAAAGATACTGAAAATATGCTTGTACAACAGATTCGATATAAACTTTACTCTGCTTTGCATGGAGGTCAAAATATAAAATTTTGTTGGGTACCCAGTCACATTGGCATACAAGGCAATGAAGAAGCCGACAAGCTTGCAGGGTCTGCCGGTAACCTTCCACAATCACTGTCCTGTTTACCCTATCAATATATTAACCCCTTGGTGAAGTCCTCGATTCTTTATTCTTGGCGATTTGAATGGGACATGGAGTGCGATAACAAGGTTCATGTTACCAAACCGGCTTCAGGAGTTTGGGAAAGCTCTTCATGCAAGAGCCGACTTCATGAAACGTTGTTGTGTCATCTGAGAATCGGGCACTCTTTTATAACCCATAGGTTTCTGCTTTCGGGAGAAGATCCACCAGTCTGCGATCAGTGTGGTGATAGGCTCACTGTCTTGCATATTTTGTGGTTGTGCCCCGGCCTTGAGCCCAAGCGCCGCATTCATCTCCCTGAATTTTTTCAACATCATATCCCATTTCATCCTGCTCTCCTTCTGGGAGAGAATCCTCTGGTCTCTTTTGAACGAGTAATAGAATTTCTTGGTAGTGTTGGCCTTTTACACCGATTCTAGCTTCTTGGTTATCCGTTTGTAAAACCCGTTTTATAGTACAATGATGCCTTCAGTTAGTTTGGCGCAGATGGCCTCGTAGCTATTGCGCCATAAACCCCAAAATCTCTCTCTATCCCCCAACTATATATCGCAGAGAGCTCAAACTCAGTCAGAACGTGGCCCCAGCCATTCGAGCAAGATGCCAAAGTTTCAGCATCAACCGTTATTTTATTCACAAGTTATAAGTGATTTTTTGAAATTTTCAGTGGAAAAATAGGAAACATTTTTGCCATTTTCTATTGAAATTTTAAGAAATTGCTTATATCTTTTGAATAAGATAACGTTTGGTGCTGAAACTTTGGCATCTTGCTCGAACGGCTGGGGCTACGTTCTGAGAAAGTTTGAGCTCTCCGCGATGTCTAGTTTATTTTTGTGCGGTGCGAAAAACAGGGTTCGGTTTTCTCGCGAACGCTCGGTAGTAATCGATTGTGGTAGATTTGTTTTTAGTAACGCGTGCAAGGATTCAAGCTGAAAGTTTACAGTGGTATACGTTACACTTACAGGAGTGGTTATGACACAGAATATTGCTACACGAGTTCCGTTCGTCATTCCCAGGCGGGTGTAAGCTCATCTTACATTCCCTGGGCGTGGGTTTAAATCGAGACGCATTGTCGATTCTGGAACATACTGTACGCCACAAAGTGAGAAGTTTCTTCAGGTGTAGACTATACTCGAACGCCCCCGGAGGCAGCTAGAGCCGCGACTTACCCAAAGAGAGTCAGTGTGCACCTTGTCACCGACGCGGGTTCTTTAATACCTGACTGTTTGCAGGCACAAAGTAGCCTACGTAGACCTCTTCTCGCCAGCTTTTTTATCTCTTTTTTTAACTCACTTTGCGTTAGTGAAAACATAAGATTTGTTATGGGCACTCGGAAAAACAATTTCGTCACAAATTTATTGAATCTTTTTATAATAATCTTATCTGAAGTTTAGAAATACCGAAAGACATAACGCCCTCTTTTTTCCGTTTCGCACATTATGGGGACTTTTAGCAGACCGTTACCATGTTCCTCGTATCGTACTAACGCAGCCTTTGAAACATGATTTTAAGCTCGCGCCCCGCGGTCATGGTATCACCCGGGCGCGCGCTTAGAAGCATGCTGCAAGGGCTCCGGCAGTGCGTTAATCGGAACGCGCGAACGGTCTGCTAAAAGTCAATTATGAGTTGCTGCTCCAGTTGCGCCAATTCATAGACGTAAAAGGAACGCCCCTACGTTTTCCCTTATTTGGCACGATTCTTCATCCAACACCACTGTGTTCGCATAGTTCTTATGTCCCTTCTCTTTTACGCCGAATTAAGAGGATGTATGGGAAAGTGTGAACGTCCTAAGTAGGCAACAATGTACGGTTCCGGTAGGCCCCTAAAGTATATTTACAAGCAATGCAGATACCTTGAAAGGTACTGGGATAAGTCGTTCTATTATACAAAAATTTCACACTGGAAAACTTTCGATGAAGTAGGTTGCTGCCCGCAATCTGCTTACATGTAAGGCGCCCAAGTCAGCTAATAGACCCTTTGATTCTTTTGGCAAACAAACTCAGTGTCGCCATCTATCGGGTGGCCCTGGCACACCTCCGGTTTCGCTTGAATTTCGTAATTTCTTACGCTCCGTTCTTTCGCCATTACAGAATGAATTACGTCTTAGGGTGCCATAAACGACCACTCTCCGAAGAGAGCATGTAGATTTTATCCCGCAGTTGAGAACCGCATGTGTGAAGGGCTATTTGCACACTGGCGCCACCGCGTTTTAACTCACACGAGAGAGAGCAAATAGATAATCGCGCTCACACAGCAGCAAATTGCGACCAAAAACTCCTTTCGTAAACAGATTCTGGAGCACTTCGCTTCTTTTGGGGGATCCTTTTCTCGCTCAAGGCCCAAAGTTTTCAGGTGGAGAATTCTGATGGAGTTGGGTCAGGATGCAAAATAGTGTGATTGCCTGGATGCAGCCGCTCGAGACCGTTCAGCTGAAGGCGCACGCGCTTACGGGAGGGACACTGAGGCAGCTTATAAACATGCAAATGAAGGCCTATAGGATTCCCAAGAACCCAACGGACGTCGGGAGTGGGGCGTTGCGGTGGTGGCGCCCACAACTTTTGCAGGGATTTTCGATGGCGTAATTGGAAACGGGAAGGAGGGAGGGGGGGGGGGTTGGAATTGATTGGGAGCTCATCCCCCTTTGCGAGGCAATAAAGAACCCCAATTAAAGCCCGTTCAATCGTGAAACATTCAAAATAGCCGAAAGGTCGAGCGTTTCGCAGAGCTTGTGTTTGATTTTTCCTATAAACTTTGGGCGCTCGCATTGCAGCGCGTACTCTACAAGACCAGGTTTGATTTTAAAGTTGTAAAAAAGGGATTTCCTACCCATTACGGGTACCGATTTTCGCCTAAGCTGGTCGAGGTTCAGCTAGACCGGAGCATATAAGAGTATACGACCGAAATAAAAAAAAAATAAAAAATTCAATGTATATACTTTTTCTTTTCTTTTTTTTTTGCATTCTTGCAAGAGTATGAGGACGAATGTATAAATACGTCGACTCGACTGGATTTGAGGGGTGGATATTTGCGCAAGTCAACGAGGCGCAGTATTCTTGCGCACCCTGCCCTGTTTTGCGTGTGCGTTGGCAAGCCGGTACACAGACAGAAGCAGAAGAAGAGGAGTGCGCGCGGGAACGTTCCTTCTCTCCCTCGGTGTCTATGCGCACACGCTGTCATAGCCTCCTCTATACTCACAAAGCCTGTCAGTTTGACAACAGAGCCACAGAGTGCCCGGTCGCAGATTTGGAGCGCGAGGCTCAGCTAGCACAGAGCATCAAAGAGCCATTTCTTTGGGAACCTGGACGTCAGCGCACAGCTTTTTCAGCGGCGAGGACCCGAAACACACTTGTTCGTTCGAGAAAATTTTGTTTCGGCGTCTCGCCGCAGCGGGGCGCCAGTCACGTGACTCTCTTCTCATCCGTTATCTTCCGCTCCACCTTTTTTTATTTCGGCGGCCGCTTCTCGTGGCGATCTGCCATGCTTTGTCAGTATATCGGAGGCTATGACGCTGTGCAAGGTCGTTTGCTTCTTGATAGCACCATGACACGCTTTTGTCCCCCCCCCCCCCGACCTCGACCAATCACGGCACGCACTTGGCTTCTTCGTCATCGATAGCTCCCTTCGCATTGCCTATGTTTGACTTCTGTGCCCCTGCTGGCGTTCCACTGCGCCAAAGACGCATTTTGGAACGCTTGCTCGGTGTATAGATAACTTCTGAATATCAGGATGGGTAATGAAACGGCCAGGTAAGGTGCGCGTTGATAGTCAGAGATGTCTAATCGGCAGTGCTGCCTACGAGCACTTTCTTCTAGGCTTATGACGCTGCCTTCTCAACCCCTTGAACATGAGGAACGGCAGAAGTAATAAAAAAGACAGGTTATTAGTAAATCCGCTATCGGCCACTTGTCAAAGTGCCCGATGCCTGTCGGATTCTGAGCCTACGACGGAATCCGACAAATGTGGACGATTGTGTATGGACGGATGACGTATAGATACACTGTATAATCTACACTCAGATTATCAGCACCCCAATTCCCCGACTACCTTGTCGGCTCCGCCATATTGGCGTCCGTTACAGAGATGTCGTAATCGGCGATCGTTTCGATTCAGACATCGGACTTCCTGAGTATGATATGCAGTGTCAGAAAGCTCACGCGATACTGTTTCGCTCTGCCGCGGACAGTTTAAACATTTCTAGAGGACGGAGAAGCACTTTCCGCAATTTAAGATAAAGGTTCAGATAACTAACAACCATGATTTTAAGCAGCAAGAAGATGGCTGAAGTAACGTTACTCTGAATCACAGCTGATTGAGCGGCTCTATTATAACATGTCCGATGTCGCCTCTCTGTAGAAGAGGCTTTAAGGTGAGGTGGGACAAACATCCGAGTTCAGCTGTGTTCTTTATTCACCTTCTCCCATAGACGCGAGAACCCACGTATTCCCGTACCAACATTTCCAGGGTTAAATTTTTGGTGATGCCTTCCGTAGCTTCCTTTGAGCCTGAGTCTAAAACTCGCCGTGTTTCTTTCCTATCTTGCAGCGACGAAGGACCAGTGGGGCTCCTGGTACAGCGGGCCCCTGGAGTCTTCCAGACTGGGCCTAAGTCGGGCGGGCTCTCCGCCGGACCCACCCGTCTCCAACAACATCTGAGCGCCGCCGGTACCCGGGAACACTTCCCCAGATTGACACCTCCGCTCCGCCCCCGGAGAAGTTTCTGCCCCAAGCTTATGTTGTGACGAATCGCCGACATTCCGTCGTTGAGTTCCTTTTACGAGTACCTTGTGTTGGTCGCAGAAGGCTGGTTTGTTCAGGCTCCGAGCGATTCTTATAATTTGTCCCAGCCAGCGCGAAGCATCTGGGTTTCCTCTTATCTTTAAGTGCGGTTGTCTTTTGCTAGTCTGCCGCGTTGTTCAAAGACGGCTGCCGGCAACAACTCATAACCTAGCTTGTAGAACATGGGGTTCGGGCGTCTGAACCACTGGGAACGACGATGACCTTTACGGCGACGAGATCTGACCTGTACATAGCGTTAAAAACCTACTCACGAGAGTCACTACTTCCAAGTCTTTCTGTCGTTCGTGAAATCGATGGGCTTCCTGATAAACTACACATGCGCGATATACGATAGTGCAGTCTTTTTTTTTTTTTGTCTTCATTAACTTATATACACACATATCACGACGATGATCCTTGGCGGTGAAAGAGTGCACTTTAGGAGAACGCAGGCTTAGAATTTATATTTACGTGTGGAATAACATTAAAAAACAGCGTTGCGGCGAGCGACACTATGGTCACTGACACCTTAAAAAAAACGCAGGGCACGGATCATCATGTTCTTGCTTCTTCCTTCGCGATTCGTCCTTCGCCATTCCGATCGGCTGATGTTGCGATCTCATTGGCTGTGGACCGATAATGCGATAATGAGAGCTCGACGTTCTGACGTCACCGCGACCCCTGCAAAATTAGCAGACGGACTTGCGCTCCGCATACTTTGCTTTTGATGGGCTAGAAGAGACGCGCCGAGAACCTGGATGTCCGGCACTTCCCAAAGTCTTTTGCGACGTGACCCGTACAGCCAAGGGACATTCTTGTACGCGTTACTCAAAAAGGTAATCAACTACAAATACAGTTACTTTTGATTAAAAAGTAATCAATTATATGACTTGATTACTTCAGCAAATAAGCAATTGGCCGTTGCTTCAAAGAGAATAACCACTACTTTTCCGATTACTTCAGTTTTTCAAAACGACAGGATTATTTGCCGGTTTGAAAACGGGTCTTCAGTGCAGTCCATTACTGGATTAGAATCACTAAGCTATAAATTACTTGTTTTCTTGATCCTACAATCCTAGTAAACCATCCCCTCTCGAACACTTTTGCTTCGATAATTATTTAATAGAAAACGCCTGCTAGCGTTTTGGTTTGATAATTATTTAATAGAAAACGCCTGCTAGCGAAGGGCGCCCTTAAGGAATGGTAGGAGAAAATATCAGCTGCTACATCTTACGAGTAATTTTAATATTTCCAAAAGAAATCATATTAACCTTCTGATTACTTCATAATAAGTCTATTAAAATAATGACGAAATTGCTTCGAAAAGAAATTGGGCACAAGTAATTTCAATGCGTGTACTGTGTTGCGTACCAGTCTCCACCCAACCCGATGCCGCGGCGAGCGTAACCTGTTTCAGTTTTTCCTCATATGCCAGACAATATGGCGGCTTCATTGAGTAACTCTGCGCACCTCATTTGTTGGAAAGACAACTAGGGCATCAATCATATCGCACGAACTGGTTGAACATCCTACTATTTTAGCTCGGCAATGCGTCAGAAACACGATGATGGCAAAATTAAAACAGCGACGAGGCTGTACTAAATAAAAAGCAGATTCCAAGCCAGTCAACGTATACTCTGGAAGGAGAAAAACGCCGAACTTCGAACCATTCTGGGAAATCGGCCCCAATAGTGTCTCTTTCGATTCCAATGACTCGTTTATACATGTGACAGTAGGTTGCCCAGAATAGTAAAGCTATAAGTATCGCTAAAAGTAACTGGAATGGCAATAGTTACCAACAAAACATCATAAAAATTACTCGCCGTGGATACATTCATGAGAGTTTATTCTTTAATCTAGCATAATCCTTGGCTTTCGAGGAAAAAAGTACAAAACCTGCACGTCAACGGGCTGATTTCACGCGATAAGCACATTGGTAAATAAAGGACAAAATTCGCTTCCGCTAATTTAACGTTGTGGAATGTCGATATTGAGTGATAACGGTGGTCCGTTACATACTGTATATTGAGTGGCCCTTCTCACTAACCCATCAGAGGAAACAAACGTCTTCAGCTTCTAACGTACAGTGTAACGTACAGTCGAACATTAAATAAACCTACTAGCTGAGTGCTTGCAAAAATAAAAAATAAAAAACGTCAACAAAGAGAAAGAGACGCATTAAAATGTCCACGTTCCTATCTGCTCTAGTTTGTATTTTTCTTATTTCAGACCTTCCCAGTCCTGACTGACTGACTAGGCGCACTCTGTGTCAACACCTGCTCAACCCTGTAATTTTGTTTTCATTTTTCCGTAACCCGCGACGCCTTCTAAACATTATTGCTCGGCCCCCTGCTTTACCCAAATATCCGCATTCTCGCGACACCATATGTTTGCAAATGACAACTTTAATTGTGTGATGTTTCGTATTAATGGCGAATGTTTAAAAAGGTTTGACCTGACGGCGTACGGTCAATCCATGGACCAGGGGTCTATTCGTGTAGAGATGCTGTATAGTGCGGCGATCGCAAATACAATAAAGGCCACAGTGCAGTCTGGTCAGAATAAGTCGAACAAAAGAAACTTAAAGCTAATTTGCGTACGGCTTTCATCAAAAGAATGAGCAGCGAAAACCACGAGCGCACCTCATTGGCCATTCTCTGATGGGGGTTGTTATCAACTCGCGATAAGCGCATTTGTGAATGAGCGATGCACCGATATAAAGGCAATTTGAGTGCTGCGGTGTTTTGCAAGACAGGCATCTGCGGCGGCCCACAAGCATCATCATGATGCTACTTCTTGCAGAACGCCGGGTATGTTGACGCCTTTGACACGTCACGCACGAATCTTCCTGCAAAGAAAAAAACGTAACAAAAACTGCGCCGTTTTAAGCTAACTTGAGACATGTCCTTGTCGCCAAGAAGCTGTCTTGCCCAGGTCTTGGACCTGCTGATGTGGCCGCATCCTGTGCCAGTCTGTGAATAAGTCGCCCAATAATCGAGTGAGTATACATGGCTTGCACGTCGCGTCATCGCACAATTCTGGTCGTCATTCTTAGGTATTTTGTTTTCGCCAAAGAACACAAATTCGATGGTGCGAAAGGCGTGCCTTTAACAGATACGCCCTGAGCTTTAAGGCCACCATAACGGCCGCCGACGTGACGTCAGTGCAAGCCACTTATAGGATGTGAACTCACCTTTAGCAACGAGTTAGTTTTCACCCAGTTTAAAGTGCCTCCATGTTGCTGGGCTTGCGGCCCTCCCAGAGTAGAGACAACTATTTTGCAGAGTGTCCATCTTGCTTCCCACTTTGTGCAGTCACCTGTGAGCTGCTTGCACAATTATTAAGCATTATTTCCAGTAAAAGGACTTAAGGTAACTTTAAGGGCACACAATGTCACATGTTTCCTCATGTATGCGTTTGTTTTTGGCGCTGGTCAGGAGGCAGGAGGCAGGTGGCAAAATGGTGGCCGCGGTAAGGAAAAAGCGACACTTGCCCTTTCAAAGGAGATCGCCACTCTAGCAAGGCGCAGCTAGCAGGCAACATTGAGGCACTCTAGTCCAGTTGATTTTTTCTTCGTAGGCCTGCATCTAGATGTCGACACACCGGATGTGTTCAATCCTTGTCGAGCGTGCCCTCGTGTCGTCAACGGCGTTCCCCAGAGAACGTTTCCAGAGCTTCGCCGTCGCGTCACAAACGCTGCATTAAAAGCCGGAGCGAATTTTCTTCTCTCTTTCCTCTCTTGCGTGCGTGTGTGTATGTGTGTGCGCGCGAACGTGTCCAGCTCGCTAACACGAACCCTGTCAGTCCTAACCTCATGTAGAGAACAATGTACAGTCATGTCACGGAAGGGCAGAAAGCACACTACAGAAGAATAAAAAGCTGGTGTTCAGAAATTCTCACGTTCGTGTGTTTCTTTATACATTTGGTGATGTTCATGCTCCTTGTGCACATCGTGGGCCAGGCTAAGGTAAATATCCTTCGACAAACGGGAGGGACGGCAGGGCAGCGGCTCAAAGGAAGCAGTCAGGTAAGTCTTCGAGAGCTTGCACAGGGCGCGACACAGATGGCCGGAAAAAGTGACCGCTATGCGTTGAGAAACAGAGGGTGCGGCGGAGAAGTCAGAAGGCCGAGCTCTGGTTGGAGTGATTAGTGGGTGGACCTAAGGCTAGCTTCCTTTGTCTCCACAGCACTCGTCGAAGGCGTTAAGAGCGCGTCTAGCCTGTCTTTTTTTTTCTTTCTTTTCAATAATACACATGGCGCGCAAGATGCGGCCAGAGGCGTGTATACAGAGAGTTCGGTCAATGGGAGGCGCGGGGAGTGCCAGGGCATGCACCAGACGCAGAAAGTGGGCTTGACATGCTCTCTTGGCCAACCAGAAGCCAAAAGAATCCCCTAGCGGTGGTAGCGAGAAACTGTTTTAATCTAAGGCATGTGTTTGTATAGGGTTTTAATAAGCACGTAAGAGTGAAGTGTAGTAACCTTTCATGGTTGAAAATCTAGTGCAGGCGATGTTCCAATCATGATCATACAGAAAGATGTAAGAAACGAATGCGCCGCTCGAACTGTTTTGCTCGGACAGTGTGTGACCATAGAGTAACACAGTAAACGAAAAGAGTGGCCACTCGAGCCGATTCGCGGCCCAGGAGCTAGGGACTACGACGACCGTTCAGTGGCACTGCAGTCACACACATAATTTAGACATTTATTATATTTTCACCTTTGATAAATAACTCTACTCTATAACCTAACATTTAAAAATTAATAGCAGCTCCAAATACTTTTAAAAACAATTTGAACAGCTGCGGCTTTGGCTGCGGCTCAGTGGATGGCTTTGGGGCCGTCGGCTCGGCGGACGGCAGCTTTCCGGTCACGCCGCACGAAAGGTCGGTTGGGCTGCGCCTGGATAACTCGTGCGGGCTTCTCGTCATTCTTCCGTTGTTAGAAAGGTGAGTCGTTTTACTGACACCGTATTTTGCTTGCTTTTGGCTATAGTTGGACGCACGGGCTAAAGCGCGAGCTAATTGCTCAGGATAAAGCCTCGCCAGTTGCACGTGCGCGCGTGCGCTCGTGCGCTCGTGCAGCGAGAGCGCCAGTCAAGGCACTCAAGGCATACTCAATTTCATACCTCACGTGCATCGCTGTCAATGCTGGTAACGCGAGCGCGAGCGCGTGGCTTTCGCGCCAGCAGCTTTGACAGCGTTGTACCTGGCGCCAGGTATGAAGCAAGGTTGGTAGCCTTCATGCGCGCTTTGCTTCGGGCGAGGACCATGCTTAGCAAAGCGCGCTCAAGAGGAAAATACAAAGAAATGGGGGTGAAAATACCGTGAAGGCGGTGACAATACCGTGAAGGCTTTTCTTTATCACCACTCTTTATTGTCACTTCAACAATTTTGGTTTTAAAATTGCTATGAAATGAAGGCACTAAATTCGCTTAATGTCAAATTGACTTGTGCTATTTTCGTTTCCCAGCTGATGCCGCCAGGATGTTTGGCTACGGCAGCTACTGTTGCGTAGCCTGGTGCGGCAACAATGGGAGAACGCGCAAGAAGCCAGGAACAAAGTTCTTCCGAGTTCCACGAGACGAAAGGTTGTCCTTTGTTTTAACAACGTACTGGATGCATAGTTCTAATGAAAACCGGAGAGAAAGCTGAATGTTTAATGAAAACTCATTTCAAATCTTAAATGTGCTTTACCTCTGTTTGTACTAAATTTAGTTTTAAAACATTGCATTCCTTGATAACCAGATTGTGGTGGACTTGCTTCCCAGCTTTAGAAGGCAGACTGAATTACAACTTCGTTGCTACGTGGTGAATTAACATGACATGCAAGGGAAGCACAACTGTGTTTCTTTTTTATTAAGACTGCAAGATTTGTAATGTTTCTATAAATGAGCAAGGCAGTTTCTAAAACTAGCTGATGCCCATTGTCAGCACTGGTATAAAACTACCGAACTCCTAAAAAAAGTTACACTTCTTTTTATAGCATTGCACACCTTTTAACCAGTCTGTAAAATAGTGTGTGTGTGCAGTCAATAAATAACTACAACGTTCTGAAGCACTATTAGTTTGCGTATCACCTCCATGTGAAACCACAGTATCCAAACCATTGTGGTCAAATATTTTATTTTGAACAAAGGAACAAAATAAAAAAGAATGAACTTCACTACATCTTGCAGGTCAAAGGCGTGGCTGAAATATGCCAAAAGAGACGACCTTCTGCGAAAATCGTCCAGTGAGCTGCATGCGAAGTATTTCGTCTGCAGCAGTCACTTCACAGCGCGTGACTTCATGGACCCTGGGCGAACAAAGCTAATGAAAACCGCTGTGCCTTCAGTTCGCCCATCGACATATCCAGATACTGAGAGAGCTAAAGGTAAAGATTTATTTAACTATCCATATACGAAAAGTATATTACTTGTGTAAAACTTTATTTAAACACGATACTGCTTCTACGGCTTCACAACTTCTAATAGACGAAACTCTTCCAGACTCCATGGAAGCAACAGCCCCACCGTGCGGCGCAGACCCCATGGAGGCTACAACTTCATCATGCAGTGCAGCCTCAAGCTTCCGGCCCAAAGAACCCTCAACCGCTGCCCATGGTGAGGAAGGACTTGTGTTGGAAACAACAGCCTGCGTCTAACAGACAAATTTTTCCAGACTCCATGGAAGCAACAGCCCCACCGTGCGGCGCAGACACCATGGAGGCTACAACTTCATCCTGCAGTGCAGCCTCAAGCTTCCGGCCCAAAGAACCCTCAACCGCTGCCCATGGTGAGGAAGGACTTGTGTTGGAAACAACAGCCTGCGTCTAACAGACAAATTTTTCCAGACTCCATGGAAGCAACAGCCCCACCGTGCGGCGCAGACACCATGGAGGCTACAACTTCATCCTGCAGTGCAGCCTCAAGCTTCCGGCCCAAAGAACCCTCAACCGCTGCCCATGGTGAGGAAGGACTTGTGTTGGAAACAACAGCCTGCGTCTAACAGACAAATTTTTCCAGACTCCATGGAAGCAACAGCCCCACCGTGTGGCGCAGACACCATGGAGGCTACAACTTCATCCTGCGGTGCAGCCTCAAGCTTCCGGCCCAAAGAACCCTCAACCGCTGCCCATGGTGAGGAAGGACTTGTGTTGGAAACAACAGCCTGCGTCTAACAGACAAATTTTTCCAGACTCCATGGAAGCAACAGCCCCACCGTGTGGCGCAGACACCATGGAGGCTACAACTTCATCCTGCGGTGCAGCCTCAAGCTTCCGGCCCAAAGAACCCTCAACCGCTGCCCATGGTGAGGAAGGACTTGTGTTGGAAACAACAGCCTGCGTCTAACAGACAAATTTTTCCAGACTCCATGGAAGCAACAGCCCCACCGTGCGGCGCAGACACCATGGAGGCTACAACTTCATCCTGCGGTGCAGCCTCAAGCTTCCGGCCCAAAGAACCCTCAACCGCTGCCCATGGTGAGGAAGGACTTGTGTTGGAAACAACAGCCTGCGTCTAACAGACAAATTTTTCCAGACTCCATGGAAGCAACAGCCCCACCGTGCGGCGCAGACACCATGGAGGCTACAACTTCATCCTGCAGTGCAGCCTCCAGCTTCCGGCCCAAAGAACCCTCAACCGCTGCCCATGGTGAGGAAGGACTTGTGTTGGAAACAACAGCCTGCGTCTAACAGACAAATTTTTCCAGACTCCATGGAAGCAACAACCCCACCGTGCGGCGCAGACACCATGGAGGCTACAGCTTCATCGTGCAGTGCAGCCTCCAGCTTCCGGCCCAAAGACTCCTCAACCGCTGCCCATGGTGAGGAAGGACTTGTGTTGGAAACAACAGCCTGCGTCTAACAGACAAATTTTTCCAGACTCCATGGAAGCAACAGCCCCACCGTGCGGCGCAGACCCCATGGAGGCTTCAGCCCCATCGTGCAGTTCGCCCTTGGAGTTCCGACCGGTGACACCATCCACATGGTCCTCCTCTGAACCAGTTGGAGCTTGTAAGTGTCCCATTTTTTTTGTTCACATGTGTGCCCATATGCTACTACTCATACAACTAAAATTCATGCGTGTCAAGGTGGATATTAGTTTGTCTACTAATCCGGTGATGGGCTTTTCATGCAAAACCTGTAATATACCTTACGTACTGTGTTGTCAAGGCATAGGGTGGAAATTTGTAAATTTAGGCAACAGGCTTCAGAAGCCCAGTTTCCCATGATTTCTAATTGCCTGTAGTTTAGGGGCATATTATCTACTTGCAGATTATGTCACTGTAAGGTAATGTTGGCTGTGCTGGTTATAAGTAGAACTGCTTACCTGCTTTAATTTCATAATTTTTTTTAGCCGTTTCAGGTACTTCTACGCCTCCTCTGCGAAGTTTTGCATCGAGACCGAAGGACATCATAAGGCGTCTCCAGGCCAAGATTTCAAAGTACCGGAAGACCATCGCAAGGCTGCGCAAGCAAGAGAAGAATATGCCTCGATCAGCTTCGGAAGCTCTCAACATCATTCGCCCTCACGTGACAGACGAGGTATTTCACCTACTGTCAAGCCACGTTAAATTAAAATCCAAGGGCAAGGGAAAACGATTCCCGTTATGGTTGAAAAAGTTTTCTCTTCATCTCAACTTCCGTGGGCCGCGGGCATACCGTTTTTTGTCTCGTTATCTCACTCTTCCTAGTCAGCGCACACTAAGAAGATGGCTGTCGGATGTCAAAATGACACCTGGAATTATACCAGGCATTATGTCATCTATTTTTACAAAAACACAATCATGGAGTAAGCGCGATCGCGTCTGCACTCTCGTCTTCGACGAGATTGTGTTAAAAAAAACTTGTCATATGACGTGTCACAAGATGTTGTTCATGGATTTACGGATGATGGCTGCGAACGAACCTCAACGATTGCCGACAGAGCCCTGGTTATCCTTCTCTCCGGAGTTTCCCGGAGATGGGTTCAACCAGTCGCCTATACGATTGGGCACACGTCTACGCCATCTACCGTAATCCGGAACCTGTTGGTCTCGCTCACTGAGCAGTTGCAAGACATTGGAATTACAGTTAAAGCTGTAATTTGTGACCAAGGGGCTTCCAATGTAAGCTTAGCAAATCAGCTTGGTGTCTCTGTGGCGCAGCCATTTTTTTCGTAAGAAGTGAACGCGTTTACTTCATTTACGATGTTCCCCATTTAGTGAAAACAACTCGGAACAACCTGCAGGCCCACAGGCTCCATATCGAAAATGAGATTGTGGACTGGGCAGATATTGTGAAACTGTACCACTCCACACATGAGATGCGACTGCGGTTGGCGCCAAAGTTAACTGAAAGACATATCTACCAGAAACCTTTCAGTAATATGAAGGTTAAGCGGGCGACCCAGGTATTGAGTGCTTCAGTGTGCGTCGCGCTTCTAGCTCTTGTCTATGCGAAACAGCTGCCTGAAGCAGCCATGTCAACTGCTTATTTTTGTGATCGCATGGACAAGCTGTTTGATTGTTTGAATAGCTCCAGTCCAAAGAAAACGGAGCAAAAGTTGCGCTATGCTATTCGAAAAGGGCAGCCGGATTTAGTTGAATTTCTCAGAGAACAGCTTCCATGGATTGCGTGTTGGAAGTTCGAAGGCAAACGTCAGCCACACACTATCATTGGGTGGCAAATTACGATCAAAGCCGTCTTGCTGCTGTGGGAAGACGTTTGCCAGAATTACGACTTTGAGTTTCTCCTCACGCGTCGACTTCAACAAGACCCACTTGAACATATGTTCGGACTCATAAGACAAAAGCAGGGATGCAACTCGAATCCCAATGTGCCCCAGTTCATATCTGGGCTAAAACACATTGGGATTCAGAAGCTTCTCACACTGTCACCGAAGGGAAATGTCGAGGAGGAGGAGACGGACCTCCTCCAGGAGTTGTCTCCATTTTCACTTAGTAGCGAGTCACTCGTGGATGTTGTGCAACATGTCCCACAGGACGACTTTCCATCTTTGGAAAACATCACTGAGTTGGCAGCACATGAGGAATCCCATGTTATCGACAACTCTGCTACTTATTATGTTGCTGGCTTCCTTGTTAAAATGTTTACTGAGAAGGCTGCAGAAGGTTGTCGTTGTCCTGACTTGCTTAGGGATGAGCACAGTAACCTTGATGAGCCACATCAGTTTTTTATGATGCTTAAAGCATACCACGTCCCAGGCAAGCTCTTCGGCAACTTGACTGTGCCATCAAGCGCAGCTTTCACACTTGTTCAGCAGCTCGAGTCAATCTTTCTTTCTATTATCGAAAGTGTAGCGCACCTCCGAAGTGTTTGTGAGTCATTGTACATAGCTCTCTCAAGTGTTGGTGAGTTTAATTTTTGCACTCCAGATTGTCGTGCGCGGTTTTTAAAAATGTTTTGCAGGGTTAGATTGTGCTGGCATGTCCGTTTTGTAAATAGAAACTTGGATAAAGTTCGCTTTCATTCTCGCGTCTCTGGTGTGCAGCTTGAAAAGTTCAGTGGGTAGTACTTCACTCTGGAGATGTTTCAGCCTTTATGTTGCATTTCATAAGATATCTGCAAGAGTAAAATCAATTTTATTGGGATTTTATTGGGCCGTGCAGACCGCACAGTAGCCATTTGTTGGGATTATTTGCAGCAAGTAGGTTGCATTCTACTGGTCTATAGTAATGACCGCTTTTTTAGATGGTCATGTCTGTTGTTTCCTATTATGGTCGTGTGGAATGTGTAAGTTCCCATTTTGATCTTTGTTAATACTCTCTTAGGTCACTCATCTTGGATGCAACTTCTTTTTCTTTTGGACATTGTTTCTGCGTGACATATATGTGAATGCAGAAGGTTGAGCGTGTTGGTTATTAATTTACGATAAGAAAAGAGGAACATTTAAGACAAACAGACAAGACAGGCCTTCGACTTTCAACAAGACGTTTAGTAAACGTTTTGTTGAAAGTCGAAAGCCTGTCTTGTCTGTTTGTCCTAAATGTCCCATTTTCCTTATCGCAAACATGTGTGAAGCGTGAAGGAGATTGAGATCAGGGGTGTCTACCAACATGGCAAGCCTGCAATTCTTAGGGAATTTCGGATCACCTGGAAAAGTCAGGGAATTATCAGGGAAACTGTCAAAAGGTTGGCTAAATCAGGGAAAGTGACCAGTAAAAGTGGCACGGTGGTGCGGAACGAAACCCGGCGATCAGGTGTCGCCACGGCTCTGCTGAATAACATTGCCGGAACTGTCATCCTTCGAAGGAAGGAACAGTCAGGAAATTTTATCGAAATAGTCAAGGAAAACCTAGAAATATCATGGACTTTGGAAGAAGTCATTTGGTAGACACCCTGTAAGATGTACTTAATTAGGCAGTGCAGATTGCATGCCAAGCCTTGGTGGAATCATTTGTGATGAGTGGGTCGCAGGTACAACGGGCACCAGTCTGCTTTAGCAGTCTTTTGTCAGCCATTTCATCTGTGCTTTTTATGGTAGTAGCCATGTTAAACCTTACATGTTAAATGTGACATGTTAAACGTGACATGAATGTAAACCCTTTATCAGTCCGTCGGTTGGCTTTCAGTTCTTGTTATTTTGGTCATTATTGTTACTTAAATCAGCAGGAGCAAGGTATGTTTAATTGTGCAATGCAGGCTGTGTTAGGATTATTTAATGATATGTCACAGACTAAGAAGGCTTGTACTAGTGTCAATCTCGTTTAGGCATTTACTTGTCTGTTTTTCTCATTGTGGTCATCGTGCATTTTAGAATTCTTCTGCTGAACTTTTTATTTGCGTACAAATTGCATTGGATCAACGAGCTTTGACACTGCAAGGCCAGTTTTTTTTGTATTTGTTGCTGATGCTGCATATGTAATGTGCGTGTGCAAGCCTTCCATGGAACTTGCTTGAAAACACAAAACAGGCTTTCAAACCAATTGCAGTTTTAACGTTGTAATTCCAGTTATTTGATAAGATTTTCATGCATGCCATAATATGTTTGTCGTTCTTTTGTAGGATGTACTGTTTGTGAATCCTTGATACACAGTGCTTGTGTTCTGTAGCTTTTGTAATTATATACGAGGCACAAACTGCCCATCATATTTTTGTTGCGAAAATAAACTCTGTTGATTACTCCCTGGTGGTGTTCTTCTGGACAGCACAAACCTACATGGGTTTCCTGGCTTGTAAAGTCAGTGTTAACTGTATATAGTATTTTCCATTAGTTTTCCGCATTAGGAATCATACATACGTGTCTATGTGCGTGTGAAGTAATTATAGCTGAAATTTGGCCTGCGGGAATAGTAGAAAAAACATGACTCGCGGCAAACCAGATGGCGCAGGCTACCCACCAATACACTACGTCAAACGAGATATCTATCCATCCGGTAAGGTTTTTATTGTGACTCCATTCATTAAGTTGGGGACTACGACGGCCGCTGGGTGCGCTCCCTACCAGCTAAATGGGCCGCTGGGGCCTATGGAAGTGTCCGCTCTTTACCTGTGTAGATTACTCTATGGTGTGACCGCTCGGACGGCAGATTCTCGGCCCTCGGCGCCTGGCGTACAGATTATGTCGATCGTGTCGCTAGTCGCACTCTTCCACCATGATTTAGGATAACCGTGATTGAAACGTCACGTGCATCAAATTTTCAGTCACCGAGAGTTACTCCGACGCACTTATTAAGCTTGTTGCTTGCGACCACCACCAGGATATTATTCCCGCCTTCTGGTTCGCCATATTCGAATTTGTGAACACGCCCTGGAACACTCCCACCCCGCTTTCGGCTAATGGAGCCTCCTCATTTAACGAATGGCCGAACTCTCTACACATACCGCTCTGGATGTGGCGGCTCAGTCGCGCCATCAATAGCTCGCTAAGTCAACCACGATTTGCGAGTGGTGTGAGCCGGTCCGCAGACTCCACCATGTTTTTATGAAAAAAGTAGACCCCTCAAACGTGTAGCGCGGGTATCTTTCTCCCTCTCTCGCGCGCGTTTGCTGTTGGTGTGAATTTTATTGCGCGCGCGCGGGAAAGACGCGAGGTCGCTTCGGTTGATGACGGGACACCACGACAGAACACCACATGACAGAACAGCGCGCGACAAAACAGTACGCTTAAAACAGCACGCGTCAAAACAGCACTGCGTCAAAACACCACGCCTTAAAACAGCATGCTGTCAAAACAGAAGAGCGATAGGAGAGCACGTGCCGAAACCGCACAGCAACCGAACAGCACGCACATAAATTTCACATAATGCATGCGGTTTTTACGCTGTAGGACACATTATTAGCAGCACGCGCATAAATTAAGAATTTGTTGCTAACGTGTTCAGCGGAACACGTGTATTGACGTTATCATTTAATATACCGTTACATATAACTTTATACTTTTACCTGCGCCGTTATATTTTACTGCCTACTTTTAGCTTTTCGTGCATGTTTAGTAATAGACCTTCCCACCGCAAGCCTATGAAGCTAAATTACTTGCCGTCTTTTTAATGACTGCTTGATTGTTAATCCGTTAACATTTTATATCAATACAAAGGTGGTTCGGTATTTATTGAAAGAAAGAATGAAGATCACAATTGACGAGTCTAGTGAAACTGCTAAAGAAATAGACTATTAGACATACACTCTTGTTTTACATATTGGTTACATGCACTAAGAAAAGCGACAGTTCAAAAGAATGCCAATGATGTGCTGTGTGTCATACTGGGACAGGACGTTCCTTAGTCTTTGCGAGATTCTCGCGTATGGCTTTGAACCCGATGAGGTCCGTCCTCTTTGACCGTCGAAGATCTCTTGCTGGGTTAGGCTTTGCTCGTTCTTCAATGCCTCGATGAGCCGGTACAGGTCAGGATGTTGAAACTCGAGCGAAGACTGAGCACTCCGGTTCCAATGCTTCTATGCTGCTGTTGGTTTTAGGAAGCTCGTCTACAACGCCCTCATGGCAGCTCCAGACCGATGGGCCAAAGGGCGATTCCCGGCGTGTGCGGTTTCTTCTTAAGGATACGCCAATATACGAACTCTCGAAGTACTCAAACAACGATGACCATGCTGTTATCCTGGATGCTGGAATGGTCCTGGATGTCTTCAAAGTTTGGGGAGTCTCATGGTGGGGTCGCGTAACTCTAGTAAAGCCGGAGTCCCGTGATTCTCTCCGATAGAACCCTCTGACTCTCGTTGGGCGTTCAAATAATTCTACCAGAAAAATAATTCAGTGATTCCTAATGAGGAGTCGACTGACTCCATCATATATAAAATCTGGGGACTCTGCCGGCAGAGTCGCGTGATTCTAGAAAAGCGAGAGTCGCGTGATTCAGTCGGAGAGAATCCAGTGACTCTCGTGGGGTGTTCCCGTCATTCTAGCAGATAACAAAAATCTATCGAAAATGGAATCTTGGCCGGCTTGCTTGAATTAGGGTGCCTCAATTAGGGGGATTGGTGGCCGAGTGGGCTAAAGCGCACACCCAGCTCGACGCGCGTGGAGTGAAAGCTCGCGCTGCAGAACCCAGGGATCCTGGGTTCGAGCCCCACCCTGCCCGCTTCGATCTGGATGAGCATCGTACCGGCGTGCGGTCGTGTATCACTACTGCGTGGTGCACGTTAAAGACCCCAGGCTAGCGGTTGTACTGCACTGGCCAAATTGCTCATCTACAGCGAGTGACTCGTCGCAACTTTAAATGGCTGACTAACTAAACGCTGTATAAATATCCCCACAACCCAATTTTCGCCTCAATTAGCTTAAGGCTGCGGTCCCACGGCGGCCATGAAAGATGACAATATGTGCCCTTGTTTGCAGCGCGATTCTGACGCTTGGTCACTACCTAAAAATATTTAACTCATGTCACCTTATAGAATAGGCAATGGGCCTCATCTGGATATATGATGTATATTTCTGAAGCAAAAAGCGAGATCGGGGAGGATATGCGAATATTGGTGTTTTTGGTCATACATGGTTTGGTAGTACAAATGGGGAGAGTTTACCGTTAGAGAAATTTGCTCCAAACTTTCATGGTTTGTAGATAAAGAGTGTTTTCTTTGCACAGCGTGGCCCTTTTTTCATTTTCTTTTTAGTTTCGGAAATTGACCTCTTCGAAAAACTGGCTTTACGGAAGCATATTCACGAGCTATTTTCTGGACAACTGTGGCATATTTGTTTCTGAAACTTCTTATAGCTATTGATATATAAAACCTACAAACGTGTGTTAAATTTAATTAGGATTGACGTATAACTTTTGCTGTAAGACTCGCGTAAAAACCAATGAAAAATGGTAAAATCAGACTAACATCGTTTGGTAGTACGAATGCACCGGTATAGGTTGTCAACACAATTGATCAACCTCTTATGCAGAGACAATTAAATATGTGCTATTTTGCATAGCGAAGCCCTTTTTCGCAATTTCGCATTTGGTTTCTCTAAAAAAGTTTATAAAGTTCAGGCAAAATTGCACCCTTCTTAGACACAAAAAATCACATTTGTCTATATTCATACTATTCGATGGGTAATCATGTTGTCATAAAGAAGGGTTAATATCTGATATACAAAATAGCAGCTTTTGTTTTCAGTAAACATCTCTAATTTTGTCTGAGGATGGACACAAACATGATTGCCGGTTTTTTAGATGTGCTTTTATGGACATTAAAAAGATTTATTAGCATCTAATAATATTTATTGTATGGAATAGAAAAACTTTGCGATGTATTAGACTTGCACAATGATCTTGCTTTGGTTTCTTGATAGGTGTAGAGCTTATAGTTAGTTTTAAAAACAATTAAAAACTGTTTGGGTCTTTTATTGCGCTACCTGCCGGATGGCAGACAAACTGCTGATTTCTAAAGTTCAAGAAATTTTCGAGGGCGGCGTTGGCGTTTCTATCATCATCAGTGCCCGTGTATTTTTGCCTTCGCATTTAGAAATATATTGCAAGATTTACTATCGACAAATATATGGTTTAAGTACTGGGTCAGGTTAATATATCTAAGATAAATAATTACACAAGCGTAGTGTGATATACTGTGTTGATTATTCGATATGATTGAAATCAATAAACAATAAAGACGAAAAGGAAAGAATACATCCGAGTTCACTTCATGCCTATAGCCACTAAGTGAGCCGCGCTTGGAGTATCGGCACTCCGTTCCCCAACATTGTTGTGGGAGCCGCCATTTCGGGTCTAGTGCAGAGCAAACGCATCTGCCGATCGTCGTGATTCAAAAGTGAGACTTCCTCAGCATTTTATCCGGTGTTAGGAAGCTGATGCAATATTGCTTTGCTCTGTCGCGGACTGTTTAAACATTTGTGGAGGGCAGAAAAGAGTTTCCTGTGATTTTAGATAAAGCTTCAGATCACTGGCAACCATGACTTTACGCCACGATATGGCCAAGTGTCGTTACTCTGAAGCGTAGCTTATTTAATGACGCTATTCATGCCCTTGTTCAAGGAGCTTGTAATACCTGAAGGGGCCACGACGTAAGCCCCGTGGGTTCCACAAGCCACTACCTTTTGACACCTGCCTCTTCCTCATTGTTCCCGCCAGTGGCACTAGTGCCCGCGAACCTCCTTTCCCGTGACTGAAACTGAAACTAAATATGAATAATACACCATTATTATAGCTTATTTAGTTATAACCAACTACACATAATGAGAGAAGGAAGCGGTCGGGTAGGAGAAACGCGGGTTTTATGTGCGACCTTTCTAACCGTCTCAGAAGAGAGAACACGCGAGCTTGCACTGATTTGAAAAAGACGATCCAAAGAAAAGAGGCGGCACGCTGTTTTTTTTTTTTCTGATTGTGCGTCTAATTTATTTACAGGTATATTTGAAGATCGACGATGGACGTCGATCGTCTCGAGGTAATCTAACGTAGTAACATTATATAAAGAATAAACATAATGAAGGACTGCACTACCTAATTTTTTCAATTCTTGGATTGTAATAGGGCGGTAGCCTATTGTACTTACTGTTGACGAAGAGCAATATGAGGTGACGAGGTTATGATTAACTTATGAGGCTCTCTAAGGATGACGACATTAGTGGGTGTCGAGCCACAACGTACAGTGTCAGACTTGTTTCAAGGATCGTGCACCCAAAGACTTTTCTTCACCCGGAACAGAATATGGCCGAATCATTGAGGATGATGCTTTACAACTGTACGTGGAACAGAAAAACAACACTGTGCAAAAGTGCGGCTTATTGAGTAATATAAAGGACGGATTTCTAGCAGCATCCCGTGATGGATGGCATGGAACAAATGGCCTTGTTGAGGTGAAAGGTCCCCGTTCCAAAAGATTCTTAAAGCCTACTGAAACCGCAAAAAGAGTATGAGGCGAAAAATAAAAAAAGAGCCTGGTGTGAAAGGTCCAAATCACCACCATAGATTCTACTACCAAATACAAGGGCAGTTACACAATACACAAAGAGATTTTTGTGATTTCGTCATATTTACACTCAATGGCATTGATATCCAACGTCTTCAGAGGGATGATACCATCTGGCCAAACAACATAGAGTCTTTTCTACTCAAGTTTTACATGAAAGGCCGGACTTCCGCTGAAATTCCTCACGTAAGAGTTGTCCGATCGAATAAACTGCCATTACTCCCAATCTGGGAATCTCTCGATCTTCGTTCGTAGGCCATAGTGTCATGAGATCGAGGGATGTGGCCCTTCGTCCGCCGAACATTTCTTCGGTTGGTGTTTTTCTGGTGGAAGTTGAGACCGTAATGTGGTGCCGGAACAAGAACTTGGCGATTCTTCACTGAACTGCTTTCATTTCATTTCATTTCATTTCATTTATTATGTCTCTCAGGGCCCGAAGGCATTACAGAGAGGAGTGGGGCACAGTAAATAGAACAAAGCAAATAACAATGAAAAGGCAAAAACTACACAAAATAACTACTAAACATCATTTAACAGGTTTGTAATGGAATAAAACAAATATCAATGGAAAGGCAAACAATACACAAACTTACTACTAAACATCATGTAACAGGTTAGTAATGGCAATCTTAAATTTATCCGAGGCAGTGATTGTGACAATGGCTGCGGGAAGGCGGTTCCAGTCAATCGAGGTTTGAGGCAAAAAAGAGGCATTAAAGGTAGATGTGCTGCAATGAGGGATCCCAACTTTTAGTTGATGATCGGTGCGTGATGATATGTAAAATGGTTCAGAAAATAGTGCTTGGCGGAGAGTAGGGTTAGAGTGATAAATCTTATGGAACAGGCATAGGCGGGATATCTTTCGACGAAGGGAAAGAGTGGGCAAGGATAGAGATGCTTTCATTAAAGTGGTGCTAGCTGTGCGGTGATAGTTAGAAAGTATAAAACGGGCGGAGCGGTTTTGAATGGATTCTACGGCAGATGCAAGGGTGATACCAGGGTTCCAGATTGAGGCGGCATATTCAAGTTTAGGGCGAATTAAGGTCTTATAAATGAGAAGCTTTAATGAAAGAGGGGCAAGAAAAAAGTTTCTTTTGATGTATCATAATAATTGATTAGCGTTTTTCGTGACATAGTCGACATGAATATTCCAGGACAGATCATTTGAAATGTGAACACCGAGGTATTTGTAGGAGGACACAGGAAGGAGGGTAGAGTTATTGATGGAGTAGGAAGGGCAAATGTTAATTTGACGAGAGACACACATGGATTTACATTTAGAGATATTAAGTTCCATAAGCCAGTCGTTGCACATTGCAGAGTGGTCGTTGCAGAGTGGGCCTGGCAGCAACTGCACCATCAAGATGCCTAAGTTTTTCGTCGTCTCGTTTCAGCTGCTGCTCACTTTCCTGGTCCCGTCATGGCCTACACCAACCGGCGACGGGAACACTATCATCGGCTGCAACATTACATCATCTACTTCCGTGGATCCTGCTGGGAAAACGTACTCGTCATCAGAAGCCTACTCTTTGTGGGTTGTGCCAAGAAACGTGTCCACCTCGGCGCCGTTCCCTACGGTGCCGTTACGAATCAGCCTATCCACTTCTACCATCACCGCGACCTCAGCGCCACCGAGAAGAAAGGCGCCTGCTTCCGCCAACTTTGTCAGTGGGCCTGGCAGCAACTGCACCATCAAGATGCCTAAGTTTTTCGTCGTCTCGTTTCAGGTTGGTAAATTTGAACATCTTGAATTCAAAGGGAATGACTTGTGTTGTTTTGTGCTGCCGGGCCCCAAGGCATGCTTTGAGTTGTATCTCGAATGTATAGACCTGTACAAGATTGCCTGTGCATCCATTTCTACGTATATCGACAGTGTTAGATTCAGGGTGCTCTTACTCCTCGGTGGGGATATTGAGTCTAACCCTGGGCCAATGACCAAAGAACAAGAAGCTCTACTAAATAAAGTTCTTGATATTGTAACGACTCTTCAGGCAGGCCAAAATAACATCCTTCAGGAAGTTAGAGACTTAAAAGTAAAACAAAGCGGCACCGAAGAATCACTAAATGCGCTCACAATACGTGTCAACCAGTTAGAAAATGACCTTTCCGCTACAAAATCAACCGGCGTAAACAGCAGCGTCAGTTCTGCTCATTTGATGGAGTCTACCGCCGCCGAGATATCTCAGCTAAGAACACGCTGCGATGACGCTGAGAGCCGAGCGCGCCGGGCTAACCTTCTTTTCTTTGGCTTCCGCGATACTGAGAGAGAGACTTGGGTACAATCCGAAAAGGCTGTCCTTGATGTATGCCTCGAAAGATTAGGTTTACAACTTCCCGCGTCATGTATCGAAAGAGCACATCGCCTTGGCCAATTCAATCAGCAACGGTGTCGCCCAATTATTGTTAAAATGGCTTCTTACAAAGACAAAGAGGCGGTGCTTTCAAATGCCTATAAATTCAAGGGCACCAACTTCTCAGTAAGTGAAGATTTTATCCCCTCGGTGCGTCTCGCTCGGCGTAAACTGCTCCAGTTTGCGAGGTCAGGAGGTCAGCCTTTCAAACTGCGGTTTGACAAGTTACTTACTGGAAACAAATGCTATGTCTATGTACCTGCCTCTGACTCTGTTATTGAATTGAACTCCCGTGAGCCGGAGCCCACTTCATTTGAACATAATACCGGAGCTTCCAACTCTCGTTCAACTTCTCTACCACACTTTAATTTGCCTTCACATAATGCCTCTAATCCCAATCAAACTCCGCAATAACATGCAGCGAGGGGTGGAAGCTGTGATGTCACTTCTACTAATATTATTCCTGTTATTTTTACTAACATTAGAAGCGTCATGAACAAGAACGATGACTTATCTTCTATTATTGATTCTTCTAATGCTGACGTTGTGGTTCTTACTGAGACCTGGTTATCAGGCAAGATACGTAACAGCGAGATATTACATTGTCAGAAATATTTTCATATATACCGTCATGACAGGGCTGAAAGAAGCGGTGGCGGCGTATTGATTGCGGTATCGGAAAACATACCGTCATTTCATATCAACGTGGTATCTGAATTGGAGCTAGTGTGGGTTGGTCTCAATTTAAAAAACAAGAAATACATTTTAGGCGCGTGTTATCGCCCTCCCCCTAGAAGTGACACTTTTGTTTCTAAACTTCACGATGCAATCAACACAGTCATTGTTCGCTTTCCAAATGCTCCAGTCATTCTTTTGGGCGATTTTAATTATCCTTCCATAGTTTGGTCAGATGTTTCTACTCATTTTAGTTCTTCCTCGTCTGAGTGCAAGGAATTCGTGAACTTATGTATTGATTTTAATCTCTCACAAATGGTTACTCAACCTACACGTATTGCTGCTTCGACATCTTCTGTTTTAGACCTCATTTTAACAACATCGCCTGAGCTCATCTTTTCGTTAACTCATTTGCCAGGTCTTAGTGATCATTCCTTATTGCATTTTTCCTTAGATCTACCTACATGCTTTAGGTCAAAAGAAATTAAGCGAATTTCTGATTATGCACGAGCTGATTTTGATTCCATTAATAGGAACCTTTGCCTTTTTCTTGATATTTACTTGGATCGTTTTGATGAGCGCTCAGTTGAGAATAACTGGTGTTTATTTAAAGAACAAGTTGCGTACCTTATGAAAGCGCACGTGCCACTTCGCATTATTTCGTCCTCTCCTGAATCGCCTTGGTATAACGTGTTTTTAAAAAGGTTAGCAAACAAGAAAAAAAGAATATTTCGTGCTGCAAAGCTATCAGACAACGAACAGCGATGGTCGGCGTACCGTACTGCAGCTGGTGTGTATAAAAAAGCACTTCTAGATGCAAAATCCCATTATTTTAATAATACGTTACCCTCCTTGTTGTTAAATAACCCGCGTCAATTTTGGAAGGTTATTAATCCCTCTTTCTCTTCCAATATAACGCTTAGGGATGCTGACGGAGATGAATTATCCGATGATCAGTGTTCTTTCGTTTTAAATGAAGTGTTTACTAAATCTTTCTCTATTCCAGTTAGTTCTTGTTTCCCTATATTTACCGCCTGTGATTTCTTGCCTATGTATCCTGTTGTTCTAGATAGTGAAGGAATTGCTAAGATTATTGATAACCTAAAAATGTCTTCTGCGGTAGGTACTGATAACATTAACACAAAATTTTTGAAAAACACTAAAATGTATTCCAGCATTATCCTGTCCAAGATTTTTTCTCAGTCAGTTCAACATGGTGTCTTGCCATTGGATTGGAAGGTGGGGAAGGTGGTTCCTGTACACAAAGGTGGCGATAAACAAAATGCATCTAACTACCGTCCCATCTCCATAACGAGTATACCATGCAAAATCCTTGAACACGTAATTTACTCTCAACTTGCAAACTTTCTGGATTCTAACTCTTTCTTTAACACATCACAACATGGTTTTCGGAAGTTTTACTCATGCGAAACCCAACTTCTTACCTTTACTCATAATCTCCATGTCACACTTGACCAGGGTTCCAGAACTGACTGCATATTCCTTGATTTTTCCAAAGCTTTTGACAAAGTTCCTCACGCCCTTCTTCTCCATAAACTTAGTAGCCTTAACATGTGTCCATATGTTCTCGCTTGGATAGACGCCTTTCTGACTAACCGTCTACAGTTTGTCCACGCCAACGGAACTAATTCTCCATACTCGCCTGTCAACTCCGGTGTCCCACAAGGTTCTGTACTCGGTCCACTACTATTTCTTATATATATTAATGATCTCCCTACCCGTGTCTCCTCTTCTATTAGCCTTTTTGCTGACGACTGTGTTATTTACAAAGAAATCCTTAACGACTCTGATACCATACCATACCACTTGAAGCTTCTTCCGTAAGCTTCAAGAGGGCTTTCTTCGTTTCGCACACCATCTGTTCTGCTTGCCCGTTAGTTGCAGGATGGTATTGTTAACTAATATAATGCATGATGCCGTTTTAATGCGAATAGCATTCTTTGGCTACTTCACGCACTTTTCGTCTATGTATCTATCTGGCTATCTAACCTCTTACGCCGCGGGTCGATAAATAAATAAAAAAGACCGGCGCCGGCTGGGATTCGAACCGTTGACCCTTTGATCAGCAGGCAGACGCGCTAACCACAGAGCTATGAAGGCAGTCATTCAACGCACTCTAAACGGATGTTTATATCTTTACCATAGGACGCGCTTTACAGCGCTGTCACAGCTACCGGTGCGCGCGCGTTCCATGCACGAGGGCTCATTCCGCTCTCGTGAGGCTGAGCACGGCCGCTAGCTCACCCTCTCCCGCGCTCGGGAGAGGGTGATGTAGCGGCCGTGCTCAGCCTCACGAGAGCGAATGAGCCCTCGTGCATGGAACGCGCGCGCACCGGTAGCTGTGTCAGCGCTGTAAAGCGCGTCCTATGGTAAAGATATAAACAACCGTTTAGAGTACCGTTGGTTGAGACTAGCTGAGACGCCAGAAAGTCTGGTCGGTACCATTTTGAGTGTTTGTGCGTATGGCGCGTGCTTTGCTCGCCTTCCTAAGTGACACAAACGCACGTGCTGGGCTGCGGAGATCGTGCGCAGGGCTGTGAAAGTGTCAACAAATTTAGAATCGCCTCAAGAGTGGGCTGGCGTATCTAGAGTGTGCCGGCCACCTGACGAACGCGCATAACTCCGCACCGTTTGATGCTATTCGCATTAACGTAGATAATCATTCCCAAAGGATGGGTTCTGCTGATTTTTTGTTTTGTTTTTTAGAGCGCAGCTCTTAGGCGCCCGTTTCCGGCTTGAGCGGCGTCGCCGTCGCCGTCGCCGTCGGCGTAACAGCGCGGTGCGTGATGGGTAAATTTCCCCACTAGATTTAGCGGAAAATTCTCCCCGCTAATTCTAGCGGAAAATTTTCCCCGCTAAGTTTAGCGGAAAATTTTCCCCGATAAATTTAGCGGAAATTTTTCTCCGCTAAATTTAGCGGACAATTTTCCTCGCTAAATCTAGCGGAAAATTTTCCCTGCTAAATTTAGGGGGAAACTTTTCCGCTAGATTTAGCGGGGAAAATCCCCTTCCTCGAGGTCACGTGACCCCCAGGCCACGTGACCCCCCCCTCCCCGAGGTCACGTGGCACCCCCCTTCCCCCGTGCCTTCCCCTCCTCCTCAAGAGCTGCGCTCTAACTCGGCGTTACAGGGAGTTGTAAACGGGTTTAATTTTTAGAGCGCAGCTCTTAGGCACCCGTTTCCGGCTAGAGCGGCGTCGCCGTCGCCGTCGCCGTAACCGCGCGGTGCATCATGGGAAAGATCCCATAATGCACCGCGCGGGACCCTCGTGACGTCACGTGTGACGTCACAAGAGTCCCGCGCGGTGGATTATGGGACATTTCCCATGAAGCACCGCGCGGAGAGGAGGAGGGAGAGGAGGACGGGGAGGAGGAAGGAGAGGAGGACGAGGGGGAGAAGGAGGGGAAGGAGGGGAAGGAGGAGAGGAAGGAGAGGAAGAGAAGGGGAGGGATGAGGAGGAGAAGAGGAGGGAGGGAGGAGGAGAGAGGAGCTTGAAGGATCAGGGGAGGGAGGGGAAGAGGAGGGAGGAGGAGTATCAGGTAGGATGAGGAGTTGAGAAGGAAGGAGGAGGCGTATACCCTCCCCTTAGTGCCCTTCCCCCTCCTCCTCAAGAGCTGCGCTCTAAATCGGCGTTACAGGAAATCGTAAACGGCGTTCATTTTTTGTTTTTGTTTTTCAGAAACTTGTTTATTTTATTTTTTTAGACGAGATTCGGCGTGTTATCAGAGAGGAGTATTTTCGGTAAGGCAAAAGTAGCGAAACGAGTGAGTAGAACGTCAATGACGCTTATGTACGTCGTGTCATGCATCGTGCAAACTTCCAACCACTTAGAGTACGCATCGACTATGACTCCGCAGATGCGGGTACGTTTCGCCATGCACCTACCGACTGAATAGTGGATCGTTTTCAGTTACTGTTCATAATGGCGCTGGACTCGAGGAAAACTTCGAGTCTTTCCGCAAAGTGGTAAGTGCTCGAAACGTCAACAACGTCGGTAGCGACGTGCTGTGCTTGACACTTGACGCTTACCATTCGCTGAGACGAAACTTGCCTGTACGTCTGCCATGAGTCGTCCGATATCAGGTCATCACCGCAACACCATCTCCCGACAAAACAGGTCTTTATTTGAAAGTAAACATATTCGGCAGAAGTCTGCCTGGTTGGGTAGAGAGTTAAAGTCCGAAAATGTATCTCCAACCAAAATTTGAAAGGCAACCCGACGTTTCAAAACCAACTCGGTTTCTTCTTCAGGGGTGACTGAAGGCACGCGGACACAGCAGCAGCTCCTAACCTCTTCGTCTTCAAGCAAGAAAAGGAAAGAAAAGAAAAGAAAAAGAAAAGAAATTAAAAATTGTAAAATAACTTTTTTGCTATGGAGATGGTCGTCTCTTCAGCTTTTCTGTCAGGTCACGGAGGCCATGCGCGTACACAGAGGGCAAAGCGCCCAGCGACCTGTTTAGAGTTTCCCCGGCGTGTGCTGGATCTGCTTTATTGTTTGCATGTCTATAGTTAGCAATCATGTGAACTTATAAATTCCCGAACGCTCATCACTTGCCGTCACTAAACGCCGCTCACTCATAGTGTCTTCATGGCTAATAAACGTCTTCCTATTTATACTGATGCTTTTCATCATATTCCTCCTAAGCTGTACTTACAACATAATGTGTGTCGGTACTTCCGAAAATATTGCAACGGCGCTTGTTTTCTGGGAACTATAATGTAACAACCATTACATCTTCCGGATCCCATGAAACACAATATTTCGTTACGTCACTTTTCAGTCGTCATTATAATGGCGAGGTAAATACCGTAATTCGCGAAGCAGCTTACTAGACGTCCGCTTCCACTGGTGTCTTGGAAGATTGAGTCTACTGAGCGTGCATTCCTGCAGAAGAATTTTTCGTTGAGAGAATATTGACACGTCAATCAACATTTGATTCCTTCTTGGTAAGATTTATCGCGAAAACCCGTCGCAACCGCCGAACCGCATGTCCCTATAGACGATTGCAAGCAGGGCGACTGGCCGCCGCCATGTCTCTACTCGTGCGGACAAGCCCGTGCAATTGCAAGCTCGCCAAAGCTATGTTCACATGCAAGTTGCACGTGCTTGCACGCATGGGGCACCAGCCTTGGCCCCATGCTTGAGACGCTTTGCAGCAGCTGTGCATGGGCGCCGCCATAACTGACCTTCAGTTTTTGGTTACCCTTATTACGCTTACTTCACTTGATTATTACCATAGCAGGCCAGGTTATCGCCATCTCAGATTTTATTCTGTCTTTCTCCCCAGCATTTTTCATTGTGGAGGCTCGTCCACACCAATTTCAGTGGCTCGGTATCTCGGTAAAACAAGAGAAGGTCGGCTATGGCGGCTCAGTCTGGCGCGTGTGTAAAGCGTCTATATCAGCCTGACATTCTCGCATAGATGAGTTTGCTGGGCCACGCTACTGAGCCAGCTGAGCACAGCTGGCAGCGGCGCGAGCAAAGCCACGAGGGGAACGTGATGGTGCTCGAGCCATCCCACCGTGAACCAATATTTCGGCCACCCCACGGGTGCGTGTCGCCATCTATTGGTTGAACCAAATAAAGCACTGCAGAATCCAGCGCACGAGCGGTTCTAGTAACGTTGGCACGAGCGGAGTGGCACGCTGTTAAATACATCAAGATCTTTACTGGTACGGAGAGGACAGGACTGGCATGGCACCTAGGTCAGTCTTCGATGCTCGCGCCACGCGCATGCACCCGCTCGAGAGCATGGCTAGCGCTGTAAGGTTGTTCTGGGCGACAGCTTGGTTTGCTTGATACACGACACTTCTACCCTCTTAGATTGACTGTCCATATCTTGGAGGTGGATGCCTAGCCCGAGAAGGGCTGGTGCGCCGATGCACTTGAGCCGGGTTCACTGGTGCCTCTACCTCCGTACGCTCCACCGGTAGATTAGCCAGTAGACCAACTTGGGCGGGGTCTACTGGTGCCATTCCTTTCGGACGCTGCAACGGTAGACTTGGAGGCAGGTTCTCAGTAGCAAGAGTTTGAGTGGCGGTTTGAGCCTCCGCTGTTGTGAACCGCGCTGCTGGCGCCGACGACTCGTATCAGCAGCTAGTGAGGGACTCAGGGGAACCAGATGTGTGCGACGTAGAACCAGACTATCGTCTTTGGGTGTGCTCCACGTGCCTGCGTATTCCTCCAAATGTCATATAGAGCAGCCGAGACTTAAGACCAAGTTGCTTGAGAAGCATTTCCTCTATTTACCTCGGCTTCCCGCTAAAAGTCAGGGCAAACACTGGTTGTTCGTCAACAAAGCGGCGTGAAGAGGTTGTCTGTTCCTTTGCTCCCTCGACTTTTTTTTCTGGTTGCTTGTTTCTGGCTCTGGTGTCAGTCGGTTAATGTTTGACGCAAATTCGCGACCGAACATAAGCAGTGCAGGCATTTTACCCGTCGAAGCTGTAGCGGTGGGCAGGGTTTCGAACCGAAATTTTTATCGGTTCGGTTCCGGTTCGGGTTCACGGATTTCGGTTCAGTTCCGGTTCAGTTCCGGGGAGCAAAAAATAACGGTTCGAACCGGTTCGAACCGGTTTGAACCGCAAAATTTAGACTATATTTTCCGCGTCTTTTTGGCAATAGGCACTATTTCAACAGTGAAACGAGTATCTATATAGCTTTTTATCATTCGTAGAATTATAAAATTGTGTTATTTAATTTCAATAAAACAGTAAAAGAAAAGCTAGATTAACATATATGACTCAACATCTATTTTTTTTTACCACAGTCGCATATATTTTGCCTGAATCTATAGGTTATCAGTTTGGTAGGTCGCCTAAAATGCCCGTTAACGCTACAACTTTGCGTCGCAGTATTAAAAGTCGAATCTTGCTGTGCTCTTGAACTTAGAAATTAATTACAGTGCATAAAATTATGAAAGTGGAACGTTCTCGCCATACATATATCGCGAAATCTAGTTTACAAAATGCGTTTTACTATATACTTATATGATGACGACGCAACTGAGCTAAAAGCAATCATATTTGCAAAATGCCAGGGAAGTTTTAGGAGAAATCCTTTCATTCTACCTTTTATGGAAACACTGAGCGACAATCACAACGCTTGCTTTCCTGACCAATATTGTTTACACTCAGCACAGAGATGCAGGCGAATTCATGCAGGAAAAAGTGGCCCTCGTACTCAGATCGAGTCTGGCCTAAAATAGCGCGTTTACAGAAGTGAACATTTTCGACATTGCTTGGCGTTTCAGGTTAGTTCTTGTCAAGATGCCTGTCAATCCAATTTGCAAATAAACATCACCCTTGCTATTTTTTATAGTTTTGTTCAATAAAATAAAGTAGCATTTTAGATCTGCTCGACGTTGCACCTACTTAAGTGGTCACTTTCTGACAATCTGCGTGCGCAATCGTCATAGTTCCGCCACGAGCCACTGCGGACTTCGTTTACGTCCAGCCCACAGACACATAAAATTCTTGTTCATCACTTAAAAAGAGCAGCATACTTCTAGATGTTTGAGAAGTTGAATATGTGTCAGGAACACATATGTTATTTAAAGGGGCGATGCAACAATTTTTGTACTTTGCGCAAATACCGCTTAGAACGGATCCCTGACGTTGATGACCTATGAAACACGCATTCGTTTTTCACCCCACGCAATAGAAGTCCCAGAAACAAATTAAAGAAAAACGAGTAGCGTTTACCCCCTCAACTCGCAGCCAGAACAAGCGGCCACGTGATCTAGAGCCGAATATATGCCGCCAATGTTGATCATAGCCACGCGCTGGGGTTGGCAAAGCACAGGACACGCGCTGAGTTCCAGACATTGTTATGGCTCGGCTATTGTCGTCGTTGAAGCGATTGGACACGGGCCACTACCCGAATGCTTCTCGAGCTAGTAATCTCATTTCATTTCATTTCATTTATTATTCCCTCAGGGCCCGAAGGCATTACAGAGGGGAGTGGGCGGTTAACACATAAAAGTAACATAGTTGAGTGAAGCAAAACAAAAACACAAAAAAACACGCGCTACGCAACATCTGTTAAAAAGTTGGTAATAACATTTTTAAAATCAACAGTGTTAGTTATCGAGACTATATGTGCGGGAAGGCGATTCCAATCAATGGAGGTCTGGGGTAGAAAAGAGGCATTAAAAGTGGAGGTGCTGCAATGGGGAATCCCTACCTTTAGGTCATGGTCTACACGTGATGATATGTACGATGGTTCTAGAAACAATGCTTGACGGAGAGTGGGGTTAGAGTAATAAATCTTGTGAAATAAACATAGACGAGATATTTTTCTTCGGAAAGAGAGATCAGGCAAGGAGAGGGACGATTTCATGGAAGTTACACTGGCTGTACGATGATAGTTCGAAAGTATGAAACGGGCAGAACGATTTTGAATAGATTCGACAGCTGATGCAAGGGTGATACCGGGGCTCCAGATAGAAGCTGCATATTCAAGTTTAGGACGAACTAGGGTTTTATAGAGGAGAAGTTTTAACGAAAGGGGAGCAAGCGAAAAGTTACGTTTGAGATAGCCCAAAAGTCTATTTGCGTTGTTAGTGACATATTGGACGTGGATATTCCAGGAGAGGTCGTTGGTTATGTGAATGCCGAGATATTTATAGGAGGACACAGAAACTAGAGTAGAATTGTTGATAGAGTAGGAAGGACAAGGGTTGTTATGACGAGATACTCTCATAGATGTACATTTAGTGATGTTAAGCTCCATGAGCGATTCTTTGCACCATTTGCAGATGTTGTTAATATCAACCTGAAGGGCAGAAATGTCAGAGTCGTTAAGTATCTCTTTATAAATGACACAATCGTCGGCGAATAGACTAATAGAGGAAGAAACATGCACAGGAAGGTCATTGATATAAATCAGAAATAAGAGTGGTCCGAGTACGGAGCCCTGAGGGACACCGGAGTTAACAGGTGAGGGCGAAGAATTAGTGCCATTAGTTCGAACAAATTGGAAGCGATTCGTTAGGAATGATTTTATCCATGTGAGGACATTGGGATCTATGTTAAGGTTACTAAGTTTATGAAGAAGCAGCTGGTGAGAAACCTTGTCAAAAGCTTTTGAGAAATCCAGGAATATGCAGTCAGTCGTAGAACCCCGGTCTAGAGTGAGGTGAAGATGATGAGTTAATGTTAGTAGTTGGGTATCACAGGAATAAAATTTTCGAAAACCATGTTGAGCTGTGTTGAAAAAAGAGTTGGAGTCAAGAAAATTAACAAGATGTGAATATATTACGTGTTCAAGAATTTTGCAAGGGATGCTCGTTAGAGAGATTGGTCGGAAATTAATAGGATTATGTTTATCGCCGCCTTTATGAATTGGAATCACCTTCCCCACCTTCCAGTCACTGGGTAATATTCCTTGTTCGAGAGACTGAGAAAAAAGATAGGATAGAATAATGCTTGAATACGTTTTAGTGCTCTTTAGAAACTTAACAGTTACATTGTCGATGCCGGCTGCCGAAGAGGTTTTAAGATTTTCAATTATATTAGCAATCCCTTCAGATTCTATAATGACAGGATACATTGGCAAAAAGTTACAAACTGGAGCGGCGGTAAAGTTGGAGGTAACAGGGCACGAAAACGCTTTGACGAAAACATCATTTAAAACAAAAGAACACTGTTCATTTGGTACATCTTCTCCGTCAGCCATTCTAAGCGCAACATCGGAGCTTTCAGTGGGGTTAACGACTTTCCAAAATTGACGGGGGTTGTTTATTAGCATAGATGGTAACAGAATATTAAAAAATGAGCTTTTTGCCTCTTCAACAGCATTTTTGTACACGCCGGCAGCTAGATGGTACGCTGCCCAACGCTGTACGTCATCCTTCAGCTTGGCAGCACGAAACAAACGCTTTTTTTATTTGAGAGTCTTTTCAGAGTCACGGTATACCATGGCGATTCAGGTGACGACGTTATGTTGCGAAGAGGTACGTGTGCCTTCATCAGTGATTCCACCTTATCTTTGAATAAACGCCAGTTGTCTGCGACTGAGCGCTCGGCAAAACAGTGCATATACCGATCTAAAAAGAGACTCATTTCATTGTTAATCCCATCAAAGTCCGCTCTAGCATAATCGTGTATTTGCTTTATTTGTTTTGATTTGCGGGAACTGGGAATGTTTAATATGAAATGCAACAAGGAATGATCACTAATGCCAGGCATATAAGTCAACGAAGTGATAAGCTCGGGCGATGTTGTTAATATGAGGTCTAAAACAGAAGCAGTTGTAGTTGTAATGCGCGTCGGTTGCGTAACAATTTGTGAAAAACTAAAATCCAAACACAAGTTCAAAAACTCACTACTTTCTGAAGAAAAGGGACTGAGGCTAACACCCATATCTGACCAAACTATGTTGGGGTAGTTAAAATCACCCAGCAGCATTATTGGCGTATTGGGAAAACGGACCATGACTCCGTTAATGGCGTCGTGTAGGCTTGTAACAAAAGTGGCACTTTTAGAGGGAGGGCGATAACACACGCCTAAAATGTATTTTTTTTGTTTTTAACTGGAGACAAACCCATAGAAGCTCCAGTTCAGAAACAATACTGACTTGAAATGATAATACGTTTTCCGCTACCGCGACTAGTACGCCACCGCCATTTTTTTCGTCTCTGTCATGACGGTATAAATTGAAACGTTTATGACAGTTTAAGATTTCACCGTTACGTATTTTGCTTGACAACCAGGTCTCGGTGAGAACCACAACATCCGCGTCTGATGAGTCTACAATTGACGACAAGTCATCGCGGTTACGCATAACGCTTCTAATGTTAGTAAAAATAACAGAAATATTTACAAGGGGTGAGTCACTAATGCCATCCGAACGCTATGACGGAGCAGGTACTGGGTTAGAACTGCCGGTGTTTCCGAGCACCATGACGGGGCTATGAAGTCCGGAAGGAATCCTGTCTGGCTCTAAGTTCCGCTCAGGTGGGTCTAGTTCGCGAACGGAGTCTGTGCCAGGCGCGTAAATGTAACATTTGTTGTCAACGAGTAGCTTGTCGAAACGCAATTTGATGGGCTTTCCATGCGACCTGGCGAACTCTATCAGTTTCCGCCTAGCAAGGCGGACGGAGTGTATATAATCTTGACTAACGGAAAAAGGGGTTCCCTTAAGCTTGAAAGCGTTTGAAAGCACCGTCTCCTTTTCTTTATAGACCATTTTTACAATAATGGGGCGATGCTTTTGGTGACTGAACCTGCCAAGACGATGCGCTCTTTCGATAGCTGATGTTGAAAGTCGAGCGCCCACGCAATGCTCGAGTCCAATCTATGAACCGCATTCAAATATCGTCACTGGGGTGTACTGCGATCCCCACGTTACGTCATCAAATTATGCAAAAGTGAGATTGAATGAAAATGATCGCTTTTGTCCTTGAAATTACACCGCAACAAAGGAGTTTCTTGGCCAGGGGCGTTGCGTGCGAGTATCCTTGAGTCCCACCAGTGCCAGTAAGCTCGTGTAAAGTGAAAAACATTCCAACTGAATATCGTTGCACAGCTCCTTTAAATCAGCTTCAAAATAAAACATTTGTTTAGGTTCCGCCAAATCAGTTATAGACGTGCCTATCGAGGATAAAAACGCCGGAAAAGATTTGCAGAACATATTTCAGATAATTTGTGGGTGCATTTACTTATTATGTAAATCTTTAGGGTGATCGGTTTTTTATTTATGCTGTCAAAACTTCAGGCAGCAATGGAATATTTTTTATTGTCATCAATGAATTTGACTGTATGCAGTTCACATACACTCTTAAAAAATCTGTGCGTCTATTTTCACATACAATACTTGAAGAGCCAATCACCGCTACTTACGGAGGCAGCTCGGCGAATGACGATGCTGAAACATATGTTTAGACCAAAAAACGCAGTCTGAGTTGTGACATTAAGCAATGCAAGCGTGACGTTTTGCATTGCTTAATGTCCCAACTCAGACTGCGTTTTTTTGGTCTAAACATATGTTTCGGCATCGTCATTCGCTGAGCAGCCTCCGTGAGTTGCAGTGATTGGCTCTCCAAGTATTGTGCGTGAAAATAGACGCGCAGACTTTAAGAGTGTAACCGCTTGAGACCAACACGGGAGGATGATACCCGAAAATGCGCCATCTGTTGAGTCTGCGGAACGCGCTTTCTTGTCCGCCTGTTCGCCAGTGTGAAATACCGGGTCGCGGGCTACGCCAAAAATGACTGTATGCTCACATTATAGATCTGAAGGCAAATACACGAAATGTGCAGAAAGAGAGATAATACATGTTATTCTTCTAAATAATCCCACACAGGACGCCTTACTGCAAAAATAGATGTATAGCGTTGCAGGTTTTAAACGCAAACACGTTCGACGGAACTCCGTCTGGTTGGGTCAAAATTTTGAGAAATTCAGGCCTTCACCAACCAAGTCCTAAACATTTAGGAGCCCGACGTTTCAATTGGTCGGGCTCAATAGGTCGACAGCCACTTAACCATCGGCGTATGTCAACGGACTAGGGCACTTGACGAACAAAGAAGTCCGAGGACACATAAGCACTTCTTATGAGTTGTGAAAACAAAATCATGAATGCCGTTCTTCTGCTCCTTAGTTCGTCTGCTGCGTAGTGGCGTGAACGGCCCCGTTTCGTTGGCCGTCGACCGAGCGCGCGCTTTCGTGAAGTGGCCTCTCCGCGCTGAGCTCGGCTGTGCAACCTCTTCGGAGTTTGCCCGAGCGGGCTGTGCGGCCAGGCCCGCACCGCCGCACTCGGCGGCCGGGCCGCTGCGTGCGCTGCGCCGCCATGGAGAGGGCTTCTCTGGTGGCGTTTTTGGAACTACGCCGCACGAGAGCCAATGGGAGCCTCGTTCCTTGATGACGCGCGCCAGCCAATGGGAACCTATCCATCAGATTTCTGCTACACGCGACATTGGGACAGGGGAAGGCGCCGTTTGGCGCAGTTTCAAAGCTGATGACGTCGGTTCGATCCATGGGACAGTTAATGCTTTCGCATTAAAAGTGAAGGAAGCAAACGACACACCGTAGATGGAAAAAGAAGCTGCAGCTCTCCACGTGCAAATAGTCGCCCCTGATGAAAATACCGAACGGTCCGAACCGGTTTTGAAACGTCGGACTCCTAACTGTTCAGGACTTGGTTGGTTATGGTCCGTATTTCTCTAATAGAGATGCGTGCATTGATGTTCCTAATTACACATAAATATCGCGAAGAACAGACAAGATATTTATAATTTCAATCACATTTGGACATCGGATTGCACGAGCTCGAAACTTCGCAGAATACATTCTCGGGAGGCTAAAGTTATATTCGGTTTTACCTGCACTTGTTTTGGGGCCTCATTTTACAACTCTGTGCTTTATCAGTCATGCGCGCTCTAACATTTTATTAGGCTGCCGCATATCATCGCGAGACTGCTATACATACTGCACAACTTTACAATTTGGACATCCCCTTTTGCTATACTTCGTTTCAGCTTAAAGGGGCACTGCAAAGGGACGAAGAAAACCAAATGCTGCTGCGAAAGGCCTGCCTATCAGTGTCATACACGAGCGTTCAGTGACGACATTGGTCTAGAGCGTCAGATAATGACGACATAGAATTCTAGAGGAAGGACTGGCTGAATAGACGCAAGTGACCCCTTCTGATCCCTTCAAGCACGTGACTCTCACTCAAATTTTACTTGGAACACCCGTAAATTTGTGGGGCGTTCTCATCTTCATACTTGGATAATAATTTCCAACATTTAGGAATAGTAATTGGGGGGGGGGGGATATTTAGACAGCGTGTAGTTGGTCAGCCACTTCAAAGATTCGACGAGTCACTTGCTGTAGATGAGCAATTTAGCCAGTGCAGTACAACTGCTAGCCTGGGGTCTTTAACGTGCACCACGCAGTAGTGATACACAACCGCACGCCGGTACGATGCTCATCATGATCGAAACGGGCAGGGTGAGATTGAACCCAGGATCTCTGGGTTCTGCAGTGCGAGCTTTCGCTCCACGTGCTCCGAGCTGGTGTGCGCTAGCCCACTCGACCACCGATCCCCCTGACCCCTAACTATTAGCGGCGAGATGTTTTGGTGGCGCCCGTCTGCGGTTACCTCTCGTGACGTCATTACCTTGCGAACAACAAGTTCGATGGTGTTTGTAATTAGCACGGTGGAAGCTTGAAATCATTGCGCTCTTAAAGCAACACTGCTAACACCGTCAGAACTAAAGTTCTAACATTCCTGTTATTTCCGTCGATGAGAAAACCTTTGCTGACGTCACAGTCAGCATTCGGCCAATCCGTAGCAGGCCGACGACAGCGACACTTTCGATCGCTCACGTCACCAATAGCCACTAAATGAGGTGCGCTAAGAGTATCGGCACTCTATTCCCCGACATTTTTGTGTGCGCCGCCATTTTGGTGCTTGTGCAGAGCAGATGCAGTTGCCGATCGTCATGGTTCAAAAGTGCGACTTCTTTAGTTTTACAGGGTGAAACAAGGAGACGGCAGGCTCTTTAAATCGACCGGAAAATTCGGTTTCTTAACCTATCGCGCTACGACTTTGTGCAGCGTTGCCCACAGATGGTGCATTTTTTTTGTAAAATTTGCAAAGAACGAACTTACCTGAGAAAAAAGTAAAGAAAGAAAAAGGCTTAGCTCCTATGGAAACGCAGCGACGCCACCGGTCTGCAAACAACACGGCGCCGTTTCGCACGGGAGACAAGAGATGGCGCAAGCGGTCGCGACGCCAACTGCCGCCAACGAACGAGCAGACGACGCCGAGAGCCAGCGTGTTTAGCAGACAAGGAACTGCAGTTCCTTTACAGTGGCTTAAAGGGGGTAGTGTAGTTACCGCGTAGCCTCCACCTTGCATCGGGAACGGCCGCTCCTTGGAAGACGGTGTAGGTGGCGCTTCGATCCGCAGCACCGTTCGGGGGCCTCCACCGGCCGGCAGATAGAGGCACCCTAACACACTTCATAACTAATATAAATACCTCACAAACAATTATTTGTTTCCAGTGAACTTCCCACGACATGATTTGTGTTCGTAGGTGAATAAAAATGTGAAACTAGCAGACGACAGTGAAGTCGACTGCTGCGAATCGGCCGGAGCTGGCCGGAGCCAAGCTGGCCAAGCGGCCAAGCCGGAGCCATAGCCGGAACGACGGTGCTGCAAGCGCCAGCGCCACCCGCGGCCGTCTTCCAACGCTGTGCCGCTTCTCCGGTTTCCTTCGTTACACTACCCCCTTTAAGCCACTGTAGTTCCTTGTTGTTACCGCGCCTGTTTTTGTTTCTGCGACTGTCGCCGCCTGCGGAACGCGAGCCGCTTTTGAGTCGAAAGGATCGTCTGCTAAAGTGCCGGCTCTCGGCGCCGTATGCTCGTTCGTTGGCGGCGTTCGTTGCGCCATCTCTTGTCTCCCGTGCGAAACGGCGCCGTGTTGTTTGAAGACCGGTGGCGTCGCTGCGTTTCCATAGGAGCTAAGCCTTTTTCTTTCTTTACTTTTTCCTCAGGTAAGTTCGTTCTTTGCAAATTTTACGAAAAAAATGCACCATCTGTGGGCAACGCTGCACAAAGTCGTAGCGCGATAGGTTAAGAAACCGAATTTTCCGGTCGATTTAAAGAGCCTGCCGTCTCCTTGTTTCACCCGGTAGATTCGCTGTTAGGAAGCTCATTTAATATTGTTTTTCCCTATCGCGAACTGTTTAAACATTTGTTGAGGACGGAAAAACGTTTCCTGTGATTTTAGATAAACCTTCAGATAACTGGCAACCATGATTTTAAGCCACAATATGGCCAAGTGTCGTTACTCTGAAGCGTAGCTTATTTAATGGCTCTACACCTAACATTTAGAAAGATCGCGCATGGTTGTTACACGCTCTTGTCGTTTAGGTTCTCTATTGGTTCAGACCAAGTACGTCATCAACAAAAGAAAATGTGCTCCAAATTCTGAACTTAATTCGCCTATTATGTTAAAAATACGTCAGACTTTTTTCTTTACTTTATGTTTAATGTGTTGCTAGAGTCTCTCGCTAGTTAGAGTGAACGCAATGCAAATTAAAAAAAAATGGCCAGAAACTCTTTGCAGGGCCCCTTCAAGTCCAGACGCAGCCGATGCTACAAGCGCGAGAATGTGGTCCTGACCAGTGCTTGCACTGCAGGAGCGCGCGTGCTTGGCAAGGACGCTGAAAGCCCGGAGCTCGCTCTTTTAGCTTCTGCTACGCTCACACTTAATGTGAAACCGAGTATTGTGTTGAGAACATCACATTTAACCAGAAAACTGAACTGTTTAACATGGTTTGCACGTGACATCATCGCACTATATGCTAGTGGTCAGAGATTTCTTTTTGCTTAGAAAATCAAATTCCGTGGTGCACAATGCATGCTGCAGAAGGTTCGCGCTCAGTGCAACTAATGTATTCACAAACAAAATTATTCTTGCTTGGTGCAGCGTCGTGAGGAACGGCGCAAGTGTCTGGCACCACGAAAACGCGCTTTCTAGCAGGGGTGATTTTGCAAACGAAGTAGTTTTGCCGGATCACGCTGTCTGGTCTGCGCCCAAGATGCGGAGCAGAGGAACCTTTACAACACAGTATGTTTTTAAAACTCCCCTCCCCCCCCCCCCTCTCCTCCTTTTCATTTGACGATGCTCCTCCAGAGAATACTTTTTTTATTTCTGAGGGACTCCCTTCTCCGTTTGGGGGTGTTAATTCGAAAATTATATTTGTGTCATTTGTTAACAGTAATACTTCATTTATTTTATTTTGCACCCAAAAACTGTGAAGTTTAATGAAAAAAATGTGAGAATTTGAGCGGCTGACTCTAAGGTCACTAGAATTTTTCTTTTCAGGTATCCCTGCCGTGCAGACTTGTAGTTTTATTTATCGTCAGATTATTAAGCCATATTTAGTTCTTTCAATGCTTCTATTCTCGGGCGCAACTTTCATGAGACAGTTCAGCAACAACGATATCCATGTTTGGCTGCCTCAATGATGTGTACATGTAAAATGGTTCATGCAACAGTTTTTGCACTTTCAGTAAATACCACTAAGAGCTAATCCCTGACGTTGATAGCTTGAAAAAACACCCATTAGTTTTCCTCTCTGCTCAATGGCAGACGCAGGAGAAATAAAGGAAAAAAAACAGCTTTCCCCTCCTCAACTCGCTATTAGAACAAGCGGCGATGGGATCTGACGCTAATTGTATACCGCCGGTGTTAGATTTCAGCTATTCTCATCTTTGATTGAACACGAGCCAACACGAATGTTTGGCGATGCTGATTGTCAAGAACCCAAGCACTCGACTCAGGCTCATGAGGATGGAGTACGTCACGATGTCACGTGACTTGCGGTGAGAAGTGGTGATGGCATGTGACGTCACGGTGTCAACAACGCTAATACATTCATAGTCCGTTGCAACTTAAGAAGGTAGGGCGAGGGTAAGGAAGGCCGGGGAGGAAGAAGCAGACGGAACGCTGGAGAAGAAAAGGGGAAACCTCCTCCTCTCTCCAGCTTCAGCCTGCTTCCTCCTCCCCGGCCTTCCTTTCCTCGCCCTACCTTCTTGAGTTGCAACGGATTATAGTGACGAACTCAATTTAAGTCGACTTGACGCGGTGAGTGACGCGACTACGTCACAAGGCCACGTGACGTGACATTATTTGGCAGCATATTTTGACACCATGACGTCACGTGACAACGTGACACATGATTAATCGTAGTGTCAATACAAAAGCGCCACGAAAACCCACAATTTTTCATACATTGCAATTCGGAATATGACAATTTGATCACTACATAGAAATACAGCTGCCAATTTTTTCTTCTCGAACACTCATTTTGTAATAAAAAAAATCACCGTGAACCGTTTTGAACCGGTTACCGTTATATTTTTTCCGGTTCAGTTCCGGTTCAGTTCCAAGATGGCGGCGAAGATTTCGGTTCGGTTCAGTTCCGGTTCGGCTAAAAATAACGGTTCTGTTCCGGTTTTCGGTTCGGTTCGGTTCCGGTTCGACACTCTGACGGTGGGATGCAGTCTGCAGAGGAATCTTGCCAGCTCTCACCGACAAGCTTACCAGCTTCGTGTTTCTGAAGTAATTGTCTCAGTTCATAAACCATGCTGCACTCAACCTGGCCGTTGGGCGCGAGATGGTAGGGTGCGCGTGTCGCCGCCTTTCTTCCATTTCGGTAGTAAAGTCTCAGCACCGAGCACAGCAACAGCCTTCCAAATCTCTCGGGTGACAGCATAACGCTCGTAGCTCCAGAGGCTCCGCCTTCGCAGTACATTACTCTTTCGTACTGAAGATGTCTTGAGGCCCTGATGGTATTCGGCCAGATACTCCTTCGTAGTTGACAGCGTCACCCCGAGGTATCTGTAGTTGGCTTGCACAGGCATTTCTGTACCCTGCAGATTGAGTGATCCCAGGCTACCTTCCCCGCCAGAAAAAATTACCGGGGCTGATTTGTCGGTATTGAAGCGTAGCCGGAGTTGGTTTGCTTCTGTCTCACATACGACCAGCAATCGCCTCATGTCCTCCGCACTGTCCGCCATCAGCACTAGATCGTCAGCATAGGCAAGTCCGGGTAATCGCCATGACACTACATGGCCATGTTGACGGTGCACCAGGGAGAAACCGATGCCAGTGTCTTGGAAGTGCCTTTCCCATGCGAGATGCATACAGCATATAAAGCGTTGGCGACACTGGACATCCCTGCCTTAATCACTTTCCAACTTCAACTTCGCTTGATTTCACGCCATTGAAGGATCCTGCTACGCGATTGCCATCATATAATCGTTGGATTAGACTCACCCATGCTCCAGGCATGTTCAGATGTCGTAGCCTGTCGAGCAGCATGTAATGAGGGACACAGTCATAGGCTTTGGCAATATCCAAGAAACAGCATACTAGTGTTCGCTTCTCCGCTTGTGCAATCTCTATACATTGGGTCAGAACAAACAGATTGTCCTCCAGCCGACGGCCAACTCGAAAGCCGTTCTGCAGCTCTGTAAGCACGCCGGCTTCCTCAGCCCATTGTGCGATGCGCCAGTTGATGATAGTCGTGAACAATCTGTAGGCCACTGCCATGACGGTAAGTGGACGATAATCACGCAGCAGCTGCTTGTTGCCTCTTTTCTTTGGGATAAATGTAACTCGACAGTGCTTCCAGTCACTGGGAACATGGTCATCTCCGCAGCATATACGACTGAAGAGGTGCGCCAATTGCTCCCGTGCGTCAGGGCCTAGGCCTTTCAGTACTTTGGCCGTTATTCCATCCAGGCCCGGTGCAGTGCTGCCATTTAACCGCGCCAGTGCGCGGTCGACCAGTACTCGTCCGATTACTGTTTGGCTGTCATTTGTTGTTGTAGGCAGCGAACTATCTTTGACGTATGGACACCCGGTTGGCATGTTGTCCGGCTCGTTGCCTTCCTGTGTCATGCCGAACAAGGTGTGGAGGTGTTCGTCCAAGAGCTTCTTCACATTTTGTACCTCACCTTTGTTTGCGGCATCTACCAGGTGGGGAGTACTGTCTTTTCCGCCTAGAGTGCCAATATAGCGCCAACAACTTCTCTCCAGCCTTCTTCCACCTTTCCTGATATCTGCCATCTTTTTGCAGTCACGGGCTTGCCTCTTCACTTCAACAATATCGTGGGTTTTCGCCTTGAGCGCCTGGTACTCCTCCCACAGTCGCAGTGTTTCTGGTGCTTTTCCAAGCAGTCCTTAGCGCCCGGCGATGTTCGCGGTTAGTCACCTGCCTACGTTGGATGGTCCTCCGGATTTCAGCGTCCCACAACGGGACCAGCCGCCTTTTCCCTGGTGTGCCTCCCACTACTGCATGTTTCGCAATAGCCTGCTTTAGCTCACCGGCATATTCTTTATACGTAAGGGCATTTATACGGGTATTACTTTCCTTGAAGTCCCTACATACTACCTCGATATCGCATTCACGTAACTGAAGGGTTACTTCCCGATGTGGCCGGGTTCGGTCTCGTTGGATTGAACCAAAGTGAAGTATAATCATATTGTGGTCACGGCCCACACTCCACTCTCCATCTTCATCAACGAAGATTTTTTGAAGTCGACCTGCCAGCTTTTTTGAGGCTAGGGCGTAGTCGATACATGTCCTTCGGTCCCGCACCATCCATGTGCGCTGTCCCACACACTCTTCTCTTAGGTTTAAAATCTCCAGCTCACACTCTTCCGACATCTAGTGTCTTAACATTCGCCCGTTGTTGTCTTCACGACCATCAATTTCAACCATGTGGCCGTTGAAGTCTCCCATGAGTAGCACGGACAAGCGTCGATCCAGGCTCCGGATATCACGCCGAACGCACCTGGGTAGGGCCCCATTTTCCTCGCGCCTGTGATTTCTTGTGGAAACGCAAAGGGCGCATACAGCCGTCGGTATATAGCCAACCTTTCCTATTACCCACGCATGTTCTCGGAACGTTTCAGATGTCCTAGGCCACGCTTGACATTTGCTCGGCCATAGAAGGCCCACGCCCCTCCTCGTCGGTCGTCGTCCACGCTACTGCACCCAGTCCAGCACCAAGAGAAGTTTACAGGGGTTCTTCAGCATCGCGCAAGTGTGTCTCGGCTACTCCAAAAAGCTAAAAATGACTGCATCTCCACATGGTGAATGATGTTGAATGGGGCGAAGCTCTGGTGGTACTGATGATACTGATTTTATTGTTCATAGGTAGTGCTGATGGTGCTGATTTTTTTATTGCTCATAGGTGGTGCTGAGTTCCGGGTTGCGTTTCGACTTCATTATTACTGCTTTATGGTCGGTGAAATGCAGAGCCAGTGGTTCTTCTAACGGATCAGCTTAGATCCGCTAGAAGCAGTGGGAACGCATCTCCACCGCTTAAGTCAACGGTCCATGTCAGAAAGAGAATGTGTGGTATGGAACGTGGTTATATACGCATTTGAGCATTTGACTGCAGCGCCCTCTCGTCTATAAACGTTGAGCCAAGCTTTAACGCGATTATATACGCATCTGACCGCAGCGCCCTCTCCTGTATAGACGTTGAGCGGCTACATGCAACGTCTCAATCCATGACAGCCCCAGCTCTTGAGTTACTATCACATCTCAGAGCCCCCTACTCGTCCCGCAGTCGTGGCCGAGTGGTTAAGGCGATGGACTAGAAATCCATTGGGATCTCCTCGCACAGGTTCGAGTCCTGTCGTCTGCGCAAACATTTTTTTTTCTTTATGTGAGCACGGACGTTGGACGGACGGACGAACGGACGGACGGACAGACGGACGGACAAGGCTAGACCCTAAGGAGCTTCGCCCCTAAAAATTCTAGTTTGCGGAGTGTTTCGTTCACTTCATTCCATTTCCGTTGACATCTTGCACCATTCATATTTTAACAAAACAATGACAATCCTTCCTTTATTCCGCCGGTGTCTTGGTGGCCGTGCAAGGTTCTTGGTCAGAATACTTTTCGCTGTTGCAAAGCATCCAGCTGCTGGCAGACCACAGTGTTCACGAAGTTCGCCAGCTCCAGGGACGGGGCGTACGTAGGATACTAGCTGTATCCAGCGAACCAGTCGTGTGGCACTTGGCTGCGCACAGGCAAGGTCGGGTTCGCAGTCGGTGCCGGAGAAAACCGCTCTTCCTGACTGCCTGCCCACGGCGGTGGTATTCCAGACATTTGTCCTTGAAGATGTCCAGTCGGTTGCATTAGGCCCGGGGGTACCCATACCGCGTGAAGAGGAGGCGCCTGTGGAGAATGCTTCTTTGTTATCGCTGGGTGTACACCGGACATGTGGTATGGAGCACCGGTTGGCGCCCAGTCTCCTCTGCTCTCAGAGGTGTCATTAGGGTGAAGTGTGCTCCACCAGGGGGTGTCCCACAACCTGCACTGGGTGGTTGGGAGTTAACCGCTTGTCGGGTGTTCCTTGCGTGCGCACCGTTGCTGGATGCGTCCCATATTGCCCCATGTTGTTCCCGAACTGGCCGCTGTTTTTGTCCCTTCTTCTCAGACCTAAAATACGAACTGCCACTGCACCCAGCCGCTCTGCTACCATTCGGGCACCTTCTTCGCGGTAATGTAGACCGTCCTTTTGCATGGCCCCACTGCTTGTCAGTTCTCGGCTAAGGTCAATGAACCTTGCTCTAATGCTTTTACAAAGCTGCTTCAGTTTGGCGTTCAGTAGCATAGCCGTAGCATGTACACCTTTTCCTCGTCCATAAATCTCTGGCACCGAACAAATGACCAATGACGCTTTTCGTTTGGACCACTTCAACCCCAGACGCTCTTGCTATTGCGCCCGGTTGCTCACCCCTCAGAACGTCATTCATCCCCACGTGTAATGTATGCATATGTGGCACGTTTCTAGTCTTTTCTCTTGTATGTTTCGATGATTTCATGCAGTGTCCCTGTCGTGGCATCCCTGTTCATTATGAGCTCAAAGCTTTGGGAAGCTCGGACCTCGTCGATGAGAGCACGAGCAATACGTCCAACACTGCCATCATCGGCGATAATGACTTCCAGTAGAACGCCCGGCGGTGGTCGGATTAGGTCTTTACTCGCCGGCTTAACGCACGTCTTCTTCGTCTCTTCGAGAACGGGCGCCTGACTCTCCCGACCTGACCTGCACACCGCTTCTGTGAACGCCGTGGTGTTCAGTAGGATTTCTCGGATCGGGGTTATATTACACTCTGTTTTAGTGATTGCTGTCTTCTTTTCGGTGTCATTCTGTGTATCCTGACCGAAATCCAAATTGTCTTCCTAATGTTCATTTTTCTTCTCACTTGCATAATTGTCTGTCCCGTCGCCTGTTGTCTGTGCAGATTGGTGCAGCTCTATTTCATTGCTAGGGCACCTCGCGGCTTGCTCGAGCTTTCGCACACTAAGTTCAAGTTCTACTCCCACGTCTCGAAGAAGGCGGATGTCCTGTAGCACATGCAACCGTTCCTCTGTGGCTTCGTCTTCTAGCCGTTGAGGCCGTTCGTTCACGCTTTGAGCCAACTCTTGCGCTTTTGAGGGTGTGCACCCCCTACTTTGTCATCTACAATCTCGCGCGGTGCTTGCTTTTCTTCGCATCTGACAGGTGTATGGTCTTCCTCTGCTGTATTGTAGGGTGTACTCCCGTTCAGTATCTGATACATGTCGTCCTGACGGTGACCAGTTTCAATCACGTTAGGCTTAATTGGAGTTGATTGCGCTTCCAACACGGGCTGGGTTCTGTTCATTCGTATCACCGGGGCATTGCGGCGTGTTTTCAAGCCGCCTGGAGCTGATGTATCGGCTCCAATATACCAGTCGTGAGAGTGCGCTCCTTGTCATCGAGAACTCGCTCGCCCACTCCGACTGCGTCTTCCAGACGTCTGACACTTTCGTTGATGCGCTGTTCTGATTTGTTCATTTTGTCATGATGGCGTCTGTCTAACTCCTCAATGACTCTGCATAGGCTGCAGATAAAACTACCACCTTCCATTTCTTCGGTGCTCTTAAACTCAGTCTCTGATAGGAGAAACGCCCATCGCCCGCACTTGTCACATGCGATGAGGGGATCGCCGTCCTTCGCAGCTTTACGCCGAGTCTGTACTGGCATGCCGTGGCTTGGCGAAAGACGATGCAGCGTGGAAGCAGTCAATTTTGTAACCAGCCAGCTGTCTGCCCCGTTACCGCCTTCCTTAGGCATACAGAGACGGCCTTGATGTCCTCGCTGGCCACTGGCCGCCGGTCCGGAAGCAGCGGAGTGACGGCGAAATACGACGGCCGTCACTCGACGGCCCGCTCCAGCTCACTGTTCCTGGCTGTTCAGTACGCCAGGTTACCCGTGTTATCGCGTGCCGAGAGGGGGAGGCGCCTAGAGGACGGCAAAATAAAGAACACTGCAGTAAATATTTGGAGGGGCTAGTCGGTGGTGCATTGTAAACATATAAATAAAACAGCGCAAACGAACACAAGGACAAGTAGAGAGGGACACAGACACAGCGCTGACTGTCCTGTGTCTGTGCTGGGCTTATGAGCCTAGAACCTGTTATGGGCTTATGAGCCTAGAACAAAAAAGTCCCTCCTTAGCTATGAATCTACGCACTCAAAAGTTGTAAAAAGAGGTATTGCAAAATCATGTTTGAGAGCTTCTTTATTGAAACCCTGTGATCACAGAAGTGTCAACAACTTTCTGGTTCAAGTCGATAGGTTAACAAAAGCGGGTTTCCCGAAACTTGTCATAGTGGGGGTAGCGGAGTCACTTTTACAATTATTCAGGAATCCCCTTAGCATACTTGACAACGTTAGACAAAAACCTGCTTCTCGACCGGTGGTAATACCATATTTGCACAGCTTCTCCCACAGGATTAAAAAATTGGCTGTTAAATACGAAGTCCCTATAGTCTTTTCAGCACCTTCCAAGTTATCTCGTTTGTGTAGCTTCCATTGAGAGAGCAGGACTTCAACGTGTAGGGTGTGGGATAAGCCATCGCATCAAATATGTAGCTTGTGCTGTGGGGGTCGTTTATAAAATACTATTTTCCTGTGGTAGAGTGTATATTGGGCAGACGGGCAGATGTATTAATGTTAGAGCTCGGGAGCATTCTCTGTCTTTGAGATCTTCACCTTCGGGTCACCTAGCCGTTCATTGCGATAGGTGTGGCTGTTCACCTCGGTTAGGTGACATTGAAATTTTGGCTAAACATTCACAAAAAATGACTAGGGAAATTCATGAAGCGTTTTACATTCGACAACACGGTCCCGATCTATGCGTAAGTTCAGAGTCAGTTACGTTATCCAGTGAAGAGTTCGAGTTTGTTCGGAGTTTGGGCACGTTTGTTTAATACTTTCTTTCTGCTTCCGTGGGAGCGATCCTATAGCTACAAGCGCGTACATGCAGCCTAAAAACGGTGCCCACACACCATGAGGCCGCGTGCGAGACAGGTACGCACAGAGCATTAGGGCTCGCGCTGTAGTTTTGGCTTTGCTCAGACCTGAGGTGGAACGATGTATAGTTATATATTTCTCTACTATTTACTTTCCTTTTTAATTTTTTTTTGTAATGGTATACTTTCTGTTAGAAATTATTTGGATGGCACATGACAGTGAAGATGTCCTACATGTTGGATTCTTCTTCTTTTTATTTCTTTGTCTTCTTATGTTGATGTGTTTTAAAGACGAAAAAGAGTAAGTCGTGAGTCAGCGCTGTGTCTGTGTCCCTTCTTCTACTTGTCCTTGTGTTCGTTTGCGCTGTTTTGTTTATACGTTCACAATAAAGAAATAGTGAAGAAAGGTAGAAAACGCAGGCGAGCTGGTGAATGATATTCATAGTAACCCTGAGACGTATGAAAATAAAAAAACGGACAGAACAACGAAGTCTCTAACACAGCTTGAAATTTATTTAACAACCATCGTCTTATATACAGTCACAGACCTCCATCACAATTCAAAAGACCTCCTCGCCCACTTCACAGTGTACCCTCGCCCTTAACCTATACCGACAAACGCACACAAAATCATACACGCCCGAAACACAAAGGGACACTAACTCGAAAAGGGAATGCAAGAACTTCCGCACTTGGCAAGGTCAGATTGAACCCAACAACCCTTACGAACTCTTTTGTTCCCCTATCAAAAAACAAACAAGGTTGTCCAAAAAAAGAAAACACTTAAAGGAAGGGAAGAACCCGAACCGCGAAACAATTGACCCATCACTTACCCCCCAAAAAAAAAACATTTTTTAAACCCAGAAGCATTTTTGTTCCCTTATCAAGGGATAATGAAGGAGTGACTGATACAGTTTCCGTAGATTAAAATATGCAGAGTTTCTCTTAGCACTCTCCTATGGCTATTCTTCTCTCTATGTAAAACTTCAGTGCCCTCCCACTCTGGTACACAGTTGTTGCACTCGACTATAGGGAGTATTCACTGGCGGCCATATCCGTGTGCGTGGTTGCTGAGAGCGTGCTGACGGCCAGCTTCCACAGTTCTTTTGCAACGTGCATTCCACACCATCAAGATTGCCGGTCTTAGCAGGCTAGTAATGTAAGCTCGTTCTGAGCATGCGCTCTAAACATTGACCTCAAATATGGCGTCCAGTGAATGCCTCCTATACTCTGTTTCACCTTATGATGTACCGCAGGAAAGACTACAAGCGCGAGCTCCTTGCTCTGGGGCACATCTCGGCGGCACAAGCTCTCGTGACTTAAGAGCGGCTGCCAACGCTATGAGCTCGCGCTTCTAGCCTTCGCTGCGGTACAGCATAAGGTGAAACAAAGTATAGGGGGTATTCACTGGCCGCCATATTTGAGGTAGTAGTCGTGACAGCTTTCACAGTTCTTTTGCAATGCCTCCTGTCTACTATCTGTCTACTAACTGTTCTGTCTACTATCTGTCTACTATCTGTTCTGTCTACTATCTGTAGACAGAATCTACAGATAGTACCTCAGTGCATTGCCTCTGGTTATGGCCAAAAGAGTAGTAAAGGGCCCAGCCGAACAAAGTTTAACGTACTGGGTGTACTGAGAGCAGATATTCGCTATAGAAAAAAGCGCATATCCGCCGATGTCTATGTCCTAAAAGAGCAAGATGAACCACTTTTGTGTGGGGTTGGGACTTGTCCCAACCCCACACAAACACACAGAAGTTGGTACAAGTCCCAACTCTGCGGGGTTGGGACTTGTATAGAGACTAAGTGCGGTAGTTGACACGAAAGCCGGGACAATCGATCGAAATGACGAGTTTCCGGAACTTCTTCAAGGCCTTGGCTGCGGGAAACAACCTTGCAAGATTAAGTTACGCAAGGATGCAGTTCCCTTGTTTCTGAGCACTACACGAAGAATCCCAATTCTCTTGATGGAAAAAATCAAGGAAGAGCTCGACAGTATGATCACCTTGGGCGTATTCGAAAGTGTGGACGAACCCACAGACTGGTGCTCAGCAATGGTAGTCGTGACAAAGTCGAACGGAAGCTACAGAACTTGCATTGACTTCACAGAGCTGAACAAGTACGTGGAACGAGAAACACATCCGCTTCCGGTGACAGAGCACGTACTGGGACAACTTGGGTATGCGAAGTTCTCCTCAAAAATGAATGCAAATTCTGGATTCTGGCAGTTTGAGCTTCCTCAAGAGTCCCAGATTCTGACCGCCTTCACCACACCATTTGGACGCTTTAAGTTTAAGCGACTTCCCTTCGGTATTACATCTGCTCCAGAGTTCTTCCAGAAGAAAATGAGCCAGCTTCTGAGCGGAATCAAAGGACAAGTCTGCAACATGGACGGCATCCTTGTCTACGGATCCACAAGAGCAGAACACGGCAGAAACCTGCAAGACGTCCTTTCTCAACTCAGGCAGGCAGGAATTACCCTGAAGGAAACTAAATGTCGGTTCACAGAAACTCAGGTAAAGTTTCTTGGGCATATCATCGATGAAGAAGGAGTTCGTCCAGATAAGGAGAAGGTAGAAGCCATTGTGAAAGTGAAAGCTCCCACTCGTATCATGGAGCTGAAGAGCTTTTTCGGAATGGTTAATTACCAGGGGAAATTTTTTTCCATTTTGGCCCAAGAGTCACACCCGCTGGTCGCATTACTGAGTTACAAAAATCAGTGGGCATGAAACCACGAACAACAGAGAGCTTTTGAAAAGCTAATGTTGATTTTGACATCAGACCCGCTACTCGTTCTGTTTGACCCAAGAAAATCAACCTTGTTGTCGACAGACGCCTCTTCTTTTGGCATTGGCGCATTATTGCGCCAGAAGAAAGAGAACGGGATCTACAGGCCAGTGGAGTACGCGTCGAGAACACTCAGCGAAACAGAAAGACGATACGCCCAGAATAAAAAAGAAGGACTGGCGGTGGTTTGGCGGTGTGAAACGTTTCGAGACTTCATAACCGGGATGAAAATCCAGATCAAGACGGACCACAAACCACCGGTTCCTATATTTTCGTGCAAGAGCTTTAAAGACATCACACCAAGACTACAGCGAATGAAACTCCCGGTGATGAGGTCTTCTTATGACATCACACGCGTTCCCGGAAAGGACCTAGTAGCGGCTGACTTCCTTTCCAAAAATTCCCTGGAACGTACACCGGACAAGGAGATGGAGGACGATATATCAGTATACGTGCGAGGTCTCACTGCAAATCTTCCAGCAACGGACGAAAAGTTGAAAGAAATTCAAGCTAACCCGAAAATTGATGCAACATGTTCATTTCTCACGCACTTCAGTACAGAGGGCTGGCCAGCCAAGAAAGCGTGAAACCAGGAGTGCAGTGCCTATTGGCAGCACAGATGTGACATTGCAGTGGAAGACGGCCTTCTAATAAAAGGGTCGAAAATAATCATTCCTAAGGCAATGAGAAACCAGGTCTTGGACAGCATTCGCTAGGGTCACCAAGGCATCGTTAAATGCAGAGCACGCGCCCGTGAATCTGTGTGGTGGCCAGGCTTGTCTGAGCAGATAGAAGATCTGGTAGAAGGGTGCACACAGTGCATTCAGGAAATAATCAACTGCCGAGAGACTTTGATACCAACTCCGTTTCCTGAACGGCCCTGGCAGCAAGTAGGCGTAGATCTTTTCTAACTGAAAAACAAGTGGTACTTGCTAGTGACGGATTATTACTCCAGATACCCAACAAGTTCTCTAAAGAGTGGGGTTTTGTTCACAAAACTTCCAGCCTAATGTTTCTACCGAGCAACGGTTTTGTGAAAGCCGGAGTAAAGATCAACAAGAGGAGCTGGAAGAAGACGTATGATGCCTACCGTGCATTACAATCATACCGTGCTACCCCCTTGCAAACGGGTTTAGCCCAGCTGAACTTCTAATGGGCCGAAGAATTCGCACATTGGTCCCAATTGTTCCTTCTTTGTTAAAACCTGTTACACCCGAGCCTCGCAAGCTACGGAAGTGGGAGGAAGACAACAAGGAGAAACAGAAACGTAACTTCGACACGAGACTTGTCGCACGTCTGTTGAAACCTCAGCAAAGCGGACCACGCGTCTGGATAATTGACCAGAGGACAATCGGAATGGTCCAGTCTCAAGCAGGTTCACCTCGCTCCTACCAGGTCAAAATGGACCGTGGGATTGTAAGGTGCAACAGCTTCCCTCTGGTACCATCTACTTCAGCCTCTTCCTGGGGTTACTGATACCAGTGACAGTGTGCAGCCTCTACCGGAGTAGAGTTCCTGTATTGGCTCCCTACGGGGGCCTATACAGGAACTCTGTACCGGAGTAGAGTGCCTTCATACACACGCGCGCTTTTGCTTGAGTGGTGACATCTCAGCCATTTTCACGCCCAATCGTTTTTTTATGCACGTTTTGAAGTGCGCGCAATACGGTGTCACTCAGCTCGAGCGCGCAGCTTTGGCTAATGCATAGACGCCATTTTATCACCCGAGTCACGCACCGAGTGCGCGAGAGCGTCACGCGCTGGCACATTCAGTGCAACAATGGATGTCTTCACCCTGATACAGACAGACATGTAGGTACCGTACCGGAGCTACTAGCAGCGCCTTCTAGTGGGCCAAAGGATCTGACTGTCACTAGAAGTGGACGGACAGCGAAGCCGGTGAATAGATTGAACTTGTAATACTATCCACCAACCGACCAAAAGGGGGACGTGTTCAGTAAACCAGGTTACGCGTGTTATCGCGTGCCGAGAGTGTGTGTGTGTGTGTGGGGGGGGGGGGGGGGGGGGCTCTAAAGGACGACGAAGTAAAAAACACTCTCTCATTCACACTGGAAGCGGATCCACGTTCGCAAAGCGGTTGCGAACGCGGTTGTATCAAGATCCAGTACAATTGCACGCGCACTCGATGACATCAAGTGCGCGTGCAATTGTACTGAATCTTTATACAACCGCGTTTGCAACCGCTTTGCGAACGCGGATCCGCTTCCAGTGTGAATGAGCGGTTTGTCTGGGCTCGAGAAGGAATGGTTGTGTGCTTGTCCTTATGCTAACACAACACTGGCGTCCTCCTCGTGCCTCACGTTCTTTCCTTTTCTCGTGCTTGCCCCCGGCTGGCCCCTACTCGCGCCTCTCTCGGCCGTCCTCTTCTTCTCCCGACGGCCTCGCAAGTTTCATGGATGTCCTGGATGTTCCGTGGACCTCCATAGGATATATATGCTGCTTGTGAACTTCATTAAATATCTAATATCTATACCGCGTCTCGCAAATTTTTTTCCCGAAATTCTATGCATGCTTTGCGTCTTCAACTGCATCTTTGTCGTCTCCAACTTCAACCCGGCGCCATTCATCACGTGGTTCTTGTGACGTATTAAATTAGTACTTTTTTGTCGTTTAGGTACTTTAAATACTTATAAAGCATAACTATTTAAAAACTAAATACCCCTCACTGAAAGAGTTCTAACTAATTTTAACCAAATTACAGAAAAGCGCCACGTAACAGAGGGCGTTAAACGCACTATCTGGGTCCCGATTAGGCTTTAGCGTCCTCTCTTTACGTTTACTATAGTTCGTCTCACCTTAGCATGGACTATTGTTGGCCGCGCATGCTAAAAGCGCGAGCTAGCTACTTTGGATAAAGCCCCGACGGTTGCGCGAGCGCTCGTGCAGCAAGTGCTCTAGTCAAGGCAGTCAAGTCTAGCCGCTCGTGCTTCCACAGCCTTCTCAGTTAGTTCATGCCACGGGTTCATGCTAAGGTGAGACGAAGTATATGTTACTCTATGCCCAATGCTCGCGCCCCGTGGATGCACCCGCTGTAGAGCATGGCTCGCGCTGTCCGGTCGTTCTGTGTGCAGCCGAGTCTCAAGCGTTCGCGCGCTCCAGGCTTGGGAGGCTTTCGTTCAAGCGGGTTTCACATGCAGCGATTTTGGCCCTAGAGCGGCGCGATTTCTGCCGTCGCGGCGCTCTGGCCAGCCGCACGCGGCAGAACCGGCATCGGTTCCACGCAGTCCGCCGAGCGTGCCAGCTTAGGGAGCAGGTTGGAAATTTTTCGCCGCAGCAGAGCAACAGCTTCCCAGCTGGCCACTCACAGCGCGGCGGGAAATCACGTGACAGAAGGAGAAACATTGCGGGAAAGCTGGCGCATAGGACGGCGGCATTTTCACGTTCTTGAAGCAGACGAGAAGAAGAAGAAAAAAGTACGCAAGCGACTGCTTTGCGGCTTCTTTTTCCGGCGGGTCGAGCTTCTTTGATTCAGCAGTGGCGTCGGAACTGTTCAGGAGATTATGGAGGACGGGGATTGCTGTTCCCTTCCTCAGAATTTGTTTTCTCAATGAAACACGCGGCTCTTTTTTACTTTCCTCGCCTGAGTACCAAGTGTAGCGAGCGCAAGAGACGCTAATCGGAAGCGGCCCGTACGAGCGCTAGTGAGAAAATTAAAAGACGAAGAAGAACTGAGCGACATGGACGTGTCTTTTCGAACACAGATCGTCCACCAAGTAAGAAAATGGATCCCGCCTAGTTCAATGAACTGCTTATAAGTGCAGTGTCGAAGCGTCGGGTTCCTGGGATGCGCAGCTCAAAACAGTTAGAAACAATGGGACCAAAGAGAAACTCTGAGAAGAGGTGACTGAGGCCGTGAAAGTGATCGCATCTGCTTGCTGCAAGCAACATTGGCCATCGCAACGGCAAAAAACGCTCATGTGAAATGAAACCTCGCGATCCGTGCCGCCGCGCCGCTAGCGGCAGCGATTTCGGCCGTGGAATCGCTGCCTGTGAAACCCGCTTAAGGTACAGGTCGGTTTACACATCTGCGTTGGTGGCATTCGCATGCAACAGAAACGACCATAACCATAAAGTCAACGGGACAAGTATTCGCCTATAGACCCGCTGCTCTCGGGCAGGGGGCGGGAGCGCATCCGCAAGACGCGATCATGTTATGCTGGCAGCACTATCCAGGCGGCGCTGTAACGTTCGATTTTGCACGTGCCACGTTCGAATGCAAGCATCTGTCAGTATCTGTAGACGCGCGATAACAAAACATCTAAAAAAGAAAAACTAACATAAAAAGGAATTATGCAGCTCCTGGTCTCAGCGTCCCATTCAGCTTTATTATTTTATTACGCTGTTTTCTAGCTTCCGTGAGCCCGTATGTTCCACTTTACGTGACAGCAAAGCTGAAGCTACTTGCAAAAACATGTTACCCCGAACGATGCTCGCACTGCACGAGCGCGCGTGCTTGGAAGGGACACTGCAAGCTCGGAGCCCGGTCTTGTAGCCTCTGCTACGCTTGCACTTCGAATGGAACGGAGTGTAAAAAACTGTAGTGGGCAAGCGTGATGGAGCACGTTCGAAACGCGAGCCAAATATTCGATTTTGCTCGCCTAGAGCTCTGCTCAAAACTTGAGAGCTACGGGCCTATACAGAATGGCAAGCGATGCAAGGAGTAGCTTCGCGAAGCAATCCATGAGTCACGGTTGTTGCGGTGTTTTGGTAGTTACGGTCGTTTCGGTTGCTTGCGAACGCAACCGTTGCTAATGCGTGAACCAGCCTTAGGACGCTGATTACAGCAACCCGGGCCTCGTGACTCTCATGGTAGGGTCACGTGATTTTACTAAAACGGGTGTCACATGATTTTATTAGAGAGTCCGCTGACCCTTGTGAAAGGTAGTCGCCAGGCTCCAGGCAGGAAGATGGTCACCCGACGTCACTGGGTAAAAGAATCACAAGACGGTAATGGGGGCAGCAGGCATGTAGCCGGGGGGGCAGAATCTTTTATTTTGCCGGGACCTCCTTTCCCCCTCCCCCTCATACAGCATTTTGTCATGGGCGCCCCCCCCCCCCCCCCCGAAACAAAATTCTGGCTACGTACCTGGGGGGCAGAGCCCACTAACTCAACTGAGCACTAGAGTCATATCACTTTTTCGTAGTGTGAGGCTGTTATGAGAGCGTTGTAGACGAGCTTCCTAAGACCAACAACAGCGTAGAAGCATGGCACCGGAGTATAGTCTTCGCTCGGGTTTCAACATCCTGACCCGTATACCGGCTCATCGAGGCCTTGGAACCCGAGCAGATGGTCGACGGCCAAAAAGGATGCACCTCATCGGATTCGAAGCCATACTGAAGAAGCTCGCAAAAGACAACAAAACGTCCTGTCCCAGTACAACACACAGACCCTCCTTAAGTGGGATTCACCCCTTCATCACTCAATGGAAAATTTCGCTACACAAACCTGAGTTCCAGGAATGCACCAGAGTATTGAATATTTTTTTTAGGTCCGTTATGAAGAGTTTTAGTCATTTAAATTATGTATTTGCATCTGCAAGTACGGATGCCGGTGCCACAGACAAAAATACCAATCTTTGTTGGCTTGACTAGGTCCGAGCCCAGAGTGCCTGGCAGGTGGTGACATAGATGCAGGGGAAAAAAATCAGAGTAACAGATATGCAGAAAATACGTTAGGTAAAAGTTGAACATAACTTAATACATATTATATAAAAAGTAGGTACAGTAATTTACAATCTAAACTAAACTATAAATGTCAAAAGAGATATAAAAGACTTGCTATAGAGGAAATAAACGTGGGAGTTACAGCCACGGGCCGAACGGTCATTGTTATTTAAGGGGGAGAGGGAGAGGATAACAGCTGACAGATGAACAATTTGTGAAAGATAGGAGGGTAGTGTTTCGCCAAAGCCGACACAGCGGGGCGTAAGGAGCCACAAACCGCGGCTGAAGGAAAGCGGCTGAACCGATGAAGAGGATGAAGAAAGGCCCTTTGTAGAGTCGAGGGGAGAGCGCAGCGGGGGTTCCGGCGGCGCACATGGTCGCCCAGACGTCGTCACTAAACACGGCGCACTGCACGCACAACCACAGTATCCAGAGTTCAGCATGTCGAGAAGTTCCGGAGGCAAGTGGTATCCGAGTTGTCCAAGTATTGTCACGAAGCACACCAGCGCCAAGCGCATCAAGATGCCGAGCCAAAGTGCAATAAATCGGCAGCTCCTGCTATATCAAAAAATTGGGGAGACATATAATAGATTCCGTACCCTCAACTGGGACGGTCGAGCCTATTGTATGTATAGACATTTTCCGCTTACTCTCGCCCCCGACCGCCAAGTAGGTATATCCGGTATGGGCGACGAAAAAATATTAAAACGTTTCAACCTGCAAATAGTAAAACAATAGAGCGGAGACAAAACGAGAATGGGTGATGGCTACGCTTGTCTCCTAAATGCCTTCTATTAGCGTGGCGACGGCAAAACAATGTTTTCGCCCATACTGGAAGTGACGATATTTCAATATGGAGGCGCCCTTGTGAAAAAGGTCAATACATGGGTTGCACGTGACGTCATATCCTTCCTCCTTTCTGGTGGCCAAAACCTGCTGTTATACTTCGTTTCACCTTATGTGTGAGCGAAGGCAAAGCTGGAAGCGCGAGCACGAAAGCTCCGTGCCTTCAGGCTTTGCTCGAGCGCGCGAGCTGGGCAGAAACGCAAAAGCGCTGGTCTCGCGCTTCTAGCTTTGGCTTCGCTCGCAGATAAAGTGAAACGAAGTATAATGAAGCTGTGCTCACTCGTTTCCGCTCGCTCGCGACGCTCGTGTACTGCTCGTAGAATATGCACAGTAAAGGCTACGCTCGAGGAAGTTCGGCCACCAGAAAGGAGGACCAAATTACGTCAGTGCAACCTATGTATACGGGCATTCTTCAGAGTGCTACGGAATGGCATTCTTTGCTTGTTTGTTTGGCAGAACTAACCACGCGATCTGCACGTGCGGGGTATTCAAAACACAAAGGTAGAAATTAAGCCTAGGGCATCTACTGAATACTAATAGTAATAGTAGTAATAGTAATCTTTATTGGCTCAGGAAAGCCGTGGCACCGCGGAAAGGCGACAGCCCGTACCATGGAGGCCCGCGGTGCCACGTCAGAGTGACGATGATTATGAGATAATATATACAAGGGCCGGACGACGCGGTCTTCTCAACACCGCAGGCATAGTTGCTCGAAGGTTCGGGGTTTTCAAGACATTTCTACCAGCTGGTAGAAGTGACAAAGGGTGGGATCGGAGGCCTCACCGCGCGTCGGGGCTGGGAAAGCCCTGGCGGTTTGGTGGTGAGGAGGACGACGCGATCTTCTGATCCGCCGCACGAGTCTTGGAGGTTTGGCGGCGGTTCAGGCCAGGAAGCCAGCAAGCCAAGGTGTCCTTCGGCAGGCTGTTCAATGCACGTTTTGGATGGTAAAGCCTGGATGAAATGCCAGGCCCTCGGCATGCGTTGGGTTTACGAGTTTACGAATCTATCATTCGGATACTTAGGTTCGGCAGGGTTATTCCCGGCCCATTAATCGCGATAAATGTAGGAAATAATCACGGAGGCAAGCGCTTCCCCGTGTGGAGCAAGATGTCTTACCTTCTTCAGATCTCGCCTGCCAGCCCTGTTTCAACGAGGACTACTGCGAGCGCTGTTAATGCACTTTGCACCGCCTTACCTTGCGATCTTGTTATAATCTCTAAGGTGTTTGTGCTGCATCCAAGAGTGGTGTGATTGACGAATCAAACGCTCACGTTCGTCGTCGAAGGCCGCGCATTCAAGGAGCAAGTGAGCATCGTCCGCCAGAGTTGTCGCGCATCACATGTCAAGATTTTCTATGAAATATTTATTGATCAGTAATGTGGGACTGCAAGCCGTACTTTTTACGATAATGGGACACCCTCCATTCCTCCGAGCAACCGGTGCGGAGGGTGGTTATATTTCTGGTTCAATTCGATGTATGCCTAAAGAAAGTCAATTACTTCGGTAATGAAACACAAGATGACCTACACTCTAAGAAAAAATGAAGGAAAAAGTAGCAGCGGCGCATGTTTTCCTCCCTTCTACTGTCGCGCCCCCAAGCAGACATGAGAAGAAGGGAGGAACGAGACGTTTTTCTACTTCTCCAGGCAGAAGGGAGAAAGTCTTCCGCCCTCCCGACTCATTTTCTTTCGGTTTCGTTTTTCGAGCACGTCGCACACGTTGTTCAATAAGAGTTGAGTTGATTGAGCTTCAGCGGCAGCGAAGGCCGCCTGTAATTCCGTCTCCCAGTCCGGACGTGCAGAGCATTTCGGTTGCATTGACGTTTTCACCACTAATTTTATCAAACGAGCAAACGAAGCCGCTAGAAACAACGAAGTTCAGGAGCAAAGTGCCAGCAGCGCTACGTACAGAAGGCTAAGATGGTCATCTCCAGATTGCGGAACCCACGCGGAACCATGCGGATCACGCGGAACGACGTGTGCCCAGTAAATGTGTTGGCGTTGACGACGTTATGGAAATCGTGGAAATTGCGTCGAAGACAGGCAGGTTTTGCTGCCGGGTGCCTGGGTGACTTCTGTGCTGGAGTTCGGTTCTGTTTTCCGATGCCGAGTGCCAACCGGCAGTCAACGTGGTTCTGTACCTCTGCGTGTCAGCAACATAGCAGCAACATCGCGATGGCAGTGTTGTGCATTGTGAACAGAATACTGAAATTATCGCCGATGTTACCGTGTGTTCGCGTATCAGTGGTGTAACAACAAGATGAGATGACGTAAACTGTCGGGCATTGATGCCGCTGGTCGGGCCGTGATCGGAGGGAGCGGAGTGTTGCAGGTTGGCATTCCGCTTTACAATAAAGAATTTAAGACCACTTGAGGGATTATGCGCAATCAATCGACGTGCGGATAGTCATGTTGGAACGCTGGTCTGAACCGTAGATCCTACACTCTTAATCTGGGGCCGCCTAGGGAGCCACCTATAGCCATGACAAATGAGATCCAACTTGTCACGGCAAATTATGGGGCCACCTAAAATGGCCTGCCCGTTTGCCGTCCCTTTTTAGGTGGCCCCAAAATTTGCCGTGACAAGTTGGATCTTGCCGGCCCGTTTTCTAGCGGGCCCGTTTTCTAGCTGGCCCGTTTCCTAGGTGGCCCGTTTTCTGCGGGCTATAAAAATGTACCGTCGAGCACTTCCCCGCAGAGTATCTCGGAGGGTCCAGGACTGTGATCCATGAAGAAAGCCAGGCGAATGAGAAGTACAGGAAAATTTCACCGTAAAATCGAAGCTGTGACGTGGTACTCAGCCTGACGTCTTCTTGTAAGAAGTCACGTCGCAGCTTTACTTTTGAGTCGGACATATATTGGAAAATCACTACCAAGCTCAATTTGAATAATTTAGCGATTGACTTCCGAGTGCTCTAGAGGGAAAGTAAATATACAGGAATTGTTTCAAGGGCAAGGCCGATGTCTTCTAAACATTTAAAAGAACAGTGGGTCCGCACGTAAACAATTTATTTATTTATTTAAATTAGGTGCGCAGCGTAAGATACAGGTGGTGCTTTGTTGTAATAAATACCACTTTCAAACAATAAAAAAGAAAAGTATATGAAAACTTATGTCACTTGCTGAAACATTGGTGGAAGCATGGCCTTGATTTCACTTGACACACTTGGTGAACTAATACCCGCCACAGTTGCACGTGCGCTCTCCGAGCCAAGTGTGTTGCAGTCTGCCGGAGCTTCATGCCATAAGACGGGTCTCCGCGGCACGTCTGAAAGCCAGTTGCCGCTGTCGTCAAGGCATGATGCTGCTGCGATTAAGAATTTTCAGGATTTTATTATAAGAAAATAAGGGAGAGAGAACAGGCCTTGAATCCCAACCACGTTTTAAAATTTAGCAAACAGCAGGTTTTTTGAGAAAGTGGCTTGCTGGACGTTAGTCTCTTCAGATGCTGAGTCATCGGCCACAAACATGGCCGCTAACTTAACGTTTATTCATAAACTCTGCAGAAAACAAAATAAGGCAAAACAAATTCGCCAATTAGATAACCGCATTTGCTTTCGGCGGCCATGCTTGTGTGTAGTTACTCGACATTAAAAAGCAGTCTGGCGTCATATGAATAGACCCTGTAGCTCTGGCGGCAGTTTAAAGAGTGGAAACAAAACAGTAAAATTTGACGCAACCAGGAAGGGGAGCTGAGGCTTTCTACTTGCCAGGACGTACAGGTCCATGGCTATACCATACGGCTGCGTCATGAAAACACCTGCTAAATCTTTGCTCAAAAACTACACGTCGCACATTAAAAGCTAATTTTGTTTAATATGAAAATTCTTAAAATTTGACGTTCGGATAATTATGGTGTCAAAGATTTTAAATAATTAACTTTCTGTAATTACTAAATTTAGATGTATGGTCAGGCCAGGGTAAGGACATTGCTAATTTGCGTCAAATATTGTATAAAAGATAGTTTGACATTTTTTTCAAAAATATTGTTTAATACAATACATTTCTTAAATTCAGTTAGCCTAATAAAAGCTTATTCTTAGAGTGTCACCAAAAAGTTATATTCAGTAGCTTAAGACGTAGGAAATGCGAAGGAGTCAGGCATGCTACCTCCGATGGGTTGGAAAAGGTCAGTTTCCGCCTTAGACGTTTCAATTGCTAATAAAAAGAGGACAAAAATGTGTGCAACTTGCGGTTCGCGCAGTTGCACCAAGAGAAATATTTTTTTATAGATAATCCAAATTCGACCCCAACTTTGTGCCTGAAATAAGATCTCAATGTACTTTCGTTACATCATAAACACAAACTTATAAAAAATTGGTACGATTTCTGCGTAAGATGGTGGACAGCGACAGCTGGAATGAAGCCATCTGAGACGCAGACACCCGAGTATATTCTCTTTGCTTGGGCGTGCGTAAAACTGCTGCCTGTCTTTCTCGCTTCCGGGCGCGTACCGATTAGAGCTCAACATGCTTTAAACTTTAAAGCAATCAGTGTGGCACACCTTCACTGCGGACAGCGGTACTTCGTAGGCTGCGATGCGGTGGACGGAGATTGTCCTCACATGTCACGCTTAGACGTCTGGCGCAGGGACGCGAGTCTTCCCTGAAGGCTCATTCACACAGAAAAACGTTTCGGCCGACGTCGACGGTCGCGTGAGTAAAGGAGGGTGCACACACAAGGACAAACTTAGTGTATTCTAGATGTTACATTCATCATCCATTTCAGTATAAATGTTCCTTGTGTGGCCGTCCTCCTTTCATTAACGCGATCGAATATGGGCAGGAGATGACCCGTGTGTTGTCCCCATACTTGGTGTTTACTCAACACAAGGCCTGTGCACATGCCCAGAGGCCTTATGGGCATGTCCATGTCATCTTCTACAATAGAGCGCGGGGCACAGTTTAATGTAAAATATACTAACAATCAACGAAGCGACGCTAAGTGGCGGATCTATCCTCAGAGAATGCGAGCTTGACCCATTTCGGCTTTTGTGCTGAGCTGGGACAGTGCATGCTGCATTGTTCCTGCAGGCCGGAGTGGAAACAGAGGAGCCCCTCCTCCCTCTCACAGGAGAGCACGAACTCCAGTCGAACGCTGACGCCGCGTTCGGTTATGTCGGCCGAGCGCTGAGTCATTGTATTTGTTGTCCCCATCCGTGGTAGTTCTACAGTTAACCGCTTGGGTCGTCACGGTTGCTCCTCCTCCCCAATATACCTCGGACGGCAAGCTGATGAGTGCGCCGTATACGCCGTGCTGTATCGGCGGACACTTCGGCAAGAGAAGAGTACCTCCTAGAAACTATTTACACCTTGTCGCTGTAAAATGCAGGTGGCCACCGTTGAGGCATTGGCAGTTAGCCTTCTTTGCCTCACCTTACCATAGGCAAACCGTAAGGGCTGCGACTGTGACCCGATTACTTTACAAATAGTCACCCTCCGCGAGTGCTTGTGCGCAGCCGAACCGGCGTCAAACGCGAAGAGTCCGCGCTTGTAGCCGTTGTGGTAAGTCCATGCTTAGGTGAAATGAAGTAAACCTGTTTTCAGCTTTCCACCGCCGACGCCAGCCGGTATCCTAATAATATGAAAAGAGGCGATTCCAAACGTGCTTCTTAGAATACAAAAATATTCGGTATAGATACCTGTATCGTCCAGGATAGGGTACAAGATGTCCTCTGTTGGCGAGAACAAAACTTACTAGTTAGGAACTCTTTGAACACTTGACTCTATTCCGTTATTAGCCAGTGAGCTACATAATTACCCAGTCGGTTGTGCTGAAGAGGACTGTGCCCGCAGTAACAGCACCAGCCAAGTTGGCCCAGAAGTGGTGGTCGTGCTGGTGGCGCTGGTCGTGCCGCCAGATCAGCGGGCCGAGCGACGCCATCGCATTCACATGTTCCCTCATGGTTACACCGCCCGCGTTGAATTCCTTTGATATCCTTCGACGTGAGCATCCTGAAGAACTAACTCACTGTCCTGCGGCTTCGACGCACACTCTAACATAGGCTGCCATCACCATGATATGACAACAAACGTCACCCGCAGATGCTTCCGATTAGATTCGTACTTCGTACATTCAAAATTCGTCGTCCTCGCACATCGAGAAGAGAAATTACCGTGTCCTGCTGGCTGCGCCCGCGGGGCACGTTGGGCGGCCGCAACCGCCGCCATCTAGCGGAGAGCAGAGTGTTTTTTTCCGCTATTATGCGCATAGCCGGTCCGTTTTTGCCGGCCCTGCACAAACGGGCCGCCAACAATTACAGGGCCGCCTACGGAGCCACCTATATAGCCATTCGCACCATTAAAGAGGGGAAGGGCCCACTCCAGCTGTGACGTTGTACACGGCTATTTTGACGGGGCCGGATCAGTTCGCGGCTAAGTCCTGAAAACTTTGAACGTCACGGCCATAGCCGTGACGTTTGCCGGCCCTAGACTAAGAGTGTATCATACAGTGGCCAATGTGACTGTCGGTTGTCTTCTTTCCGAGAGCGATTGCGCTTCGGGGAAAGGACTGAACAGTATGAAAATATGACGGAAAGTACCTACATTTTCAGTTCGGAATTTTAGCAATAAAAAGTATTATGTTAAATCGAAAAAAAAAGCTATCTTTTATTTTGCTGTTTAATTATACTACGGTTCCTGGAGAAACTGTTCTCCAACTGGTGCGCTGGGAGGAGCGCTAGAAGTTTTTGAGCTCTCCACGGCGTAGCTCCGTACACTTAAAACCTGCCGCAAGTCGCGGCTTTTACTGCATTCAAGTTGATCGAAAAGCGATTTTCTGCCCGTGAAGCATCCCTTTCAGCTGAGTGAATATCCTCTCTACAGAGATAAACTCAAGACAGTTGCAGCCGCACACGAACAGCACAAATAGAAAAACAAACACTACGACAGAAATACTGGCCACGACGTGCCGTGCGGGGAAACAAACGCAGGGCTTGGAACCGCATTGAAGCGGCTTGATTTATTGGCTTTCAAATCCTTACGGCATGAGAGTTTACTTTTCACTAAGAGATTCATCCCTTGAGCCGTTCAAAATACTCTCAGAGGTATGACATTGCTGGAAAAAAATCAACATGCTGGGAATGTTTTATTGCTTAGGCGGTCACCGAGAAATTCTGTACTTTCAAAACGATCAGTATAAAAGACTGAAAATCAGAGCTCGGAAGTTGTGATAGGGCTAGTGTATTCATGTTGTATGTGCCGTATATGTGTAATCGCTCAATGTATTCGTTCAACGGATGCTTGTAGTATGCGTAATGTGTAATGTGTCTATATGTGTGTATAATAAAGGTCCCCGAAGATCCCGAAGCGCAAAGGTGGTGTGAGGAAATGAAAATGTTTTTGTAGAGCATGAATTGGGCGGTACCTAGTGTCACCTAGCCTAGCTAATTTCAATTACTCTGCTTTATTCTGCCATTTGGTGGCAAGCGATTTAACCTTCTTTCATGCCACGCGATAATTTCTGGTTATCGTGCAACAGCGGCTTCGAGTTTGTTCTTTTGAGTGTTTTTGGTTTCACGGATTGGTTTACCATTTTTTCGTCATGTGCGGTTGACAAAGGAATTGTGACTCGAGGAATAACAAAGGTAAGACGTAAAGTGCGCGAAGTAACTCGGTACCGGTTGTCTCCGTTTAACATCGCAGTGCTGACGACGAGAAGACTGAGTAACTGCTTTGAAATGCAAGTTTCTTTACCTGCGGAGGGGGGGGAAGCTGGCTTCGCAAATAAACACAGCTCGTGTTACGCTTTTATTTACTGCTCCGCTCGTCCCGTACAAGCGACGTAACGTCCTCGTTAAGCCATTGAGCTCAATTTGCTCGATCCGGGGCCGCCATAATGAAATGCAGGGGAAGGAAAAACTTTGCTTCCCTGCTTCAGGGACGAACGATTCTCCCTTTCTAGAGGAACATAGGTTAAAAGACCGTTCCTTTCCTTAGGGAGGACTATAGATACCCTTTTTCTAAGAGTGCAGGGCGTGAACGTCATTTTTACTTCTTCCTACTAAAGACCCAACCGACGTAACAAGCAAAAATTAGATCACGGGTGGATCGGGCACTTGCACGATCTCTACCCGAGCGACCAGAAGCTCTATATGGGGTGACCTGAACATGCAGCACCATCTGTGGAGCTATGGTCGTAACACCCACTGCGCAGAGAGCTTCAATGAGGAAGCGCAAGCTCATCACATACAGCTGGTAAACAAGCCTGGAATCATGACGAGGATCGGGAATGCCCGAAATAAGGTACAACTCCATACCCGACTTGGACCTCCAATCCGCACAGGCAATATCACACGTGGAAGTGTCGCCGGGAATCCTGGGAAAGCGACCACTGCCCGATTTACTTTGTGTTCTCCCCAACTAGGAAAATCAAGACCGGCAAGAAACGCATAGCACGCACTATCAACTGGAACAAGTTTCGTCAAGAGCGAGAGCAAGGGGACTTCTCCGCGGCAGCATCCTTCGAGGGATTCCTGCACTTAGCGCTGAAAGAGGCAACCACCGAAACTCGCGTCGAGGAAGATGAGCCAACACCGAATCTCTGACTACTGGGCTTGTGAGCAATGCGGCTGCAGGCGGTACAACGGTACCGCAACGGCCACAGGACCCCGCATGCTCGACGTGCGATTACGCACGCCACGATGGAAACCAAGCACTATGCCAAGCAACTGCACTCTAGTCACTGGCTGGATTTTGCACCTCTCCTCAGAGAATACATCAGTCAAAAAGGCTCTGGACAGTCAGCCGAACACTCCTTGAGAAAAGGAAGGAGAAGGAGCCACTTCGTCGATGGCCCTCAAGGTGAACAAGACGGACGAGCAGCTCGCCAACATGGCAGGGGACTTCTCTTTTTCCCAGCCAGACAGCGCGAGCGACAGTCTATCACCATACGATATGGAAATTCTAGCACGAGACGACGGCCTGAACCGGCCATTTACGCTAGGGGAGCTCGAGAGAGCCCTCCACAAGACTAAGTTCAGCACTGCACCGGGACCGGATCGCGTCACAATGACCACGGTGAAGAATCTTCCAGAGACCACCAAACTTCGATTACATGAGCTGGCGAACCATGTGTGGGTCACAGGCATGGTACCAGAGAATTGTAAATACTCCCTAGTCATCCTCATACCGAAGCCCGGCAAGGACAAGGGCACGCTGAGCAACTATCGGCCCATATCTCTCACGGATGCGGATGGTCCTGTCCCGAATCAACTGGCACTTCGAAGCTGACGGTAGCCTCCCACCCGGCACGAACAGGGTTCCGATCGTGCCTTGGCACTGAGGCGAGCCTTACACTCATCTCCGACGCCGTAATCCATAATGTGCACCGATCCAAGTTCCGAACCATCGTGGCAATCGACGTGAAAAAGGCGTTCAATTCTGTGCCCCGCTCCACAATCACTGGAGAAGCACGTCAGTGATGCATTGCGAGATGGACTCTCCACTTCATCCAAAGCTTCTTGGCTGGACGAACCTTTTCAGTCCGCTGCGGCCAGCATGACAGCGAGCCCAAGCCGAACCGATTGGGGGTCCCGCAGGGATCGGTACTTTCGCCCACCTTCTTCAATCTAGCCATGTCAGATCTACCTCATGAACTTAGCATGATCCTTGGTCATGGATTCACCGTCTACGCGGACGATGTGTAATTATATGTAATACTGAGTATAATAGTCATACTAGTCCATTATTTAGTAAATTTAATATTGTACAGATTCCTAATCAGTATTATTATAAACTTTTTCCTGCACTAAAAATATCGTTTTGCCAAAAAAAAATATAATTCATGTCTATTTCCAATTTTAGGATGAGAGAGGTTGCCTATGAAACTAGGTCTGTAGTCGCATGGTTAGTGCCGCACTCCATAACTAACTATGGTAATCATACGTTGAAATATATAGTACCTCGTTTTTTTAAATCGCCTGAGAGAGTTGAATATAGAGGTTTCGAATGAAACCATAAAATATGTACGTTCCATGTTTGTGAGAGAGTGCCCCTGGAATTTCTAAACTTCGCTAAATCTATTACTTTTCCCCCTTCCCCCTCTCTCCTCTAATGTTGTTTATTTTTGTGCTATAAGTGTGATGGTTAAAAAAAGATTATGTGTATGTACATGCTGTCCTCTTTCGCTGCTGTGGGGAGGCAGAGGCTCGTAAAGCAGCAACTGAGTTGCTTTTTTCTCTGTATCCCCTCTCCAAACGGCGAAAAATAAAGGGTTTGAGAGTTTGAGAGTGCCCATTTGGACCTGCATGGAAGGTTTAAACGTACAGAAAATGGTACTACAAGCTGGACTCTACACAATCGAAGCCCACCTGGCCTGATTGGGGATGCGGGCTGCACTAGAAATGACAAATATACAGACCTCACCTTGCCTCGCCTATACCAGCGAGGTTAAGACTACGCATTAAAACTCAACCTCATACTTACCGTAACACGCATTCAGCCATCGACGTCGGTCAAGATCCTCGGTATTACGATCGAGCCGAACGGCAAGGGCGACATCTGGTTGCACAACACAGTGAAGCAAGGCAGGTCTGCGCTCAATCTGATCCGTAGGATTTGCAGCGCACGCAGAGGAGCAACTCAAGCCGTCGCCAAGCGAATGGTAAAGGCCCTCGTGGTGTCCCAAGTATGCTATGGGGCCAATCATTACAAGATTACGGCGCGGCAGTTGAAAAAGCGTGAAGCCCTGAACAACCAGGCAATGGGAGTCATTACGGGCCTGTCCCTCTTCACCCTTCTCCCGAAGCTGAGGCAGTAAGCGCAACTCAATCAAATTCAAGACTTCGTGGGAGCTAGGAAGGTGCACACAAAGCTCGTCTCTGAACAACACCGCAAAGCGGGGCCATTCAGAGCCTTCGCGAGGTCACACCTCAACATCTTCCCAAACTATTGGAACCGATTCCACCGTGGGAGGACCCCCGGTGATCACCAGCAGCAAACCACAGCTCCGCAAGAAGGACTCCAAGCTGCAAGGAAGACGCGTAAAAGCACGCACCAAGATAGTGGAGATCTGGCAATACTCTGGATTGACACTGGCTGCATACACGGACACGGCTTTGCTAGAAGGTCCCGCCACCCGCAAATCTGCCGTCGTGGTTTTCCCGGACTAGGAGCTGCAAGCAGCCTAAGCCCTTCCACCTGGAGTTTCATCCAAAGGCGGGAAGCTAGCAGCCATTTGGTTCGCACTGGAGATCATCAGTGTGCACTTGGGCTCCCTTCCTGAGAATCTTCGGATATTTACAGATTCTCAGGAAGAAGTCAAGGAGCGCCGCACCCACAACAGTACCAGCATCTAAGTGCGCAAAATTAAGAAACTCGTCTCCGAACTTGGTTCGCTGAGAAGAGTCACAACAAGAATTGTATGGGTTTCAGGCCATGCCGGGATTCCCGGAAACGAAGCGGCTCACAGTCTCGCCCGCGCGTCTCTTCTAGTTTTTTCCGGGCAACGAAACGATGAGCCACCACATCCCCGCATCGATCACCGGTACGGCCGGACAACTAGCTCTGAGGAGCGGTCTCTGTCACCCGTCGACTGGGAACATGAGGAGTGTGACCCGGCTGAGGAGAGGGCGAGGATAAAAAAAACATAAAAGCGAGACTACACGAGTGCCTATCTGAACCGGACCTTTCCGGACTCCCTTCCAAGTGGTTAGGTCGCAGAGGGCAAGTGCTGCTCACACGAGTAGGAACAGACGAGAACCTATCCCCGGCACGCCTCACCTTGCTGAGCAAGGTAAAAAGATCAGCTCTATGCTCCCACTGCGACATGCGTGTCAAGGCGGACACCCAACACTTGATCTGGAAATGTCGGAAATATCAAGACATAGGAGTAAAATATAGGCCCCAAGACGTGGACTCATTTGAAGGCTGTACTCACACTCCTGTGAAGGAAGACAGACAACGAAAGATTCTAAGAAGCCTGCTGGACTTTATCCATGAGGCCAAAGTAGACTCTTTCATCTAACTTGATTTTTTATTAATATCCCAGCACCCTGATCTCAAATTCAGTCCCCTGGTGCCTTCCCTAACCCCACTTCCTCTATTTTTCTTGGTCTTTTTTGGTAATAAATCGCTTTCTAATCTAATCTAATCGAGTTCAGATGCCTCACCGCGCTCGTGACCTAGGTTTAGCAGGGCTTTTGTGTGTGTGTGTTCTTTTCTTTTTACGCTGTTTCCTTCTACGCGCACAAATTTTACCTTTGTGATATTGTGTATGGCCCCACTCTTGCCAAGCTCTGGAGAAACTGTGCTATAAATGCTCCTTTTGCTGTGCAGGAAGGGCCGGAGAAAAGCTTGGGCCGTCGAAGCTCTCAGAGGCCACGGTACACTACACCGGAGCACGATGGGAACTGGGAGTATGGTCTTCGGGATATTGCTGGTGGGAACATTATGTCTATCTGGCCCACTGATCAATGATATGGAGATAAGGCCGCCACCATGTCGCTATTCGTGTCGGCGAGAACGTGCAAATGCAACGCTGAAGAAGTAACCTTAGTTACGTGCACGCGTGCGCTGCACGTGCTTGCACGCATAAGGCAAGCCCGGGCGCCATGCTTGTATTCGCGCTATTTGTCCTGCGACGTTCGACTGTTGCTGTGTGGAAGAAGGTTATGTAAGGTCACGTTCTAGCTTTCATACCCTTGAGCAACTCCTCTAACATTCGAGACATGGGTAACATTGTCAGCTACACGGGGCAAGACGACGGCGAAGTAGGAATGAACCAACTAATTCCTGGCCAAGACGAGCATCTTGAAAGACATAACCCGGAGGCCACTACCGGGGAGCCGTTGAGCGGTGAGCAAGACGGCGACGTTACAACTCCGGCCAGAAACATGCTCATCCAGAGGAGTGTCGATAGGTCGAAGAGCCTGTCTACTTTGTCGCAGCGACGCTCTTGGTACTCCCAGTCGCCGAAACGGAAAACCTGGCCACGTCAAACAGTGGAGCAGCGAATCACGTCCAGGAGCCCTGCAACATCGCCTGAAACGGTGCAGTCGCAGCAGGTGAGTTATAATACCACGACAAAGGTTACAATATCAAGCATTGCCTGACCCGGATAGGCGATCGCGTTGCATCACCTGGTCGAACGCATCCCAAGCTTCGTGTCACAGCCAGATTATACTTTGGGGTCGGGTAATCCCTGTACTGGATGCTCTAATACATGACTTGCACTGACATCACTTCAGTGGCCATTGTGAATTGCCTTGCTGCTACGCGCGCACCTTCTGCAGCCTATTGGCGATGTGAGCGATCGAAAGCGTCGCTGTGATCGGCCTTCCACGATTGGCCGCATGCTGGCTATGACGTCAGCAAAGGATTTCTGATTAACGGAAAAAACAGTAATTTAAGAACTTCAATTTTGACGGTGTTGGCAGTGCTGGTTTCAGAGCGCTATGATTTCAAGCTTCCACCATGCTCATTACAAGCACCATCAAAATTTTTGTTCGCAAGGTAATGACGTCACGAAAGGAAACTATAGGAGGGAGCCACCAAAACATCTCGCCGCTAATAGGCCCGTAGCTCTCAAGTTTTGAGCAGCGCCCCATGCGAGGAAAATAGAATATTTGGCTCGCGTTTCCAACATGACGCTTTTCCACTACCGTTTTTTTATACTCCGTTTTATCGTAAGGTCAAGCGCAGCAGAGGCTACAAGACCGAGCTGCGAGCTTTCAGCGTCCCTGCGAAGCACGCGCGCTCGTGCAGTTCGCGCTCGTGCAGAGCGAGTATCTTTCAGGAGGACGTGCTTTTGAGAATAGGTTCTAATTCGCTATCACGTAAAGTAAAACATACGTTCTCGCGGGAGCTATGAAAGAAAGCAACGATGAAAGGAATGTTTAATGGGATGCTGCGGCCGCGAGCTGCCTAATTATTATTTTTAGACGTTTTGTTACCGCGCATTTACAGATGCTGACAGGTGCTTGTTTTTGCAAGTAGATTCAGCTTCGCTATCACGTAAAGTGAAATATACGGGCTCACGGGAGCTTTGAAAGAACGCAATAAAATAATAAAGCTCAATGGGACGCTTAGGCCGCGAGCTGCATAATTCTTTTTTTTTTTTATTTTAGACGTTTTGTTATCGCACGTTTACAGATGCTGACAGATGCCTGCATTCGAACGTGGCACGTGCAAAATCGAACGTTACAGCGCCGCCTGGATAGTGCTGCCAGCATAACATGGTCGCGTCTTGCGGACACGCTCGCGCCGCCTGCCCGAGAGCAACGGGTCTTCCATGAAAGGGCTTCTCGCCGGTGCCATTTTCAGAGTTCGTGTGTACTGAGCGTGATTTGCTCGCTTCGCGAAGAGACGAGAGACGAACGTGCGCGCTCTGGTCTGGACATCAAACGTTGGGATGTGGATTTGTAAACATAGTAAAGGCCGGTTCAGACACTTGCGCTTGAGTGCGTTTGACTGCGTTGCGGCGGAGACCAAAGCGAGTCACCGGCACATCTGTGCTTCGTATGAAGCGTGGAATCAATTCAAGGAATCTTCTTGGCACGCGATATAAGCAGCAGGGATGTCTTGGATTCTCGCTGCCGCAACGCAGTCAGAAGCAGTCAAACGCAACTGTCTGAACCAGGCTTAAAGCCCGGTTCACACAGTTGCGTTGGACTGCGCCCGACTACGTTGCGGCAACGGATATCAGGACATCCCTGCACGCGCTATCGCGATGCCGAGATTTCGCTGATTGGTACCTACGCTCATGCGGCACGGATGTTGCCGGTGACTCGCTTTCATTCGCCGCAGCGCAGTCGCAGCTCAACCGCGAAGTGTCTGAACAGAGGTGCCTTCATGTGTGCTTTGCTTGGGGTGATGACATCTGGCCATTTTTGTTTCTAACGTTTATTTTTATTTTTTGTTCTCAAGCGCGTGAAGAGCGTGTCACCTGCACGCGCTCGTGGCGTTGACTGTGCTACAGCGACATTTTGTTTCCTGCGATTTCTTTGTATTTTTCCTGTGAGCGCGTGTTGTCGGCATCGGGTACCACAAACGATGGCATCACCCTAAACAGAGGGACATCGAGGCACTCTGTCTGAACCGGCCTTATGAGTGTACAGGGGGTATTCACTGGATGCCAATATTGAATGCACTGTTTACTGCGTAGGCTCAAAACGAGGTCACATTCATAAGCTGGCAAGATGAGACAGCCTTGATGGTGTGGAATGCACGTTGCAAAAGAAGTGTGGAAGCTCGCCGTCAGTACGCGCTCAGCAGCTGCGCACATAACTATGGCCGCCAGTGAATAGTCCTTATAGTTTTCTTTTCTCGGCGAGAGAGGGAGTAGGAAGGGCGAATGGTATACGGTACGATGACTTCATGTACAAGCCATGTGCTGGCTTGCGTACTCTTCGGAGATATATAACGCTCGCGTATTTTTAGAGTGAACACTGTCTACGCCGTGAATAATTTACAGCTCAACAGAATCATAAAACGACGTTTGTTGTCATTTTTTTAACAAATGTTGCTTAGTACGAATCTTTTTTGATCATAACCTTCAAAGGGCGCATTTTTATTCCCGCCCTGCTCCATATATATTTTTCGAGAATTACGAAATGTAGATGCCTACAATGCCAGGAGCATGAAAGACTCCCTCGAAGGTGTAATGGCTTCTAAGCTAAAACTCCATTGCCATCCGGAGCAGGTTCCGTTTGCACGTTTCGCGGTGTCGGTGGGTCTCATGGTATGCAGTGATTCAGACCCTCTAATCATCTTCGCATGACTTTCAAAAGAGGTCAGCAGCAGTCGCGAAAACAACAACAGGAGAAACATTCCGAGTGCATTTACTTTATACCTCGTAATATGCGTCACAGCGGCAGCAGTTCGGAGCTTGCCCAGATTGGCTGTCACCGTGGCACCACTGTCGTTTCTGCGCCGCCTCCTGAGCTCGATCCTGAGAGTCTTCACATGTGCCGGTGACTCGCTTTCGGTTGTCGACGTAACGCAATCAAACGCACTGAAGCACGGGTGTCTGAATTGGCTTTTAGGTGCTCGATTTTACACCCGTGCCTCATACGGTACTTCCTCTGCGGCAAACCGGCTGAAGCGTCGGTCTTGGCGTTGCAGCGTGCTCGCGTCGCGCCCGTTCTGAGACGCTACAACATGCGCTGATGTCGATGCGAACACCACCTATAGGTTGCTTTCGCATCGACTCAGGGAAAGGGGGGGAAAAAGGATAGAAACGCAAGCCTCGTTTTCATTTCTTTTTTTCTTTTTTTTTTTTGAGTTTTATTGTTTTAGCGCGTCGTAACGGAAATTTGCGTCCTGTGGACCCGCTGCGGAACTTTCCGAGGCCTTAAAACATACGGCGTGCAAGCTCGTCCGATCGGATGGTCGTGCGCATGCGCCACCATGGTTACAGCCAACACCTTTCGGAATACGAGTCGAAACTGAGGGAGGAGGAGAAGAGAGCGTACGGGGACGTCAGAACACAGAGCTCTGGTTTGGATGATTAGTGTCGACGCAATTCTAGCTGCTTTTTTCCTCCACTACACATTGCACGAGCGGGTTCGGGCACCAAACGTCGGCGTCCGACGCTCGCCGCTCGCTTTCGCGTCAGTGAGTAGAGACCGAGGCAACTATAGCTTTGTTGCCTACCACTAACCATTCCCCAACGTAAACCCGGTGTTCCGACATCTCCGCGCGCTTTCATCTCCTCCTCTCCCTCAGTTTCTGCCCGTGTGCGGAGAGCAAGTCGTCTGCTTCTTGCGCAGGAGTTGTGGTGACGTCAGAAAGACGCCGAGCTCTGATTGGCTCTGATTGCAGGATAGTGGGTAGACCTCAAAGCGGGCTGCCTTGGAGGTCTACCACTGATTCTTCAATAAGAACCAATAGAGCTCGGCGTTCTACAGCGTCGCCAGAACCCCTGCAAAAAGCAGACGAGACACGCTCTCCGCATTGTCTCGGATAAGGTAAGGTGAGAATGTCAGGGGGCCTCTTTCGGACCTCTGGCCTCCAGCATGCACTGGTTGCCTTTTTGCCATCTTCTGGCGCCTAGTCCACCCTCGAGGCTCACGAGACGCCGAAGCGTTATCGAAGGCAGAAAGAAACGTAATTCACTGAAATCTGTCCTGTTGATAGCTTAGTTGATAAAGCGGAAGACTGTAAGAGAAGGCTTGCTGTCAATCGTAGGTCGCTGGTTCGATTGTAACCCATATAGCGGAAATACGAGGACAATGAGAAGAGGACCCACGATAGGCGGTAACTTACAGCTGTCTTTTCAATGCCTGTAAAGATGGACAAAAGAAAGTTTCGAACGATTTAGAAATAGAAAGGAGGATGAAAAATAAAGGAAATTAAAATATAACTACATTGAGGTTGTTGTTCTTTCTGGTTTATTATTAGATATAAAAATAATATTAAATACATACAAATAACATTAAGTAAACCCAAACCTCAAAAATTAACCATAAAATATAAAAGAAGAAGCTATAGAAAAGAATAACAACACAATAGTATTCACAACTTGCAACGATGGAGGAACCGCGGCGTGAGAATTGCGATCCTTAGCTCCTGGATGATAGGCTTCAGAATTAAGTTGCTTGCCTATACCTTCCTGACGTAGAAAAATCAGGTAAGGCTCTTATATCCGTTGTATTTCAGGAAATCAGAAGTACTTACGGGTCACAGACCAACTTCGTGCTACTGTTCTACGACAATCATCCCGGTGACAGCCATTTTGATAAAAACTAGTGTGCGCCCTGTCGGCCGTGAGAGAGAGAGAAAAAAAATACTTTATTTTGCCCTACATCGATGGGTGGCGACCTCAGTTCAGGGCCCCAACGCTGACTGCCTCCTTCCTTGCCCTGCCGATCAGTTCCTGCTGGTCGTCGGCCGAGGAGCTGAGCAGAACGGCTTCCCAATTTTCTTGGAAGGGTTCGAGAGAGGGGGGGGGGGGGGTGGAAGGGGGGGGGTGGAGGGGGGTTGTGGGTTGGCTTGGCAGAGCCAGGTTGTGTGTATTAAGTCTGCGAATTGGCTGCAGTGTGTGCATATGGGTTTATAGTTTAAAGGGATGCTGAACCCAAACATTTTAGGGTCTATAATAAGCAGCGCACTATCTTTTTGACGATTCAGCAGCCCCTGGTAAGCGCGAGCACACGCAACGATCAGTTGACGTCATCGATATTCCCCATTCACGCTTTAAACACTAAATGGAGGCAGCGACTGGGAGCAATCATGTGATTCATGACGTCACCGGACGTTTCACGAAGAACGACCTCGCAATTTCCCGTGGTGGTTCCCACAAACAGCTGCCGCTGCAAAACGAGCAGCGTTCACCCGCTCGGCTTCCAGCCAAATAGGCAACCACGTGATCTGGTATCGATAATATGCCGCCAATGTTCATCGTAACCACGATCTGGAATTATCAATGCGACAATGTGCAGAACATGAGGTCTGCACTGGACTGTTAAAAAAGTTCGGCTATATTTCATCACCGCATTGGATGTGAAGCACAACCCGAGCGTCCGCTAATGCACGGATTCCAAGTGAACCCAGGCTCAGTTTCTAAGCGGTCTATGTGGCTACTGCAATTCGGGGGCTATTACAGCAACAATGTCAGCATACTTTGCAAGGAATAAACTCAAGTTAATAGTCCGCTTCTAATCTCAAAATTACACTTTAAAAAAACCGTCTGGCTCAGAGGCGATTCATGCGAGCGTACGCTACGTCTGTCACACTTGTATCAATATGTGTGCGTAAAACCCTTACCATTCAAATCCAGTATGGCTTCTTGGCCACTACCATGGCTAAATTTGCATGGACGTACACCATATATTTATTTAAACTACGCTTGGCTCATCAGCGCTCCCAATGATGAGCGGAAAGTCCTAACCTGGCTGTAACAGATACAGCGTCCGCGCGAAGAGAAAGGCAAATTTGAAATTATTAATCCAACTGATTTTGCAAAGTCTGACTGATGAACACGGAGGCTCTTTATCTAGCGGTCACTCCTTCGGGGTGTGACGGTGACACTTTGTCCTGCATGCACTATTCTTTACGCTGCGTTAAAGTGTCGTAAATTAGAGACGACTGGCTCGCGTATGCGTTCCGAGCCTACATCCTGGACATATATATTATTGAATAATTTCGCAGTACTCCCAATCACAAAGGGAAAGAATAAGATAAAATTGCACTGCAAAAAAAAGCAAAATAACAGGCACAGACATCAAGAACACCAGAGTTGTGATCATTAAAATCACATGTATAGGTACTCTACAAACTGTGAAGTGGTTTGTACCGTAACAGGGACTGTTACCGTTAAACCTGTCTGCCAGCGCATTCCACTCCCGGTGAAATAAGAGACCAAAAAAAAGTGCTTGCCCTTGTCTCCTTCGTGTCGGTCTCTGTTTGCGCCAGGGCTGGGCTGGGATACCCCAAAAAGTGTCCGGGAATACAAATACTGAGATACATGTGTTTTAGGGGCAAAATACAGATATTGAGATACTTTCGTAATTTATTTCTGAGATCAGAATGAAGAATAAAAATAAATATGATTTAAATCGTGATTTTAATCACGATTTTAATCAAACTGATCATTCAATTTTAAATCAAACGTTTCCTACAAAACTAATCTCAAAAATTATTTGATGCTTTCTATTGGCATTTGATATTTGTTTATATCAAAAAATTGTCAAGCGAGAGAAAAAAAAAGATTCATATTAGGCTGCACTCGAGCAAAAACAAGTGCTCTCTGGAGCAAATCCAAGCGTTGGGCTTGATTTCTATTTTCAACTTCGTTCGATACCTATACGTAACTTGCTGCTATTGCAACAAATTCTGAACGCAAAAGAACACTAGAAAAGTAATTTCCTATTGCAATACAGTCATAACTAAAAAGAAAATTTAAAGTTTTTTGATAACTAAAATTATTAGGCTGTTTTGAACATGTTTTAAACAACTGAAGTCATCAATTTGTTTTTCGTTCTAGTATGTCGATAAAAAGTTTTTAAATTGAACTACTCTACATTTATAGCAACTTTTCTTCCCGCATCATTATTGATAGGGTGAATTAATCAATCAATCTGCAATGTTAAAGATACATATAGTGGTAAAGGTGATTCTTCATAGCAGTGATTTAAATCATATTAAAGTATCTTAAATCAAATAAATTTGATTTTCTATTTAAATAAATTTGATTTCTATCTTTTAAAAATGATGATTGTTTTTCCCTTTGAGATGCTTCTTGCGAGAACAACAAAAAGTATACCGGCGTACAGAGAGAGCAAACCTTTTCGTAGGTGCATCTTCATCTGCTATCTTCACTCGAGGTCATATGTAGGAATGTGGTAGGGGAATAGGGGAGTAAGAAGAGATTTCTTATTTTCGAGTCCCATATGTCCCACCAGAAAGATTTCAAGATATCCCTCCTGCGTTGGTCCGGACCACAGGGAATGATTTATACTTCGTATGTGGTCGGCCTTGTTCGTTAGTCCAGGCTGCCCAGCACGGTGCCCCTGTGTAGGGTGAGTGCAAAGCATTCCCGACTATATGCTGGGTGGTTGCCATCCTTGCTGTTCTGCACATATTCCACGTGCAGTCCTCCTCCAGGGCCACCAGGTGGACCCTGGCACTCTCCCTTGCCGCCGCCATCTTTGCCTTTATGACTGGGGTGATTGCTGTATTTGTCCAGATTCTTCTGAGTATGATGCTGTCGGCTGGCGAAGTTTTCAGGGATGAGGTCGCGTTCGTCCATCGGAATAAGGGCATTGAGGGCCTCACGCCTGCGCAACCAAGTCCGGGCCAGGAACCTGTCTGAATCGAAAGGCAAGAGAGGGGCATCTCCTTCTTGACAACGCTCCTGTGTGCTAGGGCTCGAGGTGGGGTCGCTTCTTTCTTCTAACGCCCTAGCCGCTTGGTGGGCGACTTTGTTCCCTGGAATGCTGGAATGACCTGCATGGTATCCAGCAGATCCTAAGGAAACGCCCTTCTGTTTTCAGTTCTGCTAGCATTCGCAGCATGAGGACCTCCTGGATTGATGTGTCCGTCCATTCGCACTGATTGTGCGCTTTTAGGCTGTCTGTGAAAACACAGATGTGCTTGTAGTTATGACTGCTCGCGGCTACCACGCGTGCCCCGTCGAGGATAGTGTCGTATTTGCGTAGTGAGGGTCACAACAGCCCAAAACTCTTACGTTTATTCTGCCTGGAACATCAACGGCTGGCTTGCATCGTCGGCAGCTCGTATAGTGCCTGAGTCCCGTGCTCCGCGGCAACGCGCTCTGTCCAGGCATCGCTGTTCTTTGTTTGTGTGTGCGCGTAGCTCTGCGCTAGACGCGACATTTCTTCCCCCTCTAGATGCCGTCACCATATCTCTGGGGGTGCCGTCTTGAACGTTTTCGTCTAGAGGAAGACATTTGTGGAACCATTGGCGTGCCGGGATAGACATTAGGTTGATTGTCTCGTGTCGGGATAGAGATTAGGTTGATTGTCTCGACCATCTTGTTCTTTGGTGGGAAATATCTCTTCAGCCATCGGAATGGTAGCCATCAGAAATGGTCCACAGTGCCTATAATCCTCGTGGGCCATTATTGCTGGTGTTTGCTGCTGTAGATGAATCCGTGACCAAATGTCCTGGCCGTTCCTCTGTACGGTTCCTTGTATTGCCGCACGCGCAGCTGACCGACCAGGCAGCGCGCCCGTGGCCTAACGGTTATCGTGCTATGTCTCCCCTGCGGAAAGGCGAGGTTCGATGCCCGAGCCGAGGTTACATCCTTTTTTTGCTTGTGTAATGTCACGTTCTGGTATATTCGAGAACCTTGTTGCTTATTCGAGGTTAAAATGCTCTACCGCGCCGAACCTCCTACGCCTCTTGTTCCAGAAGCCCACGAGTCCGCATAAGGGGCTCTGCGTGGCGAGCCGGAATGAGGCCTCGCTTGAGCGTTTGATCCTGCTGTTTCGCCGCCATCGACGCTAGTCATTTTCTATTTTGTTTTGGCCACCAGTCCGCCCCATTAAACGTTTAGTTTGCTTTAGTTTTTGTCACCTCATCAATTGTCATTAGTGAAAATATGATCTCCGTGCCTTCGTCCCGTGCCCTGTCTTGACGTTACAAGAACCAGATCCCAGCTCTTTTCATTACTGTTTCCCGTATCCACAGGGGTGTTCCTTTGAAGCTTTTGAGGAACGCGCTTTGATCAATGGCGATATTCCTTGGAGACGTTACTTTCTGTAAAGTTATCTTCTCTTTCCATTTCCTCCTGTTGCAGATAGGTGATTGACGTAGACAACTCATGACCAAACACGAGCATAGCCAATGTTTTCCCGGCCGAAAGGCTGATCGTGGTGTTTTGTTTAAGCAGGAATTGAGCAAGACGGCATTACATGATTCCTGTATTGTCCTTGTACAATGCCCGCTTGGTTTCATAAACTATTCTTTTCGCTTGACCATTGGTCGTCCGGTGGTACCGTCAGCCGAGTGCAGCTGTAGCCTCCACCGTGGTAAGGAGAAACTAGCGCCACAAGGTGCTGGTGGCAGAAAGGCGAACATACGTATGGTGCGAGACGAAAGTTTCTCGATCTCGAAAGACGGCCAGATGGCGCCCCCACTGTGGTTGGCGTGCGCCCTCCTCGCCTCCTCCTCCTCCCTCTTTTTTTTGGTTTGTTTGCTAGACCAGTACCGTGCTGGCCGCTGCGAGCGGCCAGCACGGTACTGGCATAGCAAACAAAACCGAAAAAGCTCGACCGGTGCCGTGCTGGTCGCTGCGAGCGGCCAGCACGGTACTGGCCTAGCAAACAAACCGAAAAATCTCGACCGGTGCCGTGCTGGCCGCTGCGAGCGGCCAGCACGGTACTGACCTAGCAAACAAACCGAAAAAGCTCGACCGGTGCCGTGCTGGCCGCTGCGAGCGGCCAGCGCACGGTACTGGCCTAGCAACAAACCGAAAAAGCTCGACCGGTGCCGTGCTGGCCGCTGCGAGCGGCCAGCACGGTACTGGCCTAGCAATCAAACCGAAAATGCTCGACCGGTGCCGTGCTGGCCGCTGCGAGCGGCCAGCACGGTACTGGCCTAGCAAACAAAACCGAAAAAGCTCGACCGGTGCCGTGCTGGCCGCTGCGAGCGGCCAGCACGTACTGGCCTGCAACAAACCGAAAAAGCTGACCGGTGCCGTGCTGGCCTAGCTAAACAAACCGAAAAAGCTCGACCGGTGCCGTGCTGGCCGCTGCGAGCGGCCAGCACGGTACTGGCCTAGCAAACAAACCGAAAAAGCTCGACCGGTGCCGTGCTGGCCGCTGCGAGCGGCCAGCACGGTACTGGCATAGCCTCCCCTCTATACGGCGAAAGCCTGGCACATCGACGGCGGAGCCATAGGGCGAAGCGGCCGCAGAAAAAAGAGGAGAAGCGCGCGAAGCGGTGACCAATATGGTAGCGCAGAGCAGAAAGGGCAGAGATAGACTGCGAGCGCTTGGGTCATGAGCGGCCGCTCCCCGAACCACGTTTGTTTTTGTGTTTTCGTCACCGTCGTTTTCGTACTCCGGGAGAAACGGCTGCGGCGACAGCGGCGATTCGAAAGGGCGCTGGCAACAATGCACGATGCCGGCGGCGTCGGCATGATTGTCGGTGTGCCAGCGGAGGCGCCGTCGTCGGACCATCGTGTCGTGCCGCGGAAGAACCAAACAGTTTGACTGATGCAGTTTCGACGCCCAGGTGCCGAGGACCGTAATTTCAGTGGGAGTGTCCGATTAGCCACATTTGGAACGTCGCGTGTATGAGCTTCAACTGGACTACAGGCGCAACAATGCAAACAGTTCGTAAAGTAGTAGTAAAAATGTTTATTGTGACGCTGCTACCGCTCAGAGCCTCCGTTGAGTAAGCGACGAAGACTGATGAGGTATGCCAATTACAAAGTGAAACATCGTAATGATGGCAGTGTGCAGACATCTACGACTGTGCATGTCTGTCCGTGTACCTTCACGTTTTATTTTTTCGTCCTTAGCACTAAAACGCGAGTTGCTCTCGTTTCTCACGGAAGCTAAAGTTGCGTATCATGTTACTTGGTTTCACCTCATGTGCGAGCAGAAACCAAAGCTAGAAGCGCGAGCCCGGCGCTTTTTGCGTTACTGCATCGCACGCACGCTCGAGCAAAGCAGCAATGCACATAAAGCGTCGATGTCACGCTTCTATATTCGTTTAGTCCTATGTGGGAGCGAAGGCGAAGCTATAAGCACGAGAGGATAACCCGATGGAAAATCGATTAACTGGATAAGCGCGCGCGCAAAGCAGCGAACGTATGAGTGCTCGGCTCACACGCCTACACTGCCTTCGCACCGCATAGATCAAACGGCATGTCTGACTTCGTTCAGACCTACCGGGTGAACAAGCATATGGCCCTGAATCGCCGAACGCTCCAGGCACCAGATACCGATCTTTCCGGGCAGTTCGTCGCACAACCTCAACGCAAACGAAAGCGACGACCAAACCGCTGCGGACGCTAGGGACAGCGAAGGGGAAGGGTTGACATTAACTTTCTCTTCTCCGCGATTCCGGAAAAAAAAAAGAGGAAAAAAACAAAAGACTGTTTCTGCGTTTGGCCGCTCGCTCTTGTGTGGCGCTAGCAGTCTAGCTTCCCTCCGCTCTTGATTCCCCGCCCCTCCTCCTACTTTCGGCGGCCACTTTTTTCGCGACGTGCCAGGCTTTCCTCGGGTATAGAGAGGAGGCTGGCGGTACCTGGCCTTCTAACCATAAACAAACCGAAAAAGCCCGGACCGGTGCCGTGCTGGTCGCTGCGAGCGGCCGAGCGACGAGTACTGGCCTGGCAGACAAAGCCGAAAAAGCTCTGGTGCCGTGCATGAGTCGCTGCGAGCGGCCGGCACGGTACTGGTCATAGCGCAACAAAACCGAAAAAGCTCGACCGGTGCCGTGCTGGCCGCTGCTGAAACGCCGGCACGGTACTGGCCTGTGACAAACCGAAACTTGCTCGACCGGTGCCGTGCTGCGCCGCTGGGCGAGCGGCCAGCACAGTACTGGCCTGGCAAACAAACCGAAAAAGCCTGACTGGTAGCCGGTGGCTGACTGGCAGCGCTGGGCAGCGGCACGGTACTGGCCGGCAAACCAAAACCGGCATCGATAGCGGTGACCGAGCTGCGCTGGCCGCTGCGAGCGGCCAGCGCAGCGGTGCTGGCCCTAGCAAACAAACCGAAAAAGCTCGACCGGTGCCGTGCTGGTCGCTGCGAGCGGCCAGCACGGCGCTACCCAGCAAACAAAACCGAAAAGGCTCGACCGGTGCCGTGCTGCCGCTGCGAGCGGCCGGCACGGTACTGGCCTGGCAAAGCAAAACCGAAAACTGCGCTCGAGCCGGTGCCGTGCTGGCCGCTGCGAGCGGCCGGCACGGTACTGGCCCAGCAAACGAGTCCGGCCAAGCTCTCGACCGGTGCCGCTGCTGGCCGCGGCGAGCGGCCAGCACGGTACTGGCCTCCAGCAGACAAAACTGAAAAAGCTCGATCACCGGTGCCGTGCTGGTCGCGCAGCTGAGCACAGCACGGTACTGGCTCAGGCAAACAAAACCGAAAAAGCTCGACCGGTGCCGCTGCTGGCCGCTGCACGAGCGGCAGCCAGCACGGTACTGGCCTAGCGAACAAAACTGCGAAAAAGCTCGACCGGTGCCGCGCCGGCCGCTGCGATGCGGCCAGCCCGGTACTGGCCCAGCAACAAAACCGAAAAAAGCCTCGACCGGTGCCGTGCTGGCCGCTGCCGAGCGGCCAGCACGGCACCGGTAACCTGAGCAAACAAACCGAAGAAGCTCGACCGGTGCCGCGCTGGCCGCTGCGAGCGGCCATGGCACGGTACTGGCCTAGCAAACAAGGCCCGAAAAAGCCTCGACCGGTGCCGTGCTGGCAGGCTGCGAGCGGCCAGCACTGGTACTGGCCAGCGCAAAACCGAAAACCAGCCTCGACCGGTGCCGTGCTGGCCGCTGCGAGCGTAGCCAGCACGGTACTGGCCTAGCCTGCTCAACCGAAAAAGCTTTCCGACCGGCGCCGTGCTGGCTGCTGCGAGCGGCCAGCACGGTACTGGCCTTGGCAAACAAAACCGAAAAAGCCTCGACCGGTGCCGTGCTGGCCGCCGGCGAGCGGCCAGCACTGGTGCTGGCTTCCGGCAAAACAAACCGAAAAGCTCGACCGGTGCCGTGCTGGCTGCTGCGTAAAGAGCGGCCAGCACTGGCGTACTGGCCTGGCAAACCTGAACTGGCGGCGCGCTCGACCGCGCCGTGCCGTGCTGGCTGCGAGCGGCCAGCGCCTGGTGCACTGGCCTAGCAAACAAAACCGAAAAAGCTCGACCGGTGCCGTGCCGGCCGCCGCGGCAGCGGCCAGCACGGTACTGGGCTTTCCGGCAAACAAACCGAAAGCCTCGACCGGTGCCCGTGCTGGCCGCTGCGAGCGGCCGGCGCGGTACTGGCCAACAGACAAAACAAAACCGCGCCTGACCGGTGCCGTGCTGGCCCCGCTGCGAGCGGCCAGCGTTACGGATTACCAGCTAAACAAAACCGGTGAAACTCGACCGGCGCCGTGCTGTGCGCTGCGAGCGGCTCAGCGCGGCGCTGGCCTCGGCAAACCATGGCCAGAAATTTGTGACAAGCTGTTCTAGTTCACTTATTTACCGACACGTGGCGTATTCACCTTTAACTTTTACGTCGTGTGCAAATTCCCGCCAAACCGAAATGCGTTCCGCGTGCAATGAATAAAATTGTGAAAAATAGAAAATAGAGCTACGTTATCAGAGCTTCTCAAACAGTACTACAGAAAGGGGGAAGATCAATTGATGGACAGCACAAAGAACACGCAGAGAGCGTGCTGACGCGGCAGTAAAACCCGCGCCAGTGTTGGTGGTTAATTCGACGAGACGGGTTGTTTGTGTGTGTCAGTGTGTGCGTGCGTCCGTGCGTGCGCGTGTGCGTGTGAACGCGCGCGCGTGTGTGTGTGCGTGTGGTGGGGGAGAGTGTAAAAGCAGCCTGTGAGCGCATTTTGAGGCAAACAAACGCAAGACGGGCGCAAAGAGCGGACGAGCACGCCGTATCAGCGCCTCCCGGTTGCAAGAAGTCGATAACACTATCATTCCGCGTTTTCATATCTAGCGATATGGAAGCAAAAAAGTCAGATCTGCGGAAGAATTCCGAACAAGTATTCGAAAAACTACCCGACAATACATATGCGATATTTTTGGAAAGTTGTTTGCAGATTGGCGAGTGTGTCGAGTAAACTACAACAAAAAGGATCCATATTTTGTGTTGCCTAAATTAGGCTTCCATGAACTCCACAACCATCGTATCGCTACACTGCCTCCGCTGAAGTCATCAGGAGCGAAATATTTTCTTTGGTATGACCACTCGCTGTGCTGATGTCTGGCTTCCTTTTTTCTTGGGATTTTTCTTGAAATTGGTAAAACTGAAAAACTCCGAACTGAAATTTTTGAATTAAATGAAACCCCAGGTTAACTGGAAAAATTGCTTTATTTCTGTTGACCCCGAAAACGAACCGCCCTTTTCCGCGAGGCTGCTTCCTTCTGCTGCAATTATTGTTTCTACATGGGCCACTTTGTGATAACCGGTGCGAATAGCATTGTGTGTTGTAAAAACGCGATAGATGTGCAATAGCTTTTACGACGTAAGCCCTGATAAACCCTGATTTCTGGTCGACACCAGAAATAGATACCGAAAACAGAGAACTTTAAAAAAATGAACACCCAAAGACACTCTTAAATTTAAAAAAGAATACACAAAAATACGGAACCCTACCTATAAGTTATAACGAAATCTAAAAGCTGCACCAACATATACGAAATCCAGCTTATAATTAGGATTCTGCGTTTTCGGAGTTTATTTCTGCTTAAAATCGCGGAGTGTTGTTTAGTGCTTATTTTTTACCATAAATTGTGTGTGAGTAGTACTCACACACAATGTGTGTGAGTAGTACTACACATTGTGTGAGTGTGAGTAGTACTCACACATTAGAACTACTCACACATTCTAATGTGTGAGTAGTACTCACACATTAGAATAAGAACGGCGTTGCATTGCACTTTTGGAACTACCTTTCTGATAGGAGTATCAGAAAGTTACGCTGGAATTATGCGGAAGTGAAACATGTTGTTCTGTCAACAACATGAATGATATTGCCTTTTTCACTTCCGCATAATTCCAGCGTAACTTTCTGATACTCCTATCAGAAAGGTAGTTCCAAAAGTGCAATGCAACGCCGTTCTTATTCTAATGTGTGAGTACTACTCCGCTGACACAGCGGCCACCGAGCGAGATTGGTTCCTGCTAGTAAGAAGAGGAAATCGGAGGATTTAGGAACGACTTTATAACTCCACAGTAAATTCAGCTGAAACGAGCGGAACTCCCGAATCTTTGATTTTGTCCAAACGCCGAGGTCTAGTATAAAAACTAATTCGAGTAAATATGCGATATATTCCTGAAGTATGCAATTCTTCGGTCCTATTCCGTTAATTGCTTTAAACAGACACAGTCGTTAAAATTTGATCATACAGCATGACCTCACTACAATGATTACAGCCTGTGTTCCTCAAGGCCTTCAAATACTCTAACAAAAACGTCGTGAGCTTATGTTAATGTCTGCCCTCACACATCATAAAGTTAAAAAACCTTTCTCAGTTTTCACGTCGGTCGGTCTGTCGAGGGGGTGGTGGTTGCAACCACATAAGATATCGCACCTTCGGTGGTCGCACGAACACGTGATCATGATCATAAGGGATCACCTGTCCATCGTCACTGAGGTCACGTGACCATAGTCCGTGGGGTCCCGTCCACCACGTGACCACATAAGAAATAGCGCACCTTTGATGGCCACACATGATCGCGTGACTGAGTCGGAAGCAACCTCACAATACTGATAATAGCGCACTTTTGCTGGCCACATGTTCATGCGTAAGCGTCGTTTGTTTGTGGGTGGGGGTCACGTGACCATGGCCCATCGGTTTTCGTCCACCACGTAGCCACACTAGAAATAACGAACCTGCTGGTCGCACGGTCAAGTGCCCATGATCCGTGGGGTCACGCGTGACCGTCGACCACTACGTGATCCCCCGCAGTACCCTTCCGGAGCATCTTCAGAATTCCAAAAAAGCACTCACGGAAGAAGCCATATAAAGGACCTCACGGAAGTCGACAAAGATTCATAGAGGTTCCATAACAGTTCCAGACCCCTTTAACGAAGAAGCGTTTACGCCATAAAAGACGGTGCAAAATGCTGCGAGTTCCATGAGAATCTCCTACACGATTTGGTTTATAATTTCTTATTTATAGCTATATCTAATTTTTCTCTTCAATAAACCGCAGCAAACGTTACGATTCATCCCAGCCAACCCAGCCCGGTGAGCGTGCCACATGACTTTACATTTTTCGCACTGCTGCGCAATACCGTCTGATCACGTGGCGCACTCTCTGTGTTGGTTTGGTTCCGAGGTTCGTGAAGTACCTTTCTGTTCATTTGTGACTGAGACAGAGTAATACCCGTTTCTTTCTCAATGCTCTTTATTCCAGGGCTAACATAATTTTCTACAGCATTACGCTTCCGGCCACCGTTTTATTGGACAAAGACTGAGGGTCTGGCTACTTTGTTAGGAAAGGGGAGATCAAAGTTAGTGTTAAAGAAAAAACATAGCTTAGCTTATCACTTCGCGTCCGCATACACGATGCACGCACGCGCGCACGTTGCGCTTTTAGAATTGCTTTGAAGGCTCGTTGGGCGTTGTCGTGTTGTCCATGGGCCAAGCAGTTTGGCGAGTCTGAAAGGTTTCTTGTTCATCCGCTCAGATGTTGTTTCTATGATATCTCCTCGAACCTTGGTCTCTCTATACTCAAGTGGTAGACGACACGAAACATATAATTTTCATCCCTCTACTACATGCTGGTATCATGGCAAATATTTGAAAATAACTCTATTTTGAGGAAAAAAAAACGCTTCAAAGTGGACCTGGTTTTTCAGTACTGACGGTTTCGCCCTGCTTTTCAAATTTGAGCACACGCGTCTCAACAAGGAACTTTTGGAGCAAGGCTCAGACACCCATTCCTGCTGAAATGTATAATTTTCGTTCTTCTACTACATGCTGGTACCATGGCAAATACTTGGAAATAAATCTATTTTGAGAAACACCGCTTCAAAGTGGACCTGGTGTTTCAGTACTGACGGTTTCGCCCGACTTTTCAAATTTGAGCACCTGCGCCTTCACAGGGAACTTTTGGAGCACGGCTCATGCACCCATTCTGGGCGAAATATATAATTTTCATCCCTCTACTACATGCTGGTGCCATGGCAAATACTTGGAAATAAATCTGTCTTGAGAAAACCGCTTCGAAGTGGACCTGGTTTTTCCGTTTTGACGGCTTCGTCCGATTTTTAAAGTTTGAGCACCAGCGCCTTCACAGGGAACTTTTGGGAGCACGGCTCATGCACCCATTCTGGGCGAAATATATAATTTTCATCCCTCTACTACATGCTGGTGCCATGGCAAATACTTGGACATAAATCTGTCTTGAGAAAAACCGCTTCGAAGTGGACCTGGTTTTTCCGTTTTGACGGCTTCGTCCGATTTTTAAAGTTTGAGCACCCGCGCCTTCACAGGGAACTTTTGGAGCACGGCTCATGCACCCATTCTGGGCGAAATATATAATTTTCATCCCTCTACTACATGCTGGTGCCATGGCAAATACTTGGAAATAAATCTGTCTTGAGAAAAACCGCTTCGAAGTGGACCTGGTTTTTCCGTTTCTGACGGCTTCGTCCGATTTTTAAAGTTTGAGCACCCGCGCCTTCACAGGGAACTTTTGGAGCACGGCTCATGCACCCATTCTGGGCGAAATATATAATTTTCATCCCTCTACTACATGCTGGTGCCATGGCAAATACTTGGAAATAAATCTGTCTTGAGAAAAACCGCTTCGAAGTGGACCTGGTTTTTCCGTTTTGACGGCTTCGTCCGATTTTTAAAGTTTGAGCACCCGCGCCTTCACAGGGAACTTTTGGAGCACGGCTCATGCACCCATTCTGGGCGAAATATATAATTTTCATCCCTCTACTACATGCTTGTGCCATGGCAAATACTTGGAAATAAATCTGTCTTGAGAAAAACCGCTTCGAAGTGGACCTGGTTTTTCCGTTTTGACGGCTTCGTCCGATTTTTAAAGTTTGAGCACCCGCGCCTTCACAGGGAACTTTTGGAGCACGGCTCATGCACCCATTCTGGGCGAAATATATAATTTTCATCCCTCTACTACATGCTGGTGCCATGGCAAACACTTGGAAATAAATCTGTCTTGAGAAAAACCGCTTCGAAGTGGACCTGGTTTTTCCGTTTTGACGGCTTCGTCCGATTTTTAAAGTTTGAGCACCCGCGCCTTCACAGGGAACTTTTGGACCACGGCTCATGCACCCATTCTGGGCGAAATATATAATTTTCATCCCTCTACTACATGCTAGTGCCATGGCAAATATTTGGAAATAAATCTATCTTGAGAAAAACCGCTCCGAAGTGGACCTGGTTTTTCCGTTTCGACGGTTTCGTCCCATTTTTAAAGTTTGAGCACCCGCGCCTTCACAGGGAACTTTTGGAGCACGGCTCATGCACCCATTCTGGGCGAAATATATAATTTTCATCCCTCTACTACATGCTGGTGCCATGGCAAATACTTGGAAATAAATCTGTTTTGAGAAAAACCGCTTCGAAGTGGACCTGGTTTTTCCGTTTTGACGGCTTCGTCCGATTTTTAAAGTTTGAGCACCCGCGCCTTCACAGGGAACTTTTGGAGCACGGCTCATGCACCCATTCTGGGCGAAATATATAATTTTCATCCTCTACTACATGCTAGTGCCATGGCAAATATTTGGAAATAAATCTATCTTGAGAAAAACCGCTCCGAAGTGGACCTGGTTTTTCCGTTTCGACGGTTTCGTCCCATTTTTAAAGTTTGAGCACCCGCGCCTTCACAGGGAACTTTTGGACCACGGCTCATGCACCCATTCTGGGCGAAATATATAATTTTCATCCCTCTACTACATGCTGGTGCCATGGCAAATATTTGGAAATAAATCTATCTTGAGAAAAACCGCTCCGAAGTGGACCTGGTTTTTCCGTTTCGACGGTTTCGTCCCATTTTTAAAGTTTGAGCACCCGCGCCTTCACAGGGAACTTTTGGAGCACGGCTCATGCACCCATTCTGGGCGAAATATATAATTTTCATCCCTCTACTACATGCTAGTGCCATGGCAAATATTTGGAAATAAATCTATCTTGAGAAAAACCGCTCCGAAGTGGACCTGGTTTTTCCGTTTCGACGGTTTCGTCCCATTTTTAAAGTTTGAGCACCCGCGCCTTCACAGGGAACTTTTGGACCACGGCTCATGCACCCATTCTGGGCGAAATATATAATTTTCATCCCTCTACTACATGCTAGTGCCATGGCAAATATTTGGAAATAAATCTATCTTGAGAAAAACCGCTCCGAAGTGGACCTGGTTTTTCCGTTTCGACGGTTTCGTCCCATTTTTAAAGTTTGAGCACCCGCGCCTTCACAGGGAACTTTTGGAGCACGGCTCATGCACCCATTCTGGGCGAAATATATAATTTTCATCCCTCTACTACATGCTAGTGCCATGGCAAATATTTGGAAATAAATCTATCTTGAGAAAAACCGCTCCGAAGTGGACCTGGTTTTTCCGTTTCGACGGTTTCGTCCCATTTTTAAAGTTTGAGCACCCGCGCCTTCACAGGGAACTTTTGGACCACGGCTCATGCACCCATTCTGGGCGAAATATATAATTTTCATCCCTCTACTACATGCTAGTGCCATGGCAAATATTTGGAAATAAATCTATCTTGAGAAAACCGCTCCGAAGTGGACCTGGTTTTTCCGTTTCGACGGTTTCGTCCCATTTTTAAAGTTTGAGCACCCGCGCCTTCACAGGGAACTTTTGGAGCACGGCTCATGCACCCATTTTGGGCGAAATATATAATTTTCATCCCTCTACTACATGCTGGTGCCGTGGCAAATACTTGGAAATAAATCTGTCTTGAGAAAAACCGCTTCGAAGTGGACCTGGTTTTTCCGTTTTGACGGCTTCGTCCAACTTTTCAAATTTGGGCCTCCGCTCATCCACAAGGAACTTGTTTAGAACATTCGGGTCTTTAACTGGGAAAAATGATAAAATTTAAGTCTATCAAATCAATCATGGTACAACTGCATATCCTTGAAAATAAACCTCCTCGATGGGAATGGCGTTCGAGCGAGGACGTTACGTAGTTCTCATTTTCCAATGTTCTCCTCGCTGGATCGACCGACATGTTTTTTACTTGATATTTTGAATTTATGTGCTTGACGTGTCATGAAGAGACCATCAATACAGTCAGCTTCCTTGCCAAATAATCACTCAATATTCCCACTTTATTCGCCTTAAATGTAGCTTCGCCAAGGTCAATAATTTCTTAATGATTAATAACAATATTTCTATACCTTTTCTTAGCCATGATAAAATTTCTAAATGAAAAAACAAATAGTTGCTTTCTTTGTTTGGTAGTTTAGTGATCCCAGCAGCAGAATTCAGGAAACGATTCTGAACAGCTGGCTGATCGATTATGCGCCTGGTTCGACAAACTGGTCTCAGGAACCCGAGCAAACAAGTTTGAGAGAAGACAGAGCGTACACTACGCTTCCTGGATGTTTTTGCCTTGTCGCAGTTATATGGCAAATCTCGTATCTTTCTGTATTTTTAAATTAGGGAGGTTTGAAAATCACTTTGTGTGGCACGTTTGGGAGAGGTGCCCCAGAAGGATGTTTTTTCTACGCATTACAAAACATCATACAAATCACGAAACTTTGTCATATGATTGGGGGAGGGTTGTATTTATAATATAAGATTAAAATTTATTTCACTCACCTAATAATATATTTTAAAAACCGATCAAACCTGATACCACCTATAGTGGCTATGCATCAAATAATTTACTCGAATGAGGAACCTGCAGTTTATGCGCTGTAATCTTGACTTTTTTGCGGAAGGATTGGATCGTGTCAGAGATTGGACGGGTAGCATGGCAAATCTGAAAAAATGTGATGTTGAGCAAATATTGCCGTATTTCTATATTTCATACATTGCTTCTATGGGAGCGTTGCCATAATCCGCCAAGAGATGGCGCTGGCATGCGATGCGCATGGCACAGCGACGAAGATGGCTGACGAAGATGAAGGTCGCGGATCTTAAACAGGAGCTAAAAGCAAGGGGACTTTCCACCGTTGGATCTAAAAGCGAACTGGTAGAGCGACTGCAAGCCGCCGTGGAAGTATCCAACTCCCTTCTTACCACTATACAGTGGGAGGAAACATCACGGGACAGCGACGGCGAGCGAAGCGCAGATGCAGTGATGCCGGTTGAGCCCCTGCCTGCTCTTCCCGAAGGCAAAGCTGGTGCCGGTATGCTCAGTGACTGTGAGGGAGCGTTTTTAACACCTCCAGAGTTAATGTCCACCTCCGCTGGGATTCAGGACGAACCTCTCCCACTTACCTCAGTATGGCAGATGACCGGGATGACCCAGCGTGGACTGGATGACGCTAACACCGAGCAAGCTTCACAAATGTATGAACGGAAAATTGCGAAGAAAGAGGAACCCCTCATTAGTTGTGACAGGTGTGGACGGTGGGCCTACATCTCAGAGGCTGACTTTAAAACCCCTGAAGAGGCTGAAAATTTTGATTTCGTATGCAGCATATGCAAAACCATAGATGAGATGGGCAAGTCACATAGGACAAGGATGGATGAACTGGAAAAAAACGTGAACGAGGTTCTCCAAAGGTTACAGGATGCAACCCGCCAAGGCAAGCCAAATGAAACCTACATGATCCGAAAACTTCAGGACCGGGTGACAGAATTAGAACAGCGCGTTGAAGAGCTGGAGAAGAAAACTTTGAGCAGCCCTCAAGATGGAATCCGTCTTAATATAAATATGGTGAGTTGTGAAGACAACAGCGAACATGACACAGGAGACAATGGAAGAAAGCAAGATAAGAGTGATGATCTGGGGCCCGAGCCCAAAGATTCATGTCCGGGCCACGTGACTGGAACACAAGGGAGTAGTTCGCCTATAGGAAGTCCGCACAGCGGAGACCCGATCTCCAGTCAGCGCGAGCAAAACTTGGTGCATGAAGTCGCAGGAAGCCGAGAAGCCACCGGCGCAGTGATAGCTGGATCCAATCAGGCAGACGACATCCACTATCCTGCAAAAAGAAGAGAGCGACAGCCGCAGCAGGGAATTTCCAGAGAACAGATCCGACCTCCACAAGGAGTGAACCGGGAAGTCATCGTGGCCGGTGATAGTAACGTTGCCCGATTTGCGCCCCCACTCGCTGATCTAGTAGGGGACTCTCGATCTCTGGAGGTTATACTCAACAGAAGTGGAACAACAGAAGTTGTACATCAACTAATTGATGTATATGAAGAGAAGTCGCGTGACGTACCCCGAATGTATATCTTACATGTGGGGGTGAACGACATTCTACAGGGCGCACAACCAGATGCGATTGCGGAACGCCTGAGACTGAAGTGGACAAACCACAAGGATGCACTGGTCGTCTGCTCAATCCCGGAAATCAAGAGCAGAGGCAAGGGAATTCAAGCAACAACCATGCTTCTAAATGCAAAGTTAAAAAAGATGTGCAAGGACATCAAGGCCAGGTTCGTCGATCTAAGCCGAGACCTGAGAGGTGAAGACGCAATGGAGAAGGATGGACTACACTACCAAAAAGAAGGTATACGAATGGTGACAGACAGACTAGGAGCTATAGCACGCCGTTTTTTAGGGGTGCGGTGGAAGAAAGCTCCTTCAAAAACCAAGAGAGACCCGAACAAATGGTCCTCGACAGCAAAGAAGCAGAATGCCGACACAACAGGCAGCGGATATGGAAGACCATGTGCTACTTCCCCGGTCATGGAACCACACAGAGTGCATCAGGAAACGGGAGGTATGCAGGTACCGCACGCCAACGACATTTGGATTTGTCGAGACTACCAGCGGAACTTCCCACGGTTGGACCCAGTGCACGACCCGAACAGGAGGACGCGGCAGTACCAAGACTATCTAATGACCGACCTGCGGTCCCAGGAGAATCACCACCATCAAGAGCTCCTAGCAACCCCTGTCATGGGAGGGTACACAGCATATCCTTACTCTCACATCCTGCCGACACCGGTGAACCAGATGCAGCCGCCATCTCAGACACCAACACCCCAACATCCGGACATGCTACACCCATGGCTGTATCACCCGCACGGACAGTACGGCATGGGCAGCCAAAGGATGATGGGACAGCGGGTCCGGCTCAGCGATTAGGAAGTGATACGACCTGGTGGACCAACGATAGGACTCGGAATAAAGACTCGATAACACTGGTACACAAAGGGAACAGATTTCGCAAGAAGCATCGACGACGCAAGCGGAATACGCCTACTCTAGTGGTGGTCGGTTTTCTCAACCTTCAGGGTGCACGGCGACAGGCAAAGTGGGAAGAACTATACGAGATGCTGGAAATCGAAAACATTTCCCTCTTTGCAGTTGCAGAAACGCATCTACGTGGTTTAGAGGAGCCTCCGATTCACCCTAGATGGTGCTGGGCGGGCTGTAATCGGGACGGAGGAGAACGAAAAGGTGGGGGCGTTGGTTTTCTGTGGCATGTTGACTCCGCATGGCATCCAAGGCAAGATGTTACATGTACAGATCATCTCTGGATAACCGGGGAGATTTTGCAAATACCAGTGAATGTATGTGTGGTTTACATGGCTGTGGAGGGAACCAGACACGAAGAAAACTCGCAGCTAGTCGCATGCATTAAGGAAGATGCCAGGCGCATGGCTCAGGAAGCCGAAGTACTTATAATGGGAGACTTCAACGGACATTTAGAGGAATTGGACGGAAAGGAAGACGGTAATGGAAAGCTATTACGTGGACTGGCGGATGACTTAAACCTGGAAATAATCAATCTCCGTGAGACTTGTGTAGGACAGTTCACATGGTGCGCAAGGAACAGCAAAACGTGTATTGACTACGTGCTAACTTCCAGTGCACTTGGACGTAAACTACAGAGCATGCAGATAGACGAAGATGGAATATTCAGTTTAGGCAGTGATCATAACCGTCTGAGGGTAGACTTTTCGTCTTCAACATGGAAGCCGCCACAAAAGGAACAATACAAGACTGTCGAACTTGTGTTACCTGTGAGCGCCATTGAAATCGTGGCGAAGGAGTTCGAAGCCAGCACAAGACGGGCTTCAGCGACGAACTATGAGGAGTTTATCAGGGAACTCAAACATCTAATTAAAGTACACTCCATCCGGAGACGGTCACGAGGCGGATTTCGGCGCAATAGCTGGTGGGATGCGGAGGCGAAAGCAGCGCGAGATGCGAGAAGGCAAGCCAACCAGGCTCATCGACGCGCTGTCAAGGGAGGAAACAGTGTAGAAGTGGAGCTGGCTTGGAACGAGTTCCTTACTTTAAAACACAAGCTGCAAGTTTTAATACAATACAAGATGACAGAGGCAGACCAGCGAAAAATAAAAGAACTTAGAGATAGCGGTAAAGCAGCAGCCGAAAAATTCTGGCGATACGTGAGGTCAATGGACAGTAGGGACCCTGCACCGACCAGCTTGGTGGACGACACAGGGAAAGAGGTAGTGAATTTAGCGGAATACTTATCGGAATATCTGACATCGATGTTCGAGTCAAGAGACCCAGTGGCAACACCGAGAAAACCAGGTGACCTGACCGAATCACGACCGCCAGGATCAAAAGAGCGGTCGGTTGAGCCGAAATGGGAAGTAACGACAATGGCACTTGACAGAGCAATCGCCCATATCAAAACTAACACAGCACGTGGAAAGGATGGAATACCTGTGGCTATTCTTAAATGCATGGGCGACCAGAGTAGAAGACAACTGACATGCATCTTCACGGAGATAATTTCGGGCAGCTCCATTCCTGACGATTGGATGAATAGTCGAATGGTACTGCTGCCGAAACGAGGAGGAAACAAGCGACGACTGCAGGACTACCGCCCTCTGACCGTGACAAGCGTCATCTACAGAGTGTTCGCGCACGTGATAAAAGAATGGATGTGTGCCTGGGCAGAGGGGAATGGGAAGCTGACTGAACTCCAGAACGGCTTCCGAAAAGACCGCCGACTGGAGGATAACCTCTTTGTTTTAACACAGAGCATAGAGATAGCCAGAAAAGAAGACAGGGACTTCATATGCTGCTTCCTGGATGTCGCTAAGGCATATGACAGCGTGCCACATGGGTCCCTGTTCCACTGCCTCAAAAGACTAAACATGCCTTACCAGTGGACGGAATTGATACAGCGACTATACGACGGAGGGACTGTTACAGCCGCGTTTGGAGGTGTACATTCAACACGTGTCAATGTAAAGAGGGGACTGAAGCAGGGATGCCCTCTCTCACCTCTACTGTACATGTTGTACACGGCAGAAATGGAGCGCAAATTAATAACATCCGGTTTAGGGTTTTCACTCCGCCGCATAGAAGATGGATGCGTGACAAACTGGACATTACCGGGTCTTGCATACGCGGATGATCTCGTCCTCATGGCTGAAGACATGAACACGTTGCAGAGGCTAGCAGATATTTGCGTGGAAGCATCGTCCGTGTTGGGTCTGAAGTTTAATGTTCAGAAATCGGCAGTAGTGCAGTTCTCTGGGAACTGCATTGTAAATAATAAGTTACAGCTGCAGAAGGAAGACGTTACGATGACTGGGAAGTATAGGTACCTGGGAGTCACACTAACGAATGGGCCCGACTACTGTGACGAATACCAAATACACCTTCGACAGGCAGCCCAGAGAGGGCAAAATATCTTACGCCGGCGCATTATGTGGAGCTGTAACAGATATTTGATGATCAAGGAATTGTGGAAAGCTGTTCATGTGCCTGGGCTCACGTTTGCCAATGAGATCGTCTGTGCTTCGGCTGACACACGAGCCTGGATAGAACGCAGGCAGAGAGATGTCGGTCGCCAAGCACTCAACTGCCACGGCAACGTGGCGATTGAGGCCATACAAGGAGACATCGGGTGGTCAACGTTTGAGGCACGAGAGGCATCAAGCAAGCTAACCTACCAGGGACGACTCCTACATATGGACAGGCATCGGTGGGCAAGGCGAGTGTTCGATTACATCAGTGTCAACTGCGTGCAGACACAGTGGGCGAAGCGGGTCAACCAGCTCCGCAAGAAGTATGGATTTTTCACACAGCCAGTCATGGAGGCGACGGCGAGTAAGTGGGCAAGTGAGGTGAGGCGACGGGTCAAAGAGGCGGAGACGACCCACTGGGTTAAGGATGCAAACAAGAAATCCTCACTCCAAATCTATAGCGCTCACAAGGACACAATTGGACCGGAGGCCTACTATGATAACAGTCTAGGCAGCCGTCTCCTGTTTGAGGCCCGAGCAGGAGCGCTGCGCACAAGACTATATCGGCAGCGGTTCGATCCGACAATAGAATCAGTGCAGTGCGGGGCCTGCGGTCAGGACGACGAAACCATCACGCACCTAGTTCTGCACTGCACCGGCCTGACACCAGAATGGGATGAAGCGCGGCACGTGCACAACCAGGGGCCTAACCAAAACAACACAAGCCAGGGCAGACAGACTGCGGCAGTCGCACAAGCGGCAATCGGTCCACCAGCGGCAGCGGCCCCAGTGCTACCATTGCTACCACAGGCACTGGGCTTTCATCCATGGACAGATAGATGGACTGTCGACGTCACCAAGCGACGACTAGAAAATTGGTGGAAAAGTAGAAAAAAGCGTGGAAAGTGAAAGACACATATGGCTTGGACACGGCGATACGTGACCACCCGTTTCAAGGGGATGGCCGCCGGCATCAGTCACCATGCATAAATAACTGAGGAGTTTTAGCGAATATAGGGGGCGCTCCAGTCTGGATTCAACACTGGCAGAAGAGGGGATAGATTCGCGGTCACATGGAGACCGGTAGCATATTAATTAAACAAAGCGTGAAAACCGTTTCTCCGTTTGTTGCCGTGGGTGAGACGATCATCGCTTCGCGTAAGACTCTACCGTGATGCAACAAATGGGAAGTGTTCAAGCCCGGTCGAAGGCAAGATCTTCGCCGCAGCCAGTCAGATATGTGCGCAAGCGTTCGACGTCGGCAGCTCTGCGTTGGTGCAGCTGTCGTCCAGTTGAACCAGAATGTACGTACGCGGGTCCAAAGAAAGGTATGTACATATCAACAAGGTTCGCACGTTCAAATCATATGATGCGTACTTTATCCCCAAGCGTAAACTTATCCGGTTTGTGGCTACAAGCATTTATCATGACCGTTGCTATGGGTACGTGTAACCATTCAGGCCTCGCGTTAAACGGTGTTGGCGAACCTTTTCGGTTGTTCTGGTTAATTGTGCATAGACGCGGTTGGATGGAAAGTGCGATAGCTACAGCACATGCAAGGGACAGGTTGTAGTGCATCACCGTGTCTCATGCATCGAAACATCAGTGTCGCTTAATTGTTCAATGGCGATCAGCTGATGTCGTCCGATCGTCCCGTTTTACGCATAATGTATATGTTTCGGCGCCCAACCCTCATTTCGTGTGCTTGTGCACCCCTACAAAGCGCTCGCTTTCGGCTCTTGTGGGAAAGCTTTATTGTAATAGCAATAGTCCATATCGCTGTTCAATGTTGTGACATGTGCCACGGCGAGTAGCCCACTGTGTGTGATCTCGCTGACAAACAAGTCTCCACTAAATGCCAGAAGAACAAAGGTAAAGCTTCTTTTAACTTTTATATTTTACAAACGGCAAAAGCTTCTAAAACAAGTAGGCAACCTAAGCTGATATTTGAGTGTAGCTCAACGAATGCAATGTAAATAGGTGCTTATGCTACGTGGTAGATGTACCCATTGGATTTTCTTTTTGCTCGTGCATTGTCAAATTGGAAGATATGTATCAGCAGAAGACACAGTGTCCTTTTGAAAATGTCTCCTTATTAGGGCAAAAATAGGTTTCCGTACACAACCGAAGAGTTCGGAACACCATTTCATTATGTCAGGACCTCGAATGGCTACATCATCTCAAGCAACGCTGAATCTGAATGTTTGTAGCCGCAGACATCGATCAATTTAGGTTTAGATAAAGTATAGCGCTCATAGTTTTAGCCTCAGACTCACAGACATTGTTGATATGTACCTTTCTTCTGATGACATGCTGCACCAGCGCAGAGAGAGCCTCACGCTATTGAACACTTCTGCACACATATCTTGGAGTATGGTATGGCAAGATTTCTCGCTTGAGCGAAGATCAGCCTCTGGCTACGACCCCAGCTCCACCCACCGCAGCGATGCAGGCGTCGGGATGGGCTTAACGCAGTCAGTCGCCGTCATGCAGGCCGCTCTTCGTTTGGCCATACGTCTGACTGCTTCACCTTCCAGGTGCTTGCGGTTGGCCTTGGCACCGAAAGCGTTATTTTCTGTGTGCTCAGTGGCTAAATATGGGCCTCATGGTAGCGTCCTTCTGGCTCAACAGCGCTTCTACGCAAGAACTTCTGAAGAAAATGCCACCCGGAGAAAAAACGACAGAAGCACCCAACGCGTCAGCTTGCTGGGATCTGCGCACTGGAGCTGGCGGAAAATCAGGCCCAGCGGATTACAGCATCAGATGCAAACTATTCTGTCAAAACAAAAAAATGTTTAGGCTCAGAATTGGCTTTTGCAGGACTATACACACAGACACTGGTCAGCCCGTTTATTCATGCCTTGTGTATTCACTGCTGTTTGTACATAGGCTGAGTCATGCTACCTGTAATGATGCAGAGGGTCAACTTCAGCCTTGAAATACCAAACATATTTAAGCACATCTAGATGAGATGTCCCTCGGCGCCGGACGGTCAGGAAAAGGTATTCTGTCACCTACTAGCTTAATTCAACAGCACCAATTGCTTCACGACCAAAACTCACAGAGTCAATGGGCAGTTTCTTCAACACGATATTTGCTGCCGTGTAATCACCAATTCGGTCCATTAAAAACCTTGAGGCTGTAGCCTATAGCACACCCATTCTGGATCCGCAAAGCTTATGCTGTAGACATGCATCATCGCGATGAGTATTCGCTATCAATCTTAAATGTAAAACGCTTGGTATAGCAAACGAAATTCCCATATCAACTGCACATTTTTTAGCAAACTGAAAATGGTCCCACCTGTTACTTTTAGGTTTGGAAGTAAACCAATTTACAATACACACCAGTGGTGCATACATCGTGCCAATGCATTAGTGCTGCATGTGGCAGCAAAAATGTCTTAACTAGGTGCTGCAAACCTAAACAGATCGTGTTGATTAAAGCTAACGTAGATGCAGGGAGAAACTATCAATAAAAAAGCGACTACCTGAAAGAAGTTTTCTCGCTGAACGAACGTGACTTTTATGTTGAGCGTTTCGCAATGTAAGGCCGAAGACATTCACTCCGTGATTCAGGTGCAGAAGCATTTGTTTAGGTCGTCGATCGTGCGCGTTCGCCAGCAAAACCGAAGGTGGATTCAGGCACGGATAGATTCGCCGCCGCCCGGGTACTTACGCCTGAAATCGTGTCAACATGTAGCGACTATAACCACTGGCACTCCTTGCACGCAGTCTACGGCAATTTATCCGTGTAGATCGACGAGAGTCGTCACACCCGTGCATCAGCCAGAAAGCGTTGCTGCAAGTCCCTCCGCCGTCAACTTTGAGTTGCTGTTGAGCCTGAGAGAACTGCTTTATGACGCTCATGCTCAGAGCCACTGGGTGTGCAACAATAATCAGCGTCATTACGAAATAACGCTCGGTCCTGGTCACCGGCGAAGAACCCGGGCGGAAAGCTCCTGAATGCCAAACAGAGCTGCGTCGGGCGACGGCACGACTGACCGCGCACGTAGTACACAGCGTTGCGCCCGACTTCGACGCCTGCATCGCCGCGGCGTGGGGTCGTAGCTGCATGGTCGTAAGGAGATCGTCTCACACTTGCCGTTGCTCGCACCGGAACACCAGAGCCGCGTGATATTCTTGCTGCCGAAGTTTATAAGCACTACGTTCGCGGCCAACGCATTTACAAAGCCACCGCCCAGCAAACCTATCCCTGCCTATCCCTGTTTCTCTTTCGGCGACCGGCCGCCAGGGCGGTAACACCGTCGCTGAAACTCCTCAATACTGTTGCTGCCTCTCCCTGCTTATTTTCTCAATCCTCGCTTCCGCTTTTCTTGTAGCGCCTTTGCACCAGTTCCCGTGTACCCCGCGTACCCTCCACGCCGACATCTTTGCCTCTTCGATCATCGATAGGGCCGTTTGTTCCGGGCAACGGCGTTGTTCCAGAAAGTCCGAATGAGGAAGTGGGACGATGCCTCCGCAACTCAGGAAACGCCCGGCGCCACCGACCGATGCCTTAGCCGTAAGTGCCACGCTGGGGGTGCCGGACGTTTATTCGAACGCCGTTTCATCGAACGCCGTGTCATCGAATCGCTTATGCCGTTTCATCGAATTGCACTTCACCGAATGTTGGACCATTTCAGTCCCCTTTCGGTGTTTTACCTTCGCTTCTGGATTGTTTTCGCGCTGGTCACTTTTCGCCAATGTTTAGTTGCTGAATCATAGAGCATAACAAAACTTTTGAGTGGGCGTATGCTCTCAGGTAAGATAAGCGGCTGTTCACTACCACACACTTTGCTTCGCTTCCCAACTTGTTCACGTGAAAAAGGTACTTCCTGAAGAGGCACGTAACTATTCTTCGCTGCACTTTTTATATCTTGTGTTTATCTGCTTGTGTTTTTATTCGATCCTAGGATAATAGCTTCCTTTCTAAAAACCTCGGTTGAAAAGCCCGCAGGCCCACAGTTCTGCTGATTACAAAAAAAAAAAAAAGGGGGACGACACATAGTTTTTTTTTTCTTTTTTGTTTTTTGCGACATAGAGACAGGTCATCAATTGCTTCAAGGACGGCTTCGTGCTTGAAGCAGAATATGTCTCTTCGAGGACGAGGGTGCACCATTGAAGAAACATATCCTTCATCACTGCACCTGACGAGTAACAGGTTTCAAAACATTTTAAGTCTGAATCACATTTTTATTGGCCTCATTAACAATGCAAGTCATCAGACACAATGATGAACTAGAAATGGAAGTAGCAGAGAATAAAGTTCCATATATAGTTATCTCACACCCGTAGAAAAAATTAAGTTTATAAATTATAATGACATAACACTGCTAGTCTTCCGTTAAAAGAAAACATTTCCTAGATCAAAAATTCTATACTGCTCAACTAGGTGGTGTTTGCCGAAATGGATTCGATGAAATGTCACAACTCACCGCGCAACCCGCATTGTGACCTTGAACGCTGCGTCACCCAGTGATCTGTGGTCGGTGACAGGTAGAGTCGAGCTCCTCCCACCTCTTCTTTACTTTAGCCCGGCGAGACGCTGGAGAAGTTTCGCCTATATTCAGCGTGTCGCTCTGCCAAGGGGGAAAAGAGGTGGGAGCAGCTTCGACTTTATAGTAGGGGTGTGCGAATATTCTAGATTTCGAATATGAATCGAATATTTTCCTTATTCGAAACATATTCGATCCGAAAATTGCATATTCGGAAGTTCCCGAATATATAGTCAAAGCCAAAAAAATTCGAGAAAACGGCGAATATTCCCACAAACTGTGAATATTCGAGGAAGTAACTAAATACTCTGCCTGCACACGCATTCCCCTGTGAATATGTTTATTCACTGAGAAAGGCATGTGATGCGAGCGTCATTGGTCTCGCTCGTTTCTATCTGTCCGATTGCAGCAAGACAGGATCAGCTTCGGTTTCTTTTTCACAAAACCCTTTGTTGTGTGGCACTTTTATAGCAATGTGTGATGTAATTGCGTACTGATACTATAAATTGATACAATAAAATAAACCTCGAGAGTGAAATAGAAATATAAAATCAATATCGAGAGTTATCTAACATAAATGTTTGAAAAGTATAAAAAAAATCTAGGTGCGTGATCAGAATATTGCATTGCCATTGACAACAACTCCTGCCACTCCCGCGCAGTCAGAACTAGGGATGTCGCGAACCTGCTCAGGTTCAAGTTCGACCAAGTTCAGTTTTCGGATCCTTCAACGTGATGTTCGAACAAAGGTTCGACTGAAGTTTGACTTTTGTGCTCATGCGCGAAAATTAAAACAAAAAACAAAACAACTAGTTGACTTTACCTGGCGGAGGAACAGTGCAATATTTGTTGGGTTGATTGGTACCACTGATCCCTTTGGATACATTAAAAGGGGGTTACCAGCAATTTCCGGATTCCGGTCGAAGATTTGATGGAAGTTGCCCTCAATGACACTTCCGAAGTAAAGAACAGAAAACCGATTCTAAGCCTGCGTGTCTTAGTTGCTGCGCAAAAAAGCGATACAACACTGGCACTAGGGCACCCCTCAACTCACTCCCAGCCCTTCAGGGTCACACCTGGCCTCACTCCCTAGTGGCGTCACCCAGGAGTGCCGTGCTGGCAAGCTCCCCGATGTGCTGGGCCACAGGAGGACGCTTTCCTCTCTCTCTCGCCCGAGCATTCGCGGGGCGTTAGGGTGCGGCTTAGAGCCGAGCGAGGTCACGCAACTCTTACTCACGTAGTTCCTTCGGCTACCACTTGGGGGCTTTCAGGGGGAAGCTTGAAGCTCGGCCCTTGCTTTGCTGTTACGCTGCGATACCGTGACATTTTTGATGCAGGAGGTGCTTTCTCTATCCTCTGGGGACACGATAAATGCTCGTAAAAATGACAAGATGCAAATCCTTTAATCATAAAATCGTTGCACCGCCCCTTTAATAACTAATAAAAAAGCGATAAAAGCCCATATTTTTGCTTTTATATGGTGTAAACATTAGTAACCATTTTATGAAATCTAAAATAAAGTACTTTCTAAATTATTTGTTTTTCAAAATTCAACATATTCGTGTAGTAGCCAGGCAACACTGTCCATGAGTGTAACTTCTTCGAACTTTAGTGAAATTTCGCAGGTTTCCCGAGTTAAAAGTCTTTCTACTGGAGGAAATGTTGTCACGGCGCATAGGGAGCGCTGACTTTCTAAACACATTGAGCAGTTCATTTTCCCACACAATAATTTGTAATGAGTTCATTACTAGAAGTATCTTTAGCCTACTGCAACCCAGTAAAATGCAGTTGCCTTGATCTATTTTAAAAGAGGCAATAAAACCTGCTGTTACGTCTTGTTTTGCAATTTTTATTACTAGACACATATTAGATTCGACATTCGAAGCCCGTTTTTAGTTTTATTCGTATTCGAATATTTCAATATTCGCACACCCCTACTTTATAAACCAACACGCGACCCTGATGTCACGCAGCTGCGGTGGCGCTGTCGACGGTACTGAGCATGCGCAGACGCTTCACTTCATGCAAATTCGGTTTCTGCGCACGCGCAGTCCCCACACGTGGTGTGGGCAAATGCAGAGTTTGTTTGTAAACAGCGTGTCGGTCTATAACTTGTCACCAACTATGCAAATGTGCTCCCCCCCCCCCCCTCCTTTCCAGAAGAAGAAGAAAAAAAATTACAGGCGTATTTTTTTATTGCAAAAGCAAACGATGCATCGCCAAACGCTAAGCCTCCGCCCGCTAAGCCTCCACCCAAACGTAGCGCTAGCAGAACGTATTAGATGTAGAGGTTTCAGAACTATCCGTTATCTTCTTCAAAAGATGTACTAATGATTTTCCGAAAATATCTTAGGGAAAAATGGGGCCTGTTCTTGGAAATTGGCACCATTCAGCCCCAGATGTTCGAGGGCTCCTTCTGCCACCATTCTCCCATTGAGAATTTTAGAAAATCACTTATAACTCTTGAATAAGATAACGGTGAGCTTTGAAACTTTGGCATCTGGTTCTAACCGCCAGCTCTGCATTCAGGTGGAGAATGAGAGTTTTTTTGATAAATAATTTATTTTTAAGGTAAAAAAAAAAAAACTGCAAACATTGTTTGGAACAGCCTGTACAACAGACCCCGCCCCAAATTTACTTCACAAAGTACACAAACCTCTGGTACATGCCCCCTATACTAAACACATGGGAATAGAGTTGTGCACAGGTTTAGTGGTTCATGCACGCAGCTAATTGGGAAGGGCATTTCTCATACGATTCCCTAAAAGGACGTAGCCTCCAGATCTCTCTAATGTTTATTTATTTATTCATACTGTTGGCCTAGTGGCTGTTACAGGAGTGAAGTAGTCATCAGTCCTTCTCTGTCGCGATCCTTTTGTCCCTTTCTCAGGACGGTCTCCCAGTGCCGCTGGGAACTCCGGAGATTCGCCACGAGCCACCATTGTCTAGAGGTCTCCACGGCCAGGGACGCATACAGCTTTCTGAGCAACATCGGTGCCTACGCCGATGTGCCCCGGTTTTCCAAGCCGTGCACAAAGCGACGGCCAGTCGTGTCACCTGCTGGACCAGCTCGACATCTGGAACCAGTTTCTGCAAGAGGTGGGCATGCTGCTTGAGGAAGTGGCTCCGGGGACACTCAGCGTCTCTCCGCAGCGCAGGGCTTCTGACGGTCTTGCAGCCGAGTACTGCAACCCTGACGGATGGGTGCTCCTTCACTGGCTTTTCAAGGAGCATCGCTGCATTGCAAACCTACGGCTCCTCAGTCCCGACAAACGTTCCCAGCTCCATCTGAGCGATGCACTGAGCCAGAACTCTGGGCTCAGGATGTTGACACTGAGTTACGAGACGAGCGAGGAAGAGCTCAGGATGATCTACTCCACCATGAGACGTTGGACAAAGCTAGAAAGCTTGAACATCACTGGACTAGCGTTGTCCAATGACACTGCGGTGGTACTGGAAGCCTCCCTGGAGAAGCTGCAGTCGCTGAGGTCTCTGGACGTATCTTTCCTGAGTATCGCTCCTGCCTGCGATGCTGAGCTGCTCAAGGGGTGTTCGAGAGGATGTCGGCACTGACATCGCTCTCCTTGTCCTACACTTTTGAACCGCCAGACGTTGAATTGGTACTCCGCTGCCTGGGACCGGGTCTGTCCGAGCTCAGGGTGGATGACAGTTTTCTGGTACCCCAGGAAGGAGCGATCTTCCAAGAATTCCTCTCTAACAATACCGTCTTGAAGAAGCTGACCCTGATCCAAAAGTGTGCACAGGAATGGGCGAGCTTGATAATGTTTCCAAGGGTCTTCTGGTAAATCATAGCCTCGAGGAACTGCACCTTTCGAACTTTGGCCTCGAAAATCCCACGATGGAACTGCTTGCAGAAGCTGTGGTGGAGCACAGTGCCCTGAAGATTTTGGAAGTTAATTTTTTCGACGAGTGCTGGGAGATGGACGGTACACCTCTTGCGAAGATGCTGGGTCAGAACAAGAGCCTCCAAGAACTCAAGTTCGAAGTGGGCGAAGTTGCCTGCTACGACGCATTCGCCGAGGCAGTTCGGAAGAACACCACGCTGAAGAAGCTGTCTCTCAATCTTGTCCAGTTAGACGACTTGGCCGAAATCTTCGTCTACAGGGGTTTTCTGGAGGCACTCTCATGCAATGGAACGATCCAGCAGGTCACGCTGGGGAGCATTTACTCTGTTTTAGTCAGCCAATTCAGCGAGCTTCTCTGTGAGACTGGGACTGAGAGAAGGGTGACCTTTGAAGTCGACTTGTCAGACGCCGAGTTGTTTACTGAGGCTCTGGAGAAATGCTCAGGACTCGCTGAAATGAGATATTCAGACTGGGGGTCCAAAATCCCTGTGCCCCCAAGTGCATATCGGCACCTCATGCGCTATTACAACCTCGAGGACCTAGACATCACCTTCTTCCATCAACCGATCGATGACGAGACCATGACTGCCCTGGCTGAGTTTGTTGCATCTACCAAAACCCTGCAGTCTCTCTGTCTTGGCTTCCACACTTCACCGGCCAGCCACACATGCACTCTTGGACAGCATCTCATGCAATAGGAGCATCTCAAGCTTGACCATATCGACCTGGACTTTCAACGAACTGAATGCCAACCTGTTATGGCAGATCTTGAGGAACAACAACATTCTCAACTACATCTGGCTGTCGCCCCACAATAACAGCGATTTCAAGGCATTGAGCCAGTTTCCTGAACGTCTGCTAGACAACCACAGCCTGCTCTCTGCACATTTTTGGGACTTTCAGGATTTCAAGTTGAAAGTCAAAGACGTGATGCGGCGGAACTTATCGACCCTCTACCGTGCGGTGATGTTTGTGATGGGTTCGCGTGGAAGGCGCTATGCCGAGGCCTTTGAGCGTGTCTCAAGGAGTCCAGCTTTGGTCAAGGAAGTGCAGAAGTCTGCCTCCGAATCCAAGGAAGATGCCAAGGAACGGGTGAGGTGGGCCAAGGACTACCTGAACGAGCACTTCCTCGCAGCAGCTGGTGTTGTCAAGGACGCTGTTTCGTGCATCGAGAATGGACGACTCCAGCTGGATCAGATTGACTTAGACAGCTGGCTCCACATTCGACAGTACCTCAAGGTGGCTGATATCAAGGAACCCACTGACCAGCCATCGACGTCCCGTCACCTTTATAAGAAGCGTCGATCGAGGTTTTAGATGCGTAGGAATTCATTGTAGCTCTTTTTCTTTTTTTAATCTTTTATTCAAAATGATTTTTTGTTTTAATTGGCTGCAAAAAAAAAAAACCTTCTATGTTTTTTTTTTTTTTTTTTATATATATTTCCAGGTTTGTGGATGCTGAACGTTCTTAAAGGGAAGTTCTGTTTCTGAAATTTGCTGGCATTTTTAGGAAGTACTGACGCTTATGGGCTATTTGCTGCCTGTAGTACTTTGCATAATATATTATTGATTTAAATTCCCAAGTAATACTGCCAGTTAGGAATTTTTAAGGTAGTCTTTCACGTAATGTCAAATGGGGCATGCTTGAAGTTTCCTGCAATTTTTGTTTATTGACCCTAGAGCACAGGTCTTCTACAGCATTTCGGTCTGAGAAATGGAAGTATTGAACTGTCAGAGCCTTGAAGACAACCATGTATCTGTTATGAATATATTAAAGGTTATATTAGTGTTTAAGTTAATACTTATAAACCTCCTACTCAGTTACGTAGGAGCATGCAATGTTCACCTGGTGAACCATCTACAACGAACTAGGATGCTGCCAGTGGACCTTTGGTGTCAAGAACAATTAAAAATAATGAAGCCAAAATTTTGCTTTTTTCTACTGGCATTGCTTTTGGTTAACACTGGAGGCAATGAAGAGCAGTAGCTCCGCCTCCAGTCAATGCTCCAGCAAGCACTGACTTAATTTCCGTCGTGCTTTGGTTGCATGTGCTCGTGAGACATTGAAGCGATATCGAAGGTAAAAAGCTTGTGCCACTAAACTTCGTTTCATTGCGAGAGTGAGCGTAGCGGTGTCACTAGAGCAGCTCGTCGTCGGTGCCGACCAAGCACGCTCGTGCGATGCAAGTATCCTCCAAATCACGCTTTCGGTTGTCCAACATGGCACGCTTGGGCTTGCGTGGCGCAGCTCGGGTTTTTTCTTTTTTTCGAATTACCAAACAACTTGCAGAGGACTAAAATCGAAAAGACAAAACTTTTCTTAATACCCCCTCCTTTGTGTTTTCCCCAAGCTCCCCATCAGCTCCGGCTCTCGAAGAGCTCTCGCCAAACTCTGACACATTAGTAACCGAAGCCTTTCTTTGTTTTACCCAAGCTCCCCATCGCAATACACTTTGTGTCGGAAGACTCGTCTTGCTGAAACGCAGTGCACTTGGGGAAACAATCCCCCTTTCGACTGTGCTGGTGCAGATTTCTTTCATCCTTGCATTGCGTGGCCTGCAGCGACTGGGGTTTTCAAATGGACTATACCTGTTTTCACGCTCAAGAACCGTAGTAAAACAAGTCTGGCTCCTCGCAGAGCATTACTAATTTCTCCCTTTATGTTGATAATTAAGATATATATTGGTGCATTTTATATTAGATGTATCTAATGGAGACATACACGTTCCAAATAACAAAAGCATCGCTTTTTTTCTCCGACAAGCAAATCTCGTAAGAATTACTTGGCGATGCATATCAACAATGCGCAAAACTTACGTTTTTCTTGAAATGAAAACAAATATAACTGCCTGTGCCTCTTTAAAAAAAAAGCAACCAGATTAGTGAAATACTGAAGTTGATCACACAGTATTATCTGTCGAGAACATCGATTCTGATGAATTGTGATGCCCACTGGAAGAGGGGGGGGGGGCAGCAGGCAAACCAATCACCCTCTGGATCGCCATCTTTGATTTCCGGAGTGCCCCCTATATTCGCTGAAACTTTAAAATACTGCTGCAATCAACTTTCTTGTCTATGTGGGCAGTGGTTTCCTACCCACCCCCTAGGTGTGAGTGGTGTAGCCAGGGAGGAGGGTGGTGTTCACGGGTCGAAACACTCTGAAATTTTATGGTTTTTCTCTTTCCCCTTTCCGGTGTCAGTTATCTTTTTTTTTGTGCTTTGCTGTTTTGTCAAGGCATTAAAATTCCTGTGCGTTTTTCTTTCTGTTTTACAATCCACTACGGCCAGGGGCCAGGCCACATCATTCCAAAGCAAAACGAAGATGACGACACTGTCCGTGAACTGCGTGAGAAACACAAGTCCGGCTCCGGCTCTCCGGAGAGCTCTCGCCAAACTTGAACGCATTAGTAACCTAAGCCATTCCTTGGCTCGCAGGTGCGAATGGCTCAGGTCTTGACGTCACAAAAGCCGCGAAATCCTGACCTCGAAGGACGCTGGCCTCGCCTCGAAAAATGCAAGCAACTTGACTAAAGTCCCCTACACTTTGAGGCTCAAGGGACTCTACGGCAATTTCAGGGGATGCAGTGAAACAAATGCACAAAATAGCAACGATCTGACTCCGCAAACCCTACAATGAGGAGAAAACAG